>OU898280.1:122821618-123356389 GCA_918026665.1 Diabrotica balteata
TTGTTGCATTTGCAAATTATTGTAGAAAACATATTATCAATTTTACGGAAATAGCCGCACCACGTAACAGACTATCTAGGAAGAAAGTAAAGTTTAATGGACTACTGAATGTCAAGAAGCATTTATTAAGCTCAAGACATATCTAATAAGCCCCGTTATATAATTCCCTGATTTATCGAAGAAAAACAAATATATTTTAAGGATTTATGCTTCAGCAATAGCATTAGAACACTTGATGAGATTTTGTCTCACAAATGTAAGTGCAGAAGATTATAAAGAAAATGCCAATAATGAAAAATGAGAATAAGAAAAGATGAAAAATAAGAATCAGCCAATTCTTAATGAAATACGAAAAGAATAAATAAAGTAATTTTTTAAGGAAAATATAACAATTTGTATAGTACAAGATAAACATAATACAATCAATACATAATATAGTACAAGATAAGCAGGTCAAGAAGAGTTATAATTAATGACTTCCACATCTTACAGGAAGGATATGGAAGAATAAATAGGATATATATTAAGTACAGAAGTATAAGAAAATACTATTTCTGGAACGAATTACGAAGAAATATTAAGAAATATGTGAATAGTGAAGAGATGCGACGACTGCCAAAAGCATAAGGACTCAATCATAAACAAGGAACCCATGAACATGTACATAGATGAAAATGGAAACAGATATAGTGATGTTCAATGCAAATTAAGCAACTACGTAGAAGAATACGTAATACAGAATAAAATAAGCCGAAACAGTAACCAAATCATTGGTAGAAAAATGTATCTTGAGGTATGGAGTACCCAGAAAAATAATAGCAGACCAAGGCACAGAGTTTATAGCTAGAATATTTAAGGAAGCAATACTTTGCTGCAATTAGAGTCAATGAATATATTTGTAATATATACATGTACTTTTGAATGCAAATAATATATAAAAATATATTTAAATGAATATAATGTGTAAATATAGTGTTAAGTTCGTACAATATATATTTAAAATGTGTATAACAAAAAGAAAAAATGTTAGACTGTATAGTAGTGGTAAACAAAATAAATAGGGATACTTATATGACTAAAACGACAAAACCTTTTTTGTCAACATTTCTCAAAAACGTGATTAGATAGTGTAAAATATAAGTTTGGAAACATATTACTATTACGTATGGTTGTCAAGATTACTTTTACAAGAATTCACATCCGTTTTGAATGACGAAGTTAATTTACTTTAAGTTTTAGACCCAAATGTATATGATCGAAGGTCTCGTCGGACAATCTAATATGTACTTCGTTGCGATCCGAACCGGAAGTGATCCAAAGGCATAAAACGTCAAGATAGGCAATCTGACACCGATCGTAATCAGCATGCAAATTAATTGTAAATTCCATGTCGACATTTGATGAACTACATGCATCCGGTTAAGGTCGACTTCGGTTTCGTTTTATTAAAAGTAAAAGTAAAAGTTTACATAACTCGGTGCCAAGAAAAGTTTTCAGAAAATGGAGACATTGTAACAAAAAACAATGTTTCGACGAATATTCGTGATATTAATACACATTTACTGCATTAGGATAATAAATAGCATATTACAAGAGAACAATCAAGGTAACCTGATAATATGCTGATGTTAGGTTAGGTCACTAAATTTAAACAAAATAAAAAATTTTATATTATTAGATATAGGAAATATGTACCAAAATTTATATAAATATGTATAGGTAAATATTGAATGTATATAATGTATATATGTACAGTAATCAGTTGATGATGACACGAAAAATTTTCTTCTTTGGAAGGGAAGAGAGAAACGAAAAAACCGTTTATGTAATTGATTGAAAACAAACAACACTCTTTGTTTTTTTCTGAAAATTTTTCTTCTAAGTGATAGGGATGTAACGAGATTTAATTAAGCATCAGATCTAAGTAATCTCTTTTAATAACGTGACACATATTTGCGAAAATAGATTGTTTGTTTATGACATTGAAAATATCGTTGTAACGAGACGCAAGCTGACCTAGTGAAATTTGCAATGTAATCGAAGGCTTATTAAATAATCGTGTATCAATTAAACAAATATAGAAACATATTATAATAACAATCAAATGTGAGTTAAATAGCTGGACATCGCGAGATTAGATTTATTATTATCATTATTGTTAGGAATGAAGAATCAAGCGAACGGTCGAAGTTAATATTGTCAACGTCAACTGAGTACTATCTAATATTGTACTTAGATAGTTAATAAACGAAATCATGAGTATCTAGTGTGTTTACAATAAGAATTCATAACCATGATTACGAATATATCCAACAGTATTACAAACCATAGTATAAAGATCTTTTCAATATGATCTATTAAAAATTGTTTACCGATACACCAAAAGTAAACAAAAGTAAACAATCAATGCCAGTTTGTTGTATGAGAAGCCACAATTTTTTATGTGCTTTAACTAAAAATATTTTTCGTTTTAAAATAGTTCCTTATGTACCTAGAGCATTAATTAGACGCTTAGGCTCTTAGGGCGACTTTCTTCGCCTAAGGTATATACATCTATTAATCGCCGCGATGCATACAAACTTTTATGTCACTGAATCACACTAGTATTGTTATCGAATTATATCACAATCTAAATCTATTTGTTAAAAAATAACAGCTCTCAAACCAATACCAACAAGAAGCTAAACGAAGGGCTTTTTCACAATCCAAATTTCTGTGAGATCCGCCATGTTCTAAATAGTTTATCCGTCAACCTATAAAAACTGACGTTTGCTTACGTATTGGGAAGTGTTCTTTCGGGTATGTTGTATAATAATAAGGAAACAATAAAACTGTTATACTTATTTTTGTGTGTACATATTTTGATACCTATATTAATAAAAATAATAGAAATCGACTGATTTTTATCCCTATTGTGAAATTAACTCTCAAATCAATCGCTTTTTATCTGTTTTTAATGCATTAAAATATTTTCAGTACGTCAATTTGTTTCTTAAAAAAACAAATAGATATTTTTGACTTCTTATTAGACTAGATTGGACTATTAGTTCTGTTGTATTAATTTACGATTCATTCTCACAGTGTAACTATATAATTCTTATCTATTATTAACGCTGCAGTTTTGAACGATTTCCTTATTACTTTTGTTAGTGTACTGAGTAGTTTAACTGTCACTATCACTCTGAAATTTCTGTCCTACGAACATCAAATGTACCGACAAAGCATTCTCGTTTGGTTGGGTGATATAGTATTATGTGTCAAAACTAAAAAGTGACAATGCAGGAAACCAAAAAAGCATAAAAGAAACACAAAACTTACATATCTTTTATTACGTATAAATAATTAAATATTGCTTTTTATAAAAACGAAAACAACAGTTTGAATTCTAAAACTTTCAAACTAAATTTAAACGACATAAATTTAATGTTAAAATATTATACCTACATACCTACAACGTGCCAAAAGTATAAATTGGAAGAACTTTTCCCATTTCGCAGTTTCTGTTTCACAGAATCTAAATCCAAATGTTCTTTTCGGAACATCAAGTTGGGGAAATCAAACGGCGTTTCAACGAAAACCGGGAGTCAATCAACAAGGTCGTATCCAAGGAAAAAGTTAACTGAATCCTCCCTTTTACAAACACACATACACACACACACTACATACATACATACATATACACATACACATATATATATATATATATATATATATATATATATATATATATATATATATATATATATATATATATATATACAGGGTGATTGATTAGTGTGAGGAAGCTCAGTAGTAGATATGTTGTAGTAAAAATTACAAAAAAAATTTATTAACAAAAATTGTAGGCAGCTTTAAACTCCACATTTTAAAATTACTTACGATCTTACAGGGTGTTCCATAAGATGGTGGCAGACCAAACTTATGTTTTTTTTAAATAGAACACCCTATATTTTATTTTAAATTTGAAATGTGCTTCACTTCCACATCACAACAATGAAAAGTTTTGTTATATTATACCGGGTAGTTAAAAAGTTATAACCAATATTACCTTAAAATCGTATCAAGTTTAACTCCCTGTATAATTAAAATGGAGTAAAGGAACATTGATCTATTGCAACTATAGTTTTTTAATGATTGTTAAAATTTATAAAACATATTCGTTTTTATTATATTCGTTAAATCAAACATAGGATAAGTAAAAATGCAGTATTATTTTCTTGGTAATTTTAAATAGAACACCCTGTATTTTATATCACTATCGAAAAGTACTAATACTTTAAATTTAATAAAGAACTCCCTATACCTAAAGTTATCATTTTTCTAGATATTTTTATTTTTTCATCAAAGTTTTAATTTGGTTGATATTTTAACGTTTACCAATAATTATTCTGAGTTGGCCATGACTGATTTGTCATAAACTGACAGTTTAACATTCATCATCATCATCATCATTTAACCCGGATCTATCTACTGCTGGACATAGGTCTCCCTCAGTCTTTTCCATGCATTTCTGTTTTGTGCTGTTTGCATCCAGTTTTTGTCGATCCGTTTTATGTCATCAGACCATCTTGTTGGTGGACGACCTCTACTTCGATGTACTTCTTGTCTCGGTCTCCACTGTATTATTCGCTGTGTCCATCTGTTATCCGACATTCTAACTATGTGCGTCGCCCAGTTCCACTTAAGGGTCATAATTCTTTCTATGGCATCTGTCACTCCTGTTCTCCGTCTTATTTCATTGTTCGTGATCCGATCCCTACGAGAAATGCCTAACACCGATCGTTCCATGGCTCTTTGGGTAACACAAATTTTATTTCTTACTTTCTTGGTTAGTGTTAATATCTCTGCACCATATGTAAGTACTGGCAACACGCACTGATTAAAGACTTTTCTTTTAAGACACATAGGCAGTTCTGATTTAAGAACATAGCTCAGCTTGCCGAATGCCATCCAAGTGTGTCCTATGCGGCGGCTTAGTTCGCACGTTTGATTGTCTCTTCCTATGCGTATCTCATGTCCTAAGTACTTATAAGAGGTGGTTTCTTCAATATGCACGCCATTTACTGAAATCTTTTCGCTGACCACAAGATTTGACATGATTTGCGTTTTTGTGTGGTTGATTTTTAATCCAACTTGTAGGGAGGCTAGGTATAGTTTCCCCATCGGAAACTTACTAGCATCCAGTTGCGATACTGCATCATCGATTCTGTCAGCAAAAAGGACAATATCGTCAGCAAACCTCAGATGACTAAGCATTTCTCCATTGACAATAATTAAATTGTCAATGTCAATGTCAATTAATGTCAATGGAGTTTAACATTATTGTTTATTAATTCACTAACGAAATAACGACACATAAAAGAAAACAATTTATTTCAAATAAAATTTATAAAAAATAACCAACAAAAAACGTTAAAAAAAAAAAATAACAACACATAGAAAAATATAAACAACAGTAATTTTAACTTATCTTTCTTAAGTAAGGTGTTCAAAATGACCTCCCAAAACATCTATGCATACTTGAAAGCGTTGCTTGTCATTGAAAGTATTGCTTACATTACTAAGTATTTGTAAAGAAATATTTTGAAATGCAATTCGGATTCTATTTAGTTTATCATTCCTTGTTGTTGGAGGTATTTTATATACTTCGTTCTTAACGTAACCCCAAAAAAATGAGTCAATTTTATTGAATTCTGGTTACCTTGGGGCCACCTTACCGGTCCATCCCTTTCGATCCATCTTTCACCAAACTGATCATTAAGTTCACCACGTACTAATTCGTTGAGGTTAGCAGGAGAACCGTCATAAAGAAACCACATTTGTTTACGTATATTAAGTGGAACCTCTTCTAATAATATTGGTAACTGATTTACAATAAATCGTAAAATCTAAATAAATCTCACCATTTAAGTTATCTGCAAAAACTATGGTCCTACTACATGGTTACCGACGATACCTCCCCACATATTATTTAGAGACCATCTTGTTTGACTATGTGTTACTATGTGGTATGGATTACTTGTTGAATAGTAGTGAAAGTTATGTCTATTAACAAAATCGTTTCGATGCAATGTAGCTTCATCACCAAATAGGACATAATCAAAAAAATCTCTCTGCTAATTAATTTTTTCTAAGGCTCATTCACAAATTACTATTCGTTTCTGAAAATTATCAGTATTTAATACTGGTGCTTTTGAATATGATAAGGGTACATCTTGTTGCTAGATAGAATGTTTTTAAACAGAGTAGTTTTACAGTAATGAAGTCCGGGAATACCATTGCAGGCAGTATCCTGGTCACTGGATTGGAAGGAGTCGTGACGCACCTATTTGTTGGCCACCCAAAACCAACCAGGTATTAACCCAATGGACTTTTGCTTTTGAGGGTTTATGAAAGAGAAAGTGATTCTGTAACAATAGAGGACTAACAACAATTATTAAGGGTTAGAATAATTGAAGCTGCAAATTAATTTCGCCAGAAAAGTATGATTTTTTCCTTATTAACAATGTATTTTGAAGAAAATGGGGGTTATTTTGAACATTTATTGTTATATCATATTTATAGAGGTTATAGACATTTTTTGTACTTGTTAATTTATTTGTCATTTATTTAGTTGCACGTAATTTTTTAAAGGTTAATGAAAATGACCGTAACTCAATAAAAAGTGTTCCTGTCCACCCTGTCTGACTCCCTATCTGACACTGGTATACACTGTGTTAGTTTTCCATTTATCTTTGCCTGTATTCGATTATGGAGGTAGATGTTTTCGATGGTTTGTATAATATTAATATAATATAATAAAACTTACATTTACATTCATTTACATAATTAAAAATACGAAATACAAATTAAAGAACAACATAAAAACTTATCAATATTTACATCAAATAAACTCGTATCCCCTAAAAGTTATTTTCATCAAACTATGGGAATTAAACAACGTTAAACAGATCGATACGTGAGTGTGATATTTTGGATTTAGAGCTTTTAGCAAGATTATTAATAAAGAAAAATATTGTGTTAACTCTTTCGATATAGCACTAATTTAAAACTGGAAATTCTGGAAAGTCTATTTTAAACTAACATAAATTTGATGAACATTTAAAACTCCAACAAACACGTAACAAGCAATTATAAATATTCGAATACAAGAACGAAAAACTTTTAAATATTTTAGCTAATTAGTTAGCAATTCCACAATTCAAGGTCTTATTTAACACGTCAGTCTTAATTTTGTATAGCAGAGACTCACAAAATTTTAATGAGTGGTTTTTGTCAGAAATTATTTATTTTCTTATAAAGGGTAAATGATATTATAAATTAAATATTGAAAACTGCTTGCTGGCAAAAGGGTTTCACAAGATTCAAGGTATTTCAGAAAATTTTCTGTAAATGAATGGGTGGTGAACTAACAGGATTAAAAAATGATGTATGTTTAATTGATAAAATTTTTTCTTTAAAAATTACTAACGTTTAATGGAATTATTCAAAGTATTAAGATTATTAGTTTTTTACATGTTATAGATAGATAGATAGATAGGTTTATTGACAATTTTTACATAGTAAACACTACATCAGTCACATACAGTCATGTCACAATAAAAATAAGTCACTTTTGTATTCGCTCCGTGCGTGACTGACGCGACACCTAACGCCTTCATCTGACAATTTTGGAGTCCCAATTTTTCAGGTTAAACATATGACATATGTTTGACATTGTTAAATACATGCGAAATTGACAATTATTATTAAATTAGATTTTTAACTATATTTTTTCAGTTTATGTATAAAATAAATGTAGTAATTAAAAACTGGGTTTCTCAAAATTCATCATAATATATCTTTTCAACTCCAAACGGAAAAGAAAGGGAAAAATCTAGTACTGACAAATCAAGTTTTTCATGCAAAAGAGCATATAATTAAAAACAATAATAGTAAAAGTTATGATATAAAAGCTAAAAGTCATCTGCAGTTAGCTAGAAGCCCTATGAAATTTTTTCCTATTTCAATTGCATACAAATGAAATTATGTGATATTATTTTTCTATATTAATACACGAATTCATCTTTTTCTTTTCTCTAATTTTATATGTAATCTTTGGGAACCTATAAAAACTACACTCACTGTTTTTGCTATTATTAGCACAATTAAATACGCAACATGTATTTGCACACATTTTTGATAAAATTTTTGCGTAAAAAATATTTTGTCCAATATTCCAATTTTGTCATATTTCGCCGCTACGCACGCTGGCATCGTTTCAATGTTACCCCTACCATGGTCACGCACGGAGCGAATACTAAGAACTAAAAAAGTAATACAATAACACATAGTAAAACATATACAGTGAAAATTAGATATATAAAATTATAAAAAAAAGAAAAAATTCAGTAAAGCGTAATATAGTTTTCATAAAAAACGACCACACTAGGAGTTCAAACAAACAAATTCCTGTATACTATAGAAACAGTGTTCCAGCAAGAAGTGTTTTGCTAGTTTATAAAATTGTTTAGAATTTATTGCCTTAATATCAATATTTTTGTTTAGGTTTAAAAAACAATTATACAGATTATAATCTATTGTATTAAGTTGTGTAACACACAATCTCGAATATGGTATAATGATATGCCTTTTATTTCTTGTATTATAATGATGTTGATCAGCATGTGTTTTTACATCTTGTATATTATTGTATATTATTATGAACAGTGAACAAAGTTTCAAATATATATATTGAAGGTAAAGGAAGAATGCCATACTTTTTAACCAAGGGTTTACAGCTGGCCGATATTCTGCTGAGTCAATAATTCGGATTGCTGCTTTTTGAAAAGTGAAAACCTTATATGCATAGGACGAGTTTCCCAAAGAAGTATGACAATATGTCAGGATACTATGAACCATTCCAAAATAAACTGACCTTAGAATATCTCGACTCACAGAAGTAGCCTATCTGCACATAGCAAAAATCTGTGAGGCGAGCCTCTTACACAATCGTTCAATATGGTGCGACCAGTTCAACCTTGTATCCATAGTAACACCTAGTAACTTTACTGATTCAGATGGTGTAACCCATCTATCAGAGCTAAATACTATTGTCTGGGTCTTCTGCTCGTTTAACTTAAGTTTGTTACAGTTAAACCAGGATTTAGATTTTTCTAATATTTTCTGACTATAATCAGTTTTACCTCTACATAATAAGGTTGTGTCATCTGCAAAAAGAACACAGTTGGTGTTATTTAATGCACGGTAAATTATTTATATATATATAATTATATATATATATATATATATATATATATATATATATATATCTATATAATAGTTGTATATCATCATCACTGGTCGACAACACTTTTGGGTCTTGGCCTGTTCAAGGATTCTTCTCCATTCTGACCTGTTTCGTGCTTTTTTATTCCAGTTTTTAATTTTTAAATGTTGTTATATCATTTTCTATTTGTTCTACGTATCTCAGCTTCGGTCTTCCTCTTGTTCTTTTCTACTGGCACTTGTTTGAATTATTATGTTCGGTTTTTCGCCTTCTTCATATCTCCATACAATCAAAAGCTTTTGTAAGGTCACACATTAAGCTGTTAGTAGGTTCACCTGCATCAAAACCGTGAACAATATGTTCTATTACTTCTAATAAAGCTTTAGTTGTTGAGTATTTTTTTCTAAAACCAAATTGAGAACTAGATATAATTGATTTGTTATCCAAATAATTTGCTATACGATCTTTAATTAAGATTTCAAAAATTTTACTTATTGTTAGTACTATGGTAATAGGTCTGTAATTATTTGGAGTATTTTTATTTCCTTTTTTATGAAGTGGAATTACTTTTGATGTTTTGAATACATCAGGCCAGTAACCCTCGTTAATATATTTGTTAAATATTATTGGGAGTGGTTCAACAATTGTATCAAGCGATTCCTTAATAATTTTACTGTTAAAACCATAGTAGTCAACACATGAGGAATTTTTTAATTTGTATATGCATTCTTTCACATCAGATGCTACTATTGGAGACATGAAGAACGAACTTGAACTTCTAGGTAGCCTGCTAAGATAGTAGTTTATGTCATGCTCAGAGTCTCCTATTGATTTCGATATAATATCTGCTATATTCGTAAAGTATTGGTTAATTTCTTCTGGTGTTAAGTTCAAATTAGACATAGTATGTTCCCAATACTCCATATTGTTTTACTTTTGTTGGTGGATTTGTTAATTATGTTAGCATACGCAGTACGTTTTTCAGCTTTTATTGCTTGCTTATATTTTTTTCGCATTTGACATTATTTAATCCAATTGTCAATAGTATGTGTTTATGTATATATTTCATAAACAACTCTGTTATCTTGTTTTAATTATAGAGATATCTATATAATCTATGATATATTCTATGATATATTTATAGACTGTGAGAAAGCTTTCGACAAAGTTAAATATAACATTCTTATGGAATGTCTAAAGAGAAAAGAATTCGACAAAAATGACATTAACATTAAGAAATCTCTATTGAAACCAACAGGCTGTGGTAACATTAGATGGAAATAGCACGAAAGCAACAAATAAGTAAAGTGATGAGACAGGGTTATATACTTTCACCGTTACTATTTAATGTATATTCCGAAAAGTAATTTACGCAATCACTTTAAAAGTGTACAGAAGGGATCAAGATAAAAGGTGAAAATATAAATAACATCCGTTATGCTAAGGATACAGTCATTATCGCTGAAAGTGAGACAGACGATACTAAACACAATTTGTGATACTAGGGAACAGTTTGGTTTAACAATAAACATAAAGAAAACAAAAACCATAGTTATCAGTAAGAGGGCAAAGTCATTACAAGGATACAGATAAATAGAGAAGATATTAAGTAAGTGGACAAAATGAAATACTTATTAGTCAGGATTACGGAAGATCTGAATCCGAAATTAGAATTTCGCTCAAGAATAGAGCAACCAAGAGCAGCCTTTTTAAAGATGAGGAAATCTCTGAGTAACCAAAGACTCAATCTGCAAATCCGATATTGGATGGTAAAATGTTATATCCACTCTATTCTTCTTTATGGTGTCGAAGCCTGGACTGTTAATGTTGACTTAATGAGAAAACTGAAAGCTTTTGAGATGTGGCTTTTTAGGAGAATTTTGAAGATACCATGGACCGATCATATTACGACCGAACTAATGTATCACACAATGGGAAGAGACAGAGAACTTTTGACCATCATTAAAAAGCGAATGACAGCATATTTAGTGCACATATTTAGAAATGATAAGTACGAGTTGTTGCAGCTGATTATGAAGGATAAAATCGAAGAAAAAAGGGGTCCTGGTAGAGGACAAATATCCTGGCTGAAAAACATTCGCGACTTGAACCGGTTTAAACACACAAACGCTCTTAAGAAAACCAGAAGATGGAGACGAATTTGCAATGGTTATAGCCAACCTTCATTAGTGGAGATGGCACTAGAAGAAGAAGAAGAGATATTTACTCTATCTTTCTAACCAATTTAATTTATTTCTATGGTTTTGGTAAAAACTATGATGTGTGGCCAAGACAGGTCGCCGTTGTGTTTGTACACAGGTGGATGAAAGCAAAAGTGTTTAATCAGAAGAAAAATCTGAGGATTGGTGAGAAGGAAGTAGTGAAATAATTAGTACAATGCTTTCTCCTGATTGTCAGGAATTATTAAAAAAAAATTGGGATATCTGTGAGTGCTCATATCTGCTGGACATATATGTATCATAGATATGTATTACAAAATGGGTCTAGGAAACTTTATAGTAGCGGAGCCCGCCTCTTTTATTAGGTACTTCTTCTTTAAGTGCCGTGCCTCAATCGAAGGTTGATATCATCACTATCTTTACTCTATCTACTGCTGCTCTAAAGAGTTCTATAGAACTGCATTTAAACCAGTCCGTTAAATTCTTCAACCATGACGCTCTCCTTCTTCTTATACTCCTGCCTCCTTTTATCTTTCCCTGTATTATCATCTTTAACAGTTTATATCGCTGTCCCCTCATTGCGTGTCCCAGATATTGTAACTTTCTTATTTTTATTGTGTTTATTATTTCGCATTCCTTGCCCTGCAAATAACGATGTAGTTGATTTTCCATACCATTGTCTTAGATTTTTCAGCCATGATCTTCTTCATCTACCAGGACCACGATTACCTTGGATCTTTCCCTGAATGATCAGATGTAAAGATCATATATTTCAGGGTGTCTCATAATGTAACCGAAGTATTCCAGCTTGCGTTTCTTTATTATATTGACCAGTTGTGTTGTTTGGCTCAGCCGTCTAAGGACCTCCTCATTTCTAACTCTGTCGACCTAGCTTATTTTCAGTAGTCGTCTGTATACCACATCTCAAAGGCTGTCAAGCGTTTAAGCATAGCCTCAGTTAGAGTTCATCGCTTCCACTCCATACAGCAGGACAGGAAAGATGTAGCAAGATGGCATACGAACTCTAAGGTCAATGCTAAGATCGTGACTGCAAAGTACGTTTCTACATTTTTACAAAGGACGCTCGGGCTTGTTCTATTCGGCTTTTAATTTCTGCGGTTGGATCCCAGCTCTCATTGATATTACTGCCGAGATACACGAGTTTCTCTACTCTGTCCAGTGTGGCATCTCCGACTTTTATACCGTCATCCTGTATATAATTTTGTTTGCTAACTATCGTATGTTTAGTTTTCTTAACGTTCAGTTTTAATCCATACTGATCACAAGTCTGTTTTATTTTGTTCTTAGATTTTGAAGGTCTTCTCCGCAATTGGCAAGGACTAAGGTATCGTCGGCATATCTAATATTGTTGAGGGTTAATCCATTCACAATAATACCTTCGGTTGTCTCCATTAAGGCTTCCTTAAATATTTCCTCCGAATATAAGTTCAAAAGTAAAGGCGACAATATACAGCCTTGTCTCACTCCTCTTTTTATATTTATTTCATCCGACAGTTCTTGTTCAACCTTTATTCTTGCCACTTGATGCCAGTATAGATTTGTAATTATTTGTAGGTCTTTATAGTCCAATCCAGCTGTTTCCAATATTTCTAGCATTGTGTTATGTCGGACTTTGTCGAAAGCTTGTTCAAAATCGATTGCACAAATGTACACATTTTGATTTATATCTCTGCATCTCTGTACTAGCACCTGTATACTAAACAAGGCTTCTCTTGTACCCAAGCCACTCCTAAACCCAAATTGAGTATTGCTAATTCTGTCCTCTAACAGCGTGTAAATTCTGCTGTGTATTACTCGCAGGAAGATCTTCAAAACGTGACTCATCAGACTTATTGTCTGATAATCACCGCATGTCTTTGGATGATGTTTCTTAGGTATTGTGACAAATGTCGACATTAACCAATCAGTTGGTAATATCCCAGTGTCATAAATTCTGTTAAAGAGATTACACAGAGCTTTAATTCCATTTTCTCCCAAAAACTTTAGTATTTTAGCACTTACTTCATCGGGGCCAAGTGCTTTTCCATTTTTTGCCGTTTGTATTGAACATCTTACCTCACTTTCTGTTATAGATGGACCTGATATAGCAATCGGTGTATAGTGTGTTTACTCTCTCATCTTCAAATAATTCAGAAATGTAGTTTTCCCATTCTTTTAACTTTTCATTGATGTCTAATATTCTGTGTCCGTTTCTGTCTTTTAAACTTTGGGATTCTTGTTTCCGTTTGTTTCAGCGACCTCTTTTAATTTCTTGTGAAGATGAAATGTATCGTGTTTCTTTTCATATTGTTCAATTTCATTACATTCTTTTCTATAAAATTGTGTTTTCGCGTGTCTTATCTTCTGCCTGATTATTGCGTGGATCCTCTTGTATTTGTACTATAATTGCCTTTATATAACTACATTTTTTCCTGATACTTCCGTAGTCAAAAGTTTTATTGCATTAAAATTCACATAAAAAGTGCTCCTCGCCTATACCACTCCTAACCTTAATATTTTGGTATAAACTAAGTAAGTAAACCAAAAATCGTTAGGATATATATTATTAATAAATAAAACCATATGACGATAAAGATATATGAGAATAGCTTAAGTGAAATATTTAAAAAGTATTTTATATTCCAGCATCAAATTACCTTTTATTTAAATTTATAAAATACATACGTTCAAATGCCTTAATCATTTAATCAAAATACAATGCTTGGTGTTAGTTAAAGACATAAAAGGAAACACGATTTTCAGGCAAACGATGACTTGATATTGTCAAGAATTATCAAGTAAAACGGTCTAAAAGCACAGGAGGCGAATAAAAATGTCATTTAAACGTTGTGTCACGAATAGCAAAGAGTTTAGAGTCGCCTGCTCCCAAAGAACCATTTAGAAACATCTGGGGATACCTAAATTTGCACAACACTTCGTATGGTCTAGAGCTTTTGCCAGTAGCGTAACACATATTTTAATATTCTTAAAACGTTGCGCTGCCTCTACAATAAAGTTTTGAAGTAGACCCCGCATTAAATTAAAATTAAAAAAAAAAGGACAAAGGGTAAGAATATTGTTTGTAAAACTAATTATCTGTATGAATACATATACACACAATGTATACATTAAATAAAAACCTTCATTAGATTTATCATATACGGGTCTTGTGTCTTTAAAATTCCAGCAGATGAAAACGTCCCGGATATCCACGAGCCTCACCCTTACTACAGGGTCGTCTTTCTGTCGATTTCTGATTTCTATTTTCATTTAAACGAGTATCTCAATTTGTAGCACTGTAACTTTTTCTTAATTTTTTCCCTAAGAAATATATATCTACATAGCTGATTCATGAGCAGTAGTATTTATACTCCCTTTATCCAAACGATTTTGAATGTTCAATGTCACACCCACCACAATGTGAGTTATAATTCAGTAAATTTGTACTGTAAAGTGATACTAGTAGGAAAGTTTTGGGGAAGTTCTGATTTTTTCATTCCATATGTGTTTTGGGGTGCTAAATCTGAATCTGAGGTTTGCGGACAAAATTTCGTGACGCAACATTTAAAAAACCAGAAGAAATCGTTTTTTTTTTTTGCTTAAAACTCGAAAACTGTTAACTTTTAGTAAATGGTCTGTTTACAGAAATTAAAGTACTTAAAGTTCTGTACACCTACTGAACAGACTGAGTTTAACGATACAAAATATATCATTGACGGGGGTTTTTTGTTACACCGGGTAAAATGGCGCCAAGGTCAGACATATGCAGATATATGCAGCAGTTATGTATCATATGACAAATCAAACTACAAGTCAAGTGCTATTGTCGTTTTTGATCGCTACCCTGACGAGGCTTGTGGTAGCACCAAGCGTTTAGAACGATTGAGAAGAGCACAAAGAAAACAATCTGCTGCAATATCATTAACAGAAATGATGGTGCCCATTGTGTCGCAGGATAGTTTTCTTGCAAACCCAAAAAACAAGAGCCGGTTTATATCTATGTTAATGGAGAAACTTCATGATGCAAAAATTCATTCAAAGCAAGCTGTGGAAGATGCTGATATCCTAATTATCTCAACAGCTCTTGAGATGGCCCGTCAACAGCTTTTAGTTGTTTGAATTTAATCAGGTTTGACTCAGTTCTGTTTTTACAATATTTACTTAACTCTGTTTTGCTTTCTCGGATAGCGTTCTTACATTCAGTATTCCACCAGGGTACAGTTTTACGAGAAGACGATATTGTACATGTTCCAATGTGCGTTTGAATAGCCAAGGTGATTAAACTTTCTAGGGAGTCTAGTGCTATATCAGGATCTTCTGGTAGTTGTAGCTAGTTGATCTTGTTTTCAATAAAGTCTGAAAAGTTTTTCCAGTTAGCTTGAGATAATTTCCATTTTGAAATGTTTGCTCTGGGTTTGCTGATAGAATTAGAAATCGAGATAGAAAAGTGATTACTATTATAAAGGCAATACTTTGTCGTCCAAGTTAAAAGTGGTGTTGACCTTGGGTCATATAAGCTAAGATCAATTAGCTACTAAAATAAAGGGGGCTGGAAATTGATAAATTAAGTTTATTAGCTCAAGTCCAGTAAGTCTATGGGAAGGTGGTATGTAAATGCTACAGATAGTAATATTATTTGGACACCAAAGAGTAACAGCAGTAGCTTCTAGTGTGGTAGTCAAATGTACTTCTTTATAATAGTAGTCTTTAGAGGATATATAGATGTGCCTCCACTAGCTCTGATATAATTTGTTCTTAAAAAGTGATGTGCTTTTAAAAACCATTAAGATATTTCTTGTCTGTTTGCTTAAAATTTGTTTCTTGTAGGCAAATTATGTCAGCATTCGTGTCAATAATTAGTTTTTGAATGCGTTCTAGGCAGAGGTAAAACCTAGAGCCTCGTTCCGTTTTAATTTTTTTACTAATTCTAGTGAGTCGATTTTTGAGAGATGTCTTAGTTAGTGATTTGTAAATCTTGGAAATGTCGGAGAGAAGATCTTCTATATTTTTTGTAAACAAGAGTGCTTTGCTTAGTAATCTGGTTTTACCGTAGTAACTCTAAGAAAGCTATAAAGTTATTCACCGGTAACGTAAAGGAGTCTTTTTGGTAGTGTTCTTTGATTGTCTTCTTAGATTCCAGCTATATTCTGCTGTTATTCTGCTGTATCTTCTTTGGGAAGGAGTATATCGTCGCAGATTTAACTGCTGCTTTGCAAGAAATGGAAGGCTGTGGGAGGTTTGTTGAAGTAGATTGCTATGACATGATTGACGTTGTGGGATTTTTTTTTCACTCGGTGAACTTATATTATTTGGGGTACCCTCGTAGTTAAAAGCAACTCTGGAAACCATTTTAGTTTTGTCATCTATTGGTGAATATTACGTTTAGCAACCAGTAATTACTTATCGTAATTCTAGCTGCCTATTCGACAAGTAATTGTTCCAATAATAGGTTTATGTTTATTGTACCGTACTAATTATTGATAATAGGAGCAAGAAGTCGTTTACTAAATAAAGTGTGAATATTTTTATGCCAGTAAATGCAAATAAAATTAAATTATACTCACCGAAATAAAACTGGCAGGTGCACCCCACAATAACTTTACTCCACTGTGATTTTTATCAATTACTATCAACTATTTCGCTATTTAGTCAACAAAATATTGAAGAGGTTGTCTGATTCGAAAAGACACGTTCTAGCTCGATTTGCACCAATTTTTCAATCAAAATATTAAATTTAAAAATATTATTAAATTAGATTTTATTGAAATTTACGAAACAATTATCAATTTATTATTCAATGTGTCAATTAATTATATTTATATTTATTTGTAATCTTCCTAAAACCCTATATTTACATATTGTTTCTACAACTTAAGAATATTTTCATTTTTACATATATTTTAGCTTAAAAATAATCAAACACCTGTTCTACATTAACAAAGTAAAAAATCCTTATTTCAAACGATATGATAATCTTTATTATGCATTTATTTAGTTTTTAATAATATTTGACTTTAAACTATTAAACTAACTTGAAAACTAGGAGTAATATATTACCTTACCCTAACCCTAGCATTAACTGACACATAACAAACTATTTTTACCATTTAGACAGTTATTAAGAACTGTAACGTAAATTCTAGTTAAATTAATTCCAATTTCTGTAGTAACTTCAGTCGAATACACTTCCATAGAATTTAAAGACTTGAGTGATAACTTCTGGAAAACGTTTAAAGCAACGTACCCGTTGGAATGCCTGTCTCACAATAAATCTCTTGTTCTCTTTCTAAGTTCAGATACGGATTAGCTGCTACAAAGAGTTATTGTTGTGATAATCTAAATTCCTTTAGTACTTATTGCTTGTGTCATATGTTATGGCAGATTATATTTTCAAAATATATCTTGGTCATGTTTAATTGTTTAACGACAAAGATATGCATAAATTAGAAACTAGTAACTATTGCTTTGGTTTTAGTTAATTTAATATTTGTTTATATAGAAATACAAAATGACAAATTTTCCATTGTTGTTTTACTACAATAATTTATAATTCAGCTAGGGTAAACCACTCAGTTATTGGCACTTTAAGATAAAGAGTTGTTTATCATTGGATTTGCTAATATGTGTAGGTAACATCATAGGGGGATATTTTGAATTTTTTTTAAGTTACTATTATTATTGAACAAACATTATATTATAAATATTGAGAAAAATAATGCAAAATAGGTTATTTTAAAAATTATACACATTTCCTAATTATTATCAGTTATATTCTAGTTATCGGCCCAGTAATTGGCATAATTTTTATATCCAAATATTGATTGAGCATTGAAAACAAAACGTCATTATTTATTTATATATTTTTCATAAACAAATTTTACTATTGTTCTGAAGCTATTTTCTTGTGGCATTGTAAATTAATTACTATTAAACTGGGAATAAGCCACAATTAAAGATAAAAATACGTTTATTGACGTTTCAATTTCAACTTCGGAAATCGTTCTCAAAAATTTTGACAACGATTTGCGAAGTGGAAATTGAAACGTCAATAAACGTATTTTTATCTTTAATTGTGGCTTATTCCCAGTTTAATAGTAATTAACAAATTTTACAAAAACAATATTCTTTATACAAGTTATTTAAGATAAGTTTTACAAACAAAATATTCTTTATATAAATCATATTTTTCATGACATCCTTTGTGAAATGTTCTGGAACACTTCTGGCATTTAAATCCAAACCTAATCTGGGAAAAATTTCTGGTACATGTAAAGCATATAGCCTTATTCATAAAAATATTATTTTTAGTTGGTAAGCATGGTTCTGGACATTAAAATTGGAAATAACACATAAAACATGTTGTTTTACTAAATAATAATATAATATGTTAGATATATAATCATGTAAAACGTCTGCTTGCGTCCAACCTTTTCACTAGTAGAAATACCCCACCCATCTGGAACACCTTCTACGATGCTTTTGAGAAATCTTTTAAACGATCATCGGTGGTGTTATAACTCCCGCAGCAGAAAATGTAAACCTGACGGCCATATTTGTTTTCGATGGGCCTTGCTCTATCTGACAAACATTTTTGGCACCTTTTGGTGCAGGAACCCTATTTTCTTTGGGACAAAGGGTAAATAAGTATCATCTCAGTTGTAAACTCTGCTAGGATCAGAAAGAATCTTCTAAATGTTCTGAAAAAATAGTTCTTTTTCATAAAATTTTCTTGTATATTATTAAACCACTTTCTGATATCATTTTCTGACACGTTTATCTTGGCATTGTTTACAGCTTCAGAAAATCTATTTTTTAAATTAGGGTGTCTTCCTAAAAACGATTGACACCAATGATCCCCAGGCAAATTAATTTTAGGATTAAAATGGATTTGGTTGGGGGTTCTGATTCAAAAATGACTTAACAGAAGCTTGGATGTTTTCTTTTTGTTTTGGGAAACCCTTTCTGTGACGATTTACTACCGATTTTTCTAATACAGTTTCTTCTGAAATACTTAAATTAGTATTTCGGTCATGTGCTATTTTTTTTAAATCATCTCTTTCTTCCTGAAATTAAATGGAAGGTTTACCCTAAATCCCGATGCACTTTATTATCTATGTCAGAGATCCAAGTTGACATTGTTGCCAAATTTCAAAAAAATGCTGAATTTATTTTTAATCAAATATGTCACATAAATATTGCAGGAGTGAATTGTATAACAAAACTAAAATAATTTGAGTCACTTATGTAGTATAAAGAAATAAAAATAAATAAAAAACACCACTTTCTCATTACTTCTTTACTATGAAATGTTTTGTTACAACTATATTTTCAACCGTTATTCAATATTTTTTTCTTCACCTTTATTTAATTCTCAGTTTTCTGATGAATGCCTTACAACTATACACAGGATCGTTTTATATAAATAATTTGTGAACAATGTAAAAAAGTTGGTGCTTAAAAGTTACACACTAGTATATGCTTTTCTTTTCAGATTTTAGTTTTTCTTATACTTTTTCATCCATCTTATGTTTTTTTTTTTTTTTCGTTGTTTTATAGTTTAAACCTATAAAATTAAGCTTAATTGTAATAAAATTAATGGGAAAAACCACGTAGTTGGCTGTATACCATCGTTTAAAAAAACACAGAAGTTAAAACACTTCACACATGTGTATTGTGGTATAAAAAATAAATAGTTAAAACTTTATAAAAAGTGTCGTCAAAATTTAAATTCTAGCATAACGTTTTCGATCTGAACAGATCATCCTCAGTGCCTTGTCTACTTGTAGCTAACAATAAAGTTATCTGTAAGACCTCCATGTATGGATTTACACCATTCCAAATGTTACATTTGGATTATGTTGTGACTCTAGGTCGATGACAATGACTTTTAATTACTTTAGGGACTGCATGTCTCCCTGCTCGATTTTTAACACGTGGTACTTGTCAGTTAAAACGACACAGACCAACTGGCTGAGGTGACAGGAATATAATTTAAGAAGACAGCTGAACGTGACTAGTTGTCGGTGTGTTCCGACATTAATGTGATTTTGTAATTGTAAAATTATAAAATTTATTTAGTTCAAATAATAACTAATATCTTATTATCGATCCTGTAGTTAAAATTAAATTTCTTTAAATGATAAAATTTATTGTATAAATCAGCAAATCTCTATTATTGAAAAAAGAAATGAACTATTAATTTAATGGGATTAATGTTTAAGGTTGAATTTATGACATCATAAGTGGTGAGAAAATGATAAAGGTAGAAAATGAAAGGAAGTGATGTGGTACTATACACATAAAACTGTATAAGGTGTACCAAAATTAGTATAAACTAAAAGAATAAGTTGTAATCCAATGAAATGGAAGTAAAAATTATTTTTGATTGGGTAATGGTGGTTGCCTAGCAATGGTAAAAGACCTGTGTAAATTTCTGTGAGTTAAATTTTTTTTAATTAGTAAAATGAATAGTCTATTGAAAGTTTTATGAGATATTGTAACAGAATATGATCTCTAACTATTATTGTATTGTAGTCTTGATAGTGTTAATATGGAAATCCTTTTATTGTGAAGTATGCTGAATGAATATATATGAAGCTGAGAATGAGTGAATGAAAAATTAATATAGGGAAGAGGAAATGTAAAATGTTTGATATGTGTGAATATGTATCAGAGAAAAAATGAAATAATAGAGACTGTATGTTGAGTTGTGATGATGTGAGAAGATTAGATTTTATCGCGACTGAGATCTGGATTCCACGCTGGTCCGGCAAACTCAAGAATAGATCTAACGTGTATTGAGTAAAGTTTACTAACTGAGGTTAGAGATATACGTGTAAAACATTTCCGGATCAAAAACAGTTTAGAGTTTGTACGTTTACACACCGACACTATGTGATTAGACCAATTTAAGTCACTGAATCACTGAGTTACTATTAATTATCACTCCGAGATCGTTGTGGGAGGTTACCGAGTTTAAGGGATGTCCATTAATACAGTACGGAAGTGATGGGTTATTTTTGTCAATATGTAAAACAACGCATTTTTCAGTTAAGCGTTAAGCGAAAGTAACCATTCTGAGGACCATTTGAATATGGCGTCAAGATCTCGTTGAAGAGCATGATGGTTGATAGTTGAATTCCCATATAATTTCGTGTTTTCAGCGTGAATGGAAACCTTACTGGATACAATGAGCGGAAGATCACTAGTGTAGACACAAACAAGTAGCGGTCCAAGAACTGATCCTTGTGGGACTCCACTCTTGACTGGCTTATCTTGTGAGTCGCCTTCCCCAACACGAAGCATGAAGTATCTGTCGGATAGAAAATCTTAAATCTAAATGTTTAACTTTCCACGAATACCATAGTGATCCAATTTAACTAGTTATCGACGTTTTGAAACACGGTTGAAAGCTTTAAATAAATCTAAGTTGACTACATAGACAGGATTCCGATTGTTTAAAGATAATGACCAATCACTTACACAATGAAGTAAGTTTGTGATCGTTGAACGACCTTTGATGAAGCCATGCTGTTGGTGAGGGATGACCAATTAATATTTATATATTAATACCAATAATTATTGCAATCAAGTTTATTTCCTTTCTTAAATATAGGAGTAATCGAAGCAAATTTTCAAGACGAGGGAAGAGAACATTGATTAAAAGAAGCATTTGTTATAAGACATATAGGGATGGCTACAGATTCTGCGATATGTTTGAGAAAATAGGAAGTGAGTCCGTCTAATGATGAATTATTTCGTAGAAGTTCGTAGAAGGTGATGAATTATTTCGTAGTTTTCTTAAATGATGTTTAATTTCATCCGGTGTGAAATATATATTGTCAAGAGTTTTAGACAAAGGTGGGCTCATTATTTGAGAAATATTATTGTTAGATTCATCTGTAAAACCTAAGAAAAAAATAACGATAAATATTTCGAGGATTCGTTATTTGAAGAACATGAAAATCCGTCAGCTTTTTGAAGTAATGGTATGGAGACTTTAGAAGATAAAGATGTACGAATATACCGATAAACTGACTCGGCGATGTACTCGACTCTTGATTTCGGTAATATTCCCAATGTTTGAACTACATGTATTGCAAAGTATACATATACTACGTTTTTTTTTTTTCTTCGTAACTCGAGCATCGACCGACAGATCCGTACAAGCAATGTGTATTGGTTTCTTACAGCCGTCACACTGGAGCTTTCTATCGAAGGTAGAATTTAGCTTTGAGCAACTAGCGCAAATAGATGTATTAGACATGATAACTTTGATAGTTTTAGATATGAATTATTATTATTGGATTAATAAGATACAGCAAATTTATTATTAGAATGTTATAAAATACACTCACAATACACCATTGATCAACACTCAATCCGGCAAGGAGCGGTAAGTTACTAATTAACACCCAGGGAACAGTGGAGTTGTTTCCAGATCAATACTCTGATAGAACTCCAGACGGTTGACCTTTGGTCAATACCCAACAGCCCAGTGAAGTTCCCACTAGATCAGCACTCTGGAGATACTCGATTCTTTTAAGCAATTCAACCCAGCTTGTGAGTAATGTTTACCCCTAAGAATTACGTTTGAGTGTAACAATTCATTGTAGTGAGGTGTATTAACTCGAGTAAAAACAGGATTCACTCCATTGCCCTTCAATGCTCCAGACCATCCCTTTTCTCCCTATAACACTCTGATGCACGATAGGGGCACAACTATCAGCCAAATGCTCTTCATGTGGAGATCCTGGGTGATAGAACCCCAACATGATTTCCTAACCAAATTCAAAACTCAGGACAGCGCATTGTCGCTATATTCCTGTTATCTTAATAACTCGATTCTTTCTTTGCGCCCATCAATGGAAGTGGAATTTAGCTGTAGGACTACATGCGTACGGAGCGTTGGCGAGACAGTAGCGAGAGCTGGTGACGGTATGTTTACATAAGTTTAGTTGTTCGTTGTATTAGTTGTTTAATGGTTTTAATTTAACACATTCGCGACTAACCTATTTTTAGGTCTGCCAAACATGCCAAATCCACTATTTTTGAGGAGGAGTATTATGATTGAACAAGGATTATAAATAAATTAATTGTTTTCGATAATGTCACACATGTGTGACACTGGTTTACAGTAATAAAAATTTGTACATAACCCAAGTGTCACAAACATGTGACATAAAATTTTTAGCTACTACTTATAAAAAATCATTTATTTCTTTAACATTAACAAAAATAAAAATTAATGTCTTTTCTGTGTCACTCAGCAAAACAGAGTGTAACACGTAAGCCAATGGGTTGTCCATTACTCCACTTACATTCCTGACATGTGTACCAGGTGACAGCCCTTTTTTTGCTTGCACTGCACTGTCGACATCTTTTCCGCTTATTTTATGTTTTTAATTGTGTTCTGCAACAAATTTTTTTCTGTTTGGACGTTCTGTTTATTTCAATAAATGTTTGATCACTTTCTTTATAAAATGAAGTTGCGACATTATTGTTTTCTTTGGCGTGTTTCTATTTTTATTCAACAACCAGTTACCATTCCATATGCAAATATTTACTAAGTGAAAGAAAACTTTCATGAATCATCTCAAAGTGTTTCATGGTGTGCCGTAATATCAAGTCATCTGGTTAATTATTTCAATTCCCGACATAAATCAATTGTATACCATATCATTACTGGCTTCAATTTTTTCTAGCCTCTACGATTTTTAACTTGCGCCATTTCAGAATCATGCTAGGATGAAATCATTATTACATTTCTCTTATCTTTTCATTTTAATACTCTGATTGGACCTCTTCTTTGTCATACGACTTCGCGTTTCTTTAATTTTTTTTAGTAATAACACTATTTGGGATACTTTTTCTATTTTTTCTTAATATTCCACAAACTCAGGTTTTCTTTTCTTTTCTTAGGTCTCAACCGAGACACCCTTGGGCAAAAGTCTTTATTTTATCAGACAGCCAAGCCGCCTTAAAGGCTCTAAAGTGATTTACATGTGATTCAAAGTTGGTTTGGGACTGTAAACAATCTCTCAAGAAGCTGGCGTAACGCAACAATGTAACTGTGATGTGGATGCTAGGCCACAAGGAAATTGCAGGAAATGAGCAAGGTTCGGAACCCTTTTGTGGACTATCGAAAAGCTACATCAGAGAGGAACTCACGTACTTGGGAACTCAATCAACTAAGATCATATTGGTCTAACACACCAGCACAAAGGCAAACAAAAAGGCTCATAAAAGTGTCGCCTACTGCAACAAACCACCTTCTCGAAATGAGTAAGAAAGATATTAAAATGGTCACTGGCCTTCTCACTGGGCACTGCCCTCTGAGATATCATCTCAAGAAGATGGGCAAATCAGATAGTGAGAACTGTCGTTTCTGTAACAATGAAAAAGAAACGGCAGAACATATACTATGCAACTGCGTAGCACTGTTCTGCAAACGACTAAAATTCCTAGGAGATCTCAATATATTCCTCTACATCAAGCTTGTCCGCCTCATCATTTTCTTGTATCACATTTTCATTTGCATCGTTCGCTCCGCCCTAATTATTACTCGACTCACCGCCATCATTGTTCGACTCACCTCTATCATTGCTAGTATCCTCAGTCTCTCTTCCAGAATGAGAAGGAGAATATTCACTTCCACTAGAATAAAATATTTCATCATTATGGTCCTCCTCGAATTCATATTCAATATTTTCGGTATCTCTGTACTCACTAACTTCCCTGCTAGCCATCTCAGCCTCTAATTGAAGATCTAGTGTACTTAGATGCCGTTTTGACATTGTTAATACGTCTCAAACAAACAATAAGAGATTACACCGTGTATAAATCAGTTACATAGTTATATTATCTGTCTAAATTATACACAATAACGACACTTTACGAATTTGACCTTTGCATACGTGCTATAAATTTATAGGTTATTTCTTCTTTTTTAAACGACGAGATAACAACCCAACTATAGCATGTGAAATAAGGATTGTTCAGGTGGACTGTGGCCAAATTTAGACCCACTGTGATTACACGTGGTAAAATTATTTTACATTTCATCACGTAAGTTCGGTGTCACACATGCGGGTCAGCAGTTCTTACGAAAACTTTACCGCCACACATGTGTGACGGTTGGTCGTGAATGTGTTAATAAGTTTAAACTGTCATAATTAAATATTACAAATCCTCAATTTGCAAATATAAAATTTTTTGTTCATTAGTATATAAATAAATTTATACAACACTGGTTTTGCAGTGCTTAGTTAATAAATTTAAATATATGTATGAAATGCACAGTTTCGGCAGCCGGCCCAGATTTTTAGAGGGCTTTGAATGCGTCTCAACACGCGCCTGCCTATATTAGAAGTGTGATTGCCTTTAAATGTTTACCTCTCTAGAAGCCATTATCTTTATGATTTCTCGACGCCGCAGATAAATAACTTGTCTTGACGTCTCTATAGCTCGCTTCATGAATACATCTGAAAATGATGGCGTAAATGGACGATATTACACCAATTTTAGAAAATTCATATAGGCCATTTATCTGGCGAAAATGAACATAACAGCGCTTTACGATATGAATAGAGTCATTTCTCGAATATCCTAACTGACAGAAGAATATGAGCAATAAAGCAGTGTATAAATTCATGTTATAATTTGTTCTTGTTTTACAGCTATTAATGTACACGAGGAAAAATTTTATTGTAAAATTTAATATATAATTTATGCATAAATATCCTTAAGTAGTTAGTAGTAGTAGATAAAAGGAACTAAGAAACCTCTGAAAAGATCTCTAAGACAGATCTCAAAATAAGAGATTACCAAAGTTCACTTCCCGCTTAAAAGATATAAAAGATGAGAATGTATCCCTAAAAAGTCCGGTCTATCCGAACAAAATCAAGATAAATACAGCAAAAAACACATCCCTTTGCCCCCAATAGAAATTGCCAGCAAATTATAAGCAATATTCTCATCTAATTAAATATTTGAGCATATTTCTGAGCTTGTCATTAACAAAACACAACCTGAGAATATGCAGCAGGACAATAACGAGCTGCATGATAGTGTAATAAGCGAAATGGCATGTGCTGTACAAGAGTTTAACGACATAAACTTATTGTTACCAGACTAGCAGTCTTTTAAGAAACTAGAAGCGCATATATTGGAATATTTGCATAATACCTTTATTTACCTAGCACCATTAGCAATTGCTAATATTATGGATAAAAAAATCAGAATTCGACAGGTTACTAATATCAAAAAGACTGATAACAGAAATGCTCCCTGTGAAAAACGACTGCTGAGGAAGATTGATTAAGATAAAGATTGCTTACTGATGTTGGACTGATAACAAAACACATCCCAGGAAAAAAAAGTAAAAAACTTCTCTGAACTGTTGAGGTGGAAGACAGTGTTTGGCGCCGGAAAATGGAAAAATATATGAAGCATTTAGACAGTGATGATACATTTTCAGAAGAAGGGGCAAAAAAGAAGGACAGCTATAAAGACAGCGAGAAAGAAGATAACATTTTCAGAAGGAGCAAGAAGTTCTCGAGAACACCAACAAAAACTCCAGAGAAAAAAAAATGAGGCAACAAAAATTGATCAATTACTAATAATGATGAGCCACCTCACCGATGATATTAAGGAAATAAAAAGAAATAAAAAAATGCAAGGAAACGATAGAAAAGCTCATAATGGAAAACAGAGAGCTGAGAAAAGAAAATTCAGAACTAAAACAGAAAATATAGGGATCAAGGAGGAACTCAGAGAAATAACAAAAAACATTTAAGTTATGGAAAAACACCGACGAATAAATAACATAGATATAAATGACCTAGGATAGACACATATGAGCAAGCAGGGTTAAAAGAAACAATCAATAATTTCATTAAATATGTTGTTTAAGGGGTAGAGGTTAAAATAAGCAATGCTCACAAGTTAGGCGAAAAAACATTCCTAATTGAATTAGAAAACCAAGAAGAAAAAAGAAAGATAATGCAACAAAAGCACAAGTTAAAAGAAATTAAAGCGTACAAAATATATATCAACAAAGATGTAACCATAAAAGAACGAAAAATGCAGAAAACAATTAGAAACATTGCTCAAGAAGAAAGAAATAAAGGAAATAAAGTAAAGATTGGAGTTAAAAAAAATATGGGTAAATAACAGCGAATGGAAGTGGAATGACAAAGAAGGCGCAATATGTAAAAAAACATAAAAAAAAAACTAGCAACTAAATGTACTACTAGAATAACGTTGACGAAACAAGCACAGAACAAGGTTAGGGATAATACAAAAAACGGAAAAAAAGAGGAAAAAATGAAAACTGGACCAAAATACAAGAAAACATCACGAAAAGAACACTTACTTTTAGGAACATGGAATGTAAGAGGCACATATGGAGAAGGCAAACTTAAACATTTAGCGAGAGAAATCGGAAAGTTTTACAAGAGACGAAACAGCTGGAAAATGATATATTAGAAATAGAAGATACAATATTCTTTAACAGCGGCGAAGAGAATCGAACGTTAGGCACAGGTTTTATGATAAGAAAAGAGATAAAAGAAGCAATAGTAGAGTTTAAACCAGTATCAGACCGCATATGTAGTATCAGGTTCAAGGGAAAATACCAAAAAATCATCCCCATAAATATTCACGCGCCTTCAGAAGAAAAAGATAATGACGTCAAAGAATGTTTTTACAGTGAGTTAAACAGAACAATCGAAAATATAACCAGATATGATATGAAAATTATTCTAGGCGACGCAAATGCCAAAACAGGGAAGGAAGAAGTATTTAGACCGACAATAGGAAAATATAGTAACCACAAGGAAACTAATGAGAACGGACAATTCCTAATAGATTTCGTAAAAGAAAAAATATGATCATAATGAGCACATATTTTGAAAAAAACATACAAAAGGAAACATGGATATCGCCAGATAGAACGACTAAAAATCAAATAGACTAGGTGCTTATCGAAAAAGAGGAACAGCAATGTTTAAAAAGATAAGAACATACAGAGGACCAGACGCTGACTCAGATCATTACATGATGATCATCAAAATTAAGCAACTGATATCAGAAAACAAAAACAAAATAAAAAAAAGAAATGTATACATAACCCAATTCGATTAGCAACAAAGAAAGGGCAAGAAATATACGAGGAAACAATGGAAAGAGAACTAAAAAAGATAAAAATAGAAGAGCAAACTGAGAACAAATGGGAAAAACGAACATTTTGTCGTATGTTTGTATGACCCACAAAACGTACAAGAAAACGTAGCGTGAAAACCGGCCTACAGAGAACAAGTTTTTAAATCGAATGGTATTAATAATATATATTAACAAGTTTTATTGAAAAAATTGAAATAATAATAATCCTTTGACATTTTTATGTGTAATTAATTACTATTTAACTGGGAATAAGCCAGTATAATACGTAAACTTGAATAATATGTAATAATGTGTAAATTTGAATTGGAAAAGTTTATTAAAAACATAAACAAAGAGGAACTAAAGGCTACAAGAACTTTAAAAAATGACGACTCCATAATCATCCTACCAGCAGACAAGGGAAATGCAACTGTGATAATGGATAAAATTCAATATAATAACAAAAGTAAAGATCTAATAATAAACGAATCTTATATAAAATTAACAAACGATCCAACAAAGCCTTTGAAAAACAAAAGATATAGAACTTTATTCAAGTTTGAAGATTGTTTAACAAGTTATCAGAGAGGATTAATTACAGCTCATTACAGTAAGACCCCTTATTTTTATGGAGTACCTAAAAATTCATAAAACGAATATACCACTTAGACTCATATGTAGTACCATTAATTCTCCTTGTAATGAACTATCAAAATTTTTATTAAATATTTTATAACCATTTGCAAATAAAAATGACACATTTTTAAAAAATACACAACATTTTTTAAATAAGTTATCAAATATTGAATTTAATTCAAATAATACTTTGGTAAATTTTGACATAAATAGTGTATTTACGAATGTGCCATTAAATAAGACTTTAAATATAGTCAAGACATAATTAGAGAGTGATGATTCATTGGCAACTAGAACAAGACTAAACATATCGCCCATAATTGAGTTATTAACATTATGTACTGATAATACATATTTTCAACTAAAGAATGAATTCTATAAACAAAAGTAAACAAAACAAAAAAACCCAAAGTATGGTGGAGGTATGTAGATGATGTATTCTCAATATGGCCTTATGGATCAGAGTTTTTGGACACATTCCTAAATTATATAAACGATAAAGAAGAGACAATAACATTTACCATGGAAAAGGAATATAATAACACACTACCTTTCCTGGATGTTTTAATCTCTAAGAACGATACTGGATATGAGACTCGGATGTATAGAAAATCAACACACACCAATAGATATTTAAATTTCAAATCAAATTACAATATTAATATTAAAAAGGGACTCATTAAATCCTTATACGATAAAGCCCAAATTACTTGTTCTAACGGAAATTCGTTCTTAGAGGAGAAACATTTGTTAACATCTGTTTTATTAAAAAATGATTATCCTTTATCGTTTATAAATAAAGAATTTTCAACAATCGATCAAATAGAACATAACAACTTAGAACAAGATCCTACAGCATACACAAGGAATAATACGAGGAAAATAACAATACCGTACATAAAAGACCAACAACATTCAAAACAACAAACACGTTGAGATCTATTTTGTCCAAAACCAAACATAACAATGAACAAGAAATACCTTGTGAATGCGATCAGTTTTATTTAGTTGAAACATTAAGGCCACTAAATGTTAGAATAAGTGAACATCAATCTTATATTAAAAATAGAGTATTTGATAGATCTCAAATATGTAAACACAGATGGGATAATGAACATAGGGTTCAATGGAATTATTCAAATGTATTCCTAAAGAAAACGGATGATAAAAAAAGAAAAATTAAAGAAGCGGCTTTAATTATGCTAAATGAGACCAATTGTGTCGAAAATTCCTCGGCAGAATGTAGTAGGATCTGGTTACCCATATTGAAAGAGGAAGTTATTAATAAGAAAATGACCAGTATTAGTAAGTCAGTAATATATAGAAGATACATCATTTATGTTTTTTAAATAACAAACATATAGAATCAGAATTTGGTGTTTATTGAAGGTAAACTAAATGCACGACCAAATACTTAAGATGTCGAGATAGTATTATGAGGTTTCTTACCTGGTTTTTTCCTCATAATTTACTATGGAATCATTGACAGGAGAATTTTACTATCATCATGGCATGTGTTTGTCTTTTTAAAGACGAATTACATGCTATGATTTTTTTCTGATAGATATTCTCAAGTTAAAGTTAATTTCATGTAATCGAATGATCTATCTTGTAAGTAAAGTCGTCCCAGGAGCGCAACTCAACAACATTGGCAATATATAATGTATGTCTGAATTGTCAATATAAATGAGTCAGATAAAATTAAATTATTCGAAGAATTTTTTAGTAAGTTAAAATACAAACAGTAAATTAAACAAAATTTGTTTAATTCACTGTTTGTATTTTGAGAACGATTTCTGAAGTGGAAATTGAAACGCCAATAAACGTATTTTAACCTTTAATTGTAGCTTATTCCCAGTTAAATAGTAAATAATTTAAAATGCCATAAGAAAATAGCTTTAGAACAATATTTTTATGTGTGTATTGCATAAATATATTTTTTTTGACTAATATCAATACAACTGAAATTGTAATTTACTTTGTAATTTTATATTGAAATTATTGAATTTTGTTCTGCTAATAATCCCTAGTGGTTGAAGCAGTTAATAAAAAACAGACAATTTATTTGAATTTATTTTCTTTTGTTGTTTTAACCTCGTTATATTATTCTCTATAATAATTATTTATTTGTAAACTACATTCATATTTTCGCAAGAATTATAACTAAATTCACGCATGAACGTTATAAAAGTGATAGGAAATCAATGATAGCACTCATTCATACAAAGCGTGAATTATTATAAACAAACACACTACATTTTCGAATCAGAACTGAATACATATGTTAAATTTCAATGTACCTATATTTGAATTTTATGAATGCTTCGATATTTGTAATATTTGGCAATTATAAATATTAAACAAACTATGTGAGTAGGTTTGTTTAAAAACCAGTACATATAAACATGTAAAATTTGATTATAAGTACATTATTTGCTCAGTTCTAAGTACTATAAGTAAATTTAGTAATTATTTTGTTACTATATTGTAGATTTTATTATAGCAGAAATTGGGATTATCAGAATTTTACAAACAAATAAGCAAGCTTATAAGAGATATACCGAGATATGAACTACTTATAGTCATGGGATATTTTAATGCTAAAATAGATAACGAAAAAGATGGCAACATTTTGTTCCTTATGGATTAGGAAAGAGAAATCAACGAGGAGAAACAATAAGTATCTTTGCAGCTTAACTTGACACATTTTACAAACTACCACCTAGACGCCTGTATACGTAGAAATCACCTAGAGACAACTGTTTACAAAAGATATCGAAATAGTTTTAACAGTGTTAAAACCTACCCAGGCGCTGGTATTCAATTTGACAACGATCCTTTAGTGGGCGTGTATAGAAACAAGTTAAAGAAATTACGCGGAAAAACTGTAAATAAATATGACATGAGAAAACTAAAATGTAGTGAAGTAAAAGAAATAGCAAAACTGTAAATAAAAAAGTCAAAGAAATCGATAATCCAACGGAAAGTACAGAAAAGAAGATAGAATTCCTTAAGAAAACGATAAACGACATTAAAGACAATTTTAAAAAGAACGAAGAAGGTAAGAATAAGACGTGGATGACGACAAAGATTCTGCAGCTATTGGAAGAAAGTATGTATAAAATATTACAACGGGATATACAGAGAAAGATCAGAGAAGCCAAAAAGAAAGAACTGGAGAAAAAATGCCCATAAATCCAAATTCTACAAAGTAAATACGACAACTTCAACCTGCATAAAAAGGTAAGAGATATAACAGAAACAATTTATTCCAGTAAAAAACATTTTAGACCAAAATAGTACAAATCCAATAATTGCATCTGAAATTGCACATCTTCTTAAAGTTTGCATAAACCAGGACTGCTTGGAATTTAATAATAAAATATATACAAATAACAGTGCAGGACTTATAATGGGTAATCCTCTAAGCCCATTGCTATCAGATATTTTTATGGATCATCTAGAGACAAAGATTTCAAAACATCCCGTATTCAAATAGTTTGTATAGTAGTTTGTGTAATAGTTTTAGAAGCTATTACGTTACCAAAGAAACAGGAAACGAAAAAGTGCGGAGAATATAGGCTAATAAGTCTAATGAGTCATACACTAAATTTTTTGCTTAAAATTATACATAGCAGAATATACAAGCTATGCGAAGAGAGAATACCAGACACACATATTGGATTCATGATAAACGTAGGTATGAGAGATGCACTATTTAGCCTGTAGGTAATATTCCAAAGATGCATAGATATGCCTTGCGACATCTACACCTGCTTTGTGAACTTCCAAAAAACATTTGACACAGTTCAACACCGTAAAATAGTGGATGTTCTAACAAAAGCCTAAATATATAATGAAGACCGGCGTATAATACAAAATTTATACTGGAACCAATCAACCACAATAAGAACAAATCTTGAAGATGAACCGACGAAAGCGATCCAGACTCTGCGAGGCGTTAGACAAGAATGTATACTTTCACCTATATTATTCAACCCATTCTCACAGGAAATATTTATTGAAACCTTGGAAAATTGCAAATATGGCATCCTATTAAATGGAGAACGCCTAAACAACATCCGCTATGCAGATGACACCATTATTTTTGCAGACAATTTAAACAGTTTACAGCAACTAATAAACAAAGTAAATGAAGTAAATGAAAGATTTGGACTACATGTAAACATATCAAAAACTAAATATTTGGTCAACAGCAAAAATAAAATTTAAGACGTCCAACTGCTTATCAAGAGTACACCAGTGGAACAGAATAAAAGAGTTTATCTATCTTGAAACAATAGTAAACGAACAATGATATCACTCACAAGAAGTAAAATGTAAAATAGAGTACAAAGGCTAAGAGTGCATTCAACAACATGGTCAAACTCTTTTAAAGTCACGACTTTAATCTGGAGATAAAAGTAAGGCTCCTACGATGTTATATCTTCTCGATATTATACTATGGAGTTGAATCCTGAACATTCACTGAAGCGATGGAGAAAAAACTTAAAGTCTTCGAGATTTTGCTATACAGAAGAATCCTAAGGATATCATGGACGATAAAATCACCAACGAGATTGAGCTACGAAGAATAGGGAAAGAATAAGAAGGGATGTTTATGATTAAAAGGAGAAAGTTCGAATATCTCGGACAGATATTGAGAAACGCACAGACTCCTAACCAGAATAATCGCCAATAAGCACCAAAAGAAGAAGACTATATTGTAGTTATTGACAAGTAAGTGGTTTTCTACTTACGTTAACTGCCGTTCACGGTTACTTTATTTCACTCACGCCAGTTCACGCGCGTGAGATTTAATATTGAGCCCCGCTTACGAACACGTGATTTATGCGTGAGTCACAAGCTTTGTCATATGAAATGCATTAATTAAGTTTAATCCAAAATTAATGCAAATATATACATAAAAATTAGAGCATTTTACTTAAAATCAAAAATTTTTTCTTGCCTTTGGAAATGTATTTATGCTTATAATCTCAAAAATAATTTCGATTAAAAAATTATAATTACCGTGAACAAAATAGGCGTGGATAACTTTTATGACTTGCTTGCCGATAATGCTCTCGATCTTGCGCGACATGTAATAGTGGCTTCCCACGATCGGCGATTCTACAGATCATCGCGGACAGCCGATCAGCACGGACGAGAACGCACCGCAGACAGAGCTCATCCTACGGTCCGTGACAGTCTGTGAAGGTCCGTGACAGTATTGTTTAATTATATCATAAAAAGGCCACTTTAAAGGCTTGTAAACATTAAATTCGGCATTAAATTATTTCTCTTCTTTTTTAATTCTTTAATCGAAATAGTACTATTCTTCAATTGATTTTTTATTCGGTTCCATACATCGTATATATCGGTTTCGTTTCTTATGCTCTGGTGCCGTAGAATTCCAAAAATTTGTTTCATTTTGATACAAATTTAAAAAATCAAAAATAACTTCGTTTGTCCACTCCATTTTTTAGCAAAAAACTGCAAAACAACTTTGACAACACTACAGACAACTACTCGTGTCAGCGAATGAAAAACTTCTGACTTGCACTTGTCGTCTGTTAAAACACAGACGCGCTAGGATCGCGTCGCACGAGTATGTACCGCACCTTTGATGTTACCGACTCTAGATGGATAGGACGGACCAGCACAGACGTGCCTGCGCTACCACGGACGAAACCTTTCCCACGTTGCGTGGTGCGTGCTGGTCCGCTTACGTCCGTAATATCGCCGACCGTGGGAAGCCGCTATAACAATTTATCTGCTGATCAGCCAGTCCGTTGACGAAGGTTTCCGAAACATAAATATTTCCTCCTACCAGCTACTCATGATTCCCCGATCTTTCCGTTGAGTATTAACCCTGTCGCTATGAGCAAAATATTTATAGTTCATCAGTAGACTTTTTCCATCCATTTTTCTTTAACCTGGCTAGGGAACGGAAACAGTACTATTAAGCTATGCTGTTCACCCAACAGCAGTACTAGCGGAGTTTATAATAGGTAAAATAGCGAGGATGAAGGAATTAGTAAAGCCAAAAAACATGAAAAAGATCTATGTATCTAAAGAAGTTATGTACAGGGGAAACACAAATGACGTTGGATAAAAATAAGAAATGGAATAAAAGAACAAAAGAATAAAACAACGTCAGTGGAACGGCAGACACAAGATAAATAGCAAGGGACAAATCAGCAAGTAGTAAAAGATGTATCCGTCGACCACGAAAGAGTTGTGTAGTATATTTATATAGTTCTAATTTATAGTTCTTTAGTCTAATTTATTGTCTATATTCTAATTTATTAAAACTCACGATAGCTAATTACTAATTTATTAAATAACTGTACAAATTTATGTTACGTTCGATACATTTAAAAATCGCGGTTCCCGAGCTTCTTTCTTCACTGACTGCCAAATAAAAAAATCTTTCGTTTATATACAAAAACTGTTGTCATCTCGAAAGTTCGGCGACCTTCTACATTATAATGGAACTTCATCGAATAATCTCGTATTTTGGTGAAGGCGCTCGACTCGTTTTTCAACTGTTTGAAAATCCTCGAGACGTGGATGACTCATAAAATTGGGGTCTAAAGGTTTCTGTAAACAACTTCGAATTTACTGGAACAGAAAACAGAATTAGTCATAATATATTGATAGTTATAGACGCCATAATTATCGTAACAGTTGCCTCTTGAAGAATGACAATTTTCCATTTATGCAACCTGCCAATGAACAAGCTAAATTGACTAGCGCTAGAAAAAATGCCGCTAAAACTGCAAAATTTTATTTGAAAGTAGAGCTTCAGCAGGATTCTGTTTTAAGCCCGTATTTATTTTCAATCATGCCAGATCAATAAGCAGCTGAACTTCAATAGGAGATCCTTAGTGTTTAATGTATGTAGATAACGTTTTGTTGGAAAAAAAATCTAAGATACTACATTTTTGCATAAATTTCTTAATTTTAAGATTGACTAAAATGATTGATCCAAGGCTGACTTATTGATTAAATAAGGTTATTTTTTATTGATTTAATCCCTTCCAGGGTTATTCGGTAATTTTCAAATTTTATCGTTGAGATTATAATTTTGTTAAACATTCCAAAATGAACAGAATAATACTAACTGATAGTAAAATAGACCTTGATTTATTTCTACGTGCTTAGAGAATATTAAAATAGATAGAGAGAGAATGGAGAATTAATAATTAAGTATAAGTAAATAATTATTTTTTTTATATTAAATGTATTATGTATTATTACGTGTAGATTTTCTTTACCTTAAACATTTCTATTTATTTTTTAAGTTGACATAAATTTAAAAAATAGTAGTTTATACTTCGAAAACGACTATTAGCTTTTGGTGCACTCTTCGGTTTCTTTTGGAGGGCCTTTTCATAATGCAATTGAATTAGGTTCTCTCAAATGTTTTCCAACCCATTCCTGAAATCTTATAAATCAGTTAAGCTCTCTGTTTATTTTACATTTTCGCAAATATGTTCATTAATTTCACAATATTCCTTCTTTCTTTTATATACCATTTTCTATATCCTTTTTGTTACACTGGCTTTACCAGCCCTTTTTAATGTTACACTGAATTCTCCCTAATTTTGATACAACAAATAAATCTTATGGATTTATTTAGTACCTCATTATTTGAGTTTTAAAATATATTTAAAGTTATAGTTTTTTATGTGATCTTTTATAATAATATGGATTAAAAGTGACTCGTTTTATATACTGTACCCCGCAGCTACTCATAGTATAGAGACACCTACTTTATATGGGATAAAAGGTCATTATATAATTCATAAAAGTGTCGCAAGAAAATATTATCAACAGTTTCAGTTTAGTTACGTAACCGTCGACGTTTTCCACATGAATAATATAGCACTATTATTATAGTAAATGATGTCATTTATTTTGTTTAAAAAAAGTATTATATTTATAAATCTTTTGGTTTGAAACTTTTAGAAAAAAAAAACAAATAGCTATTGCTGTCAGTAAAAATCCTCTGCGGTCATCCTAATTTATTAACTCGAAGATGGAAAAAAGTTTAATCATAATATTTTGGTTTTTGGGCCGTTATACAAAACAAAATTACAATTCGTCTGAAGATTGCACAGATTTATAACTGTCGTTCCACAACACATCCAGAATCGAAACAACCATGTCGGCCATTCCATTCTGTAAACGCTCGTCTGTCACACTGTATGAGATGACAAATTGTAGCAATTCAATTTCTCCAATGGACATGTAATAAGCTAAATGGGACGTAATGATTTGAAATTCCGCAAAAATACACAACCTGACGTTCTTTTCTTGCCGAAGATGAAAAAATATAAATCTTCTAAATTACTCTCAGTTTTGCCATATAAAGATTCGCACACAAAACGACTCAAACGGCTCTTTACAAAGCAATTTTATTCCCAGTTAAGTTTTTGGTATGTGAGTTAATAACATTTGAAAGCGTTTTATGATTAATTGTAGATATTTTAAAGCACATTGAAACGTTCCAAAGTAGAATATTGCCTTATTATGATCATTACATTACATTTCATTTAATTTCCAACAAGTTTTTATTTTTTATATAATAAAAAAACCCTTAAATATCGCATAGCTGATTTTTATAAGAAATGTTTGAATTAGTTTATAAATAACATACTTTTATAATGTTTTGACAAATTGTGTGCATATATTTAGATAGATTTTAGATAGCATTTTAGATAGCATAAAATATAAATTATAAATTAATACAAACATTAAAGGTTATTAACAATATAAAAAATAGCAACAAAGAACATCAAAAACTATTTCATCTTTATATTCCAAAACTAAATATCCTATAGACAAATTAAATCAAACAAATGTAGTATACAGCATTGTTTGTACTCATTGTGAAGCTGAGTATATTGGTGAGACTGGAAGAAATCTCTCAAATCGCATTATTTCTCACAAGAGTGATTGTAGAATTAAGAAACCACCTTGTGCTTTGGCAGAGCATGTAATAGACAAAGACCATATTATGGATTTTGATAATATTAAAATTTTATGTAATGAAAGTAATAAATTTAAAAGAACTTTTTTGGAAATGGTTTTGTATTAGCAAAAGTGATAATAATTTAAACAAAAGGTCAGAAATTCAAAATTTAAGCAAAATTTATAATTATATAATTTCTATTTAATTTATGCAGTCAGTAAAATATCACATTTTGAATTTTCCATGTATTTGTTACATTTTTTCGGGTATCTATCAATGGTGAATAAATCTTCTTCTTTTTTTGTTACTAAACAAAGAAGAATTTTTTAAACAAAATTTTATTTTTGACAATATGTCAAAAATAAAAATTTTTAAGTTAGTATTTATGACATTTAGGCTGGTTGTAGCTATTCTATTTTTGTTTATATATTCAATTTTTTTTCTTAAGAAACTTCATCTAAATTTTTCAGAGAAACATTTATTAGAATAAGACATTTTTTTATTAATATTTTTTGTATTTAATATGTAAGCAGTAGTTTTATATAAAAAAACTAATTTTATTTGAGGAGTTAACAAAAATTTTTTATTTCTAGTTCAACTTTGTAAGACATTTTGTATTTTTTAGAAGCTCTTGATAAAAATTGTAATCACAATTGAAAGCTCGAGTAAAAAATAGTCAACAAATAGCCCCTTTTATTGACTCCAACCCATCAAAATAGTGTTATATATACATATAATATATATATATATATATATATATATATATATATTAATATACATATACATATATATATATATATATATATGTATAATATATATATATATATATATATATATATATATATATATATATATACAGTGGTGAGTGCTTTATCGCCCGGCTTTTTAACGTAAGAGATAGAAAACACAGTTACCTTGTGAAATAAAAAGAGATGAAACTCGTTAAAGGTGGGAAATAATCGATATAAACCTATAATTTACATTACATTACATTACCACCGTCGATAGTCTCACACCTTTAGACGTTATTATAGTATTAGAAGTGTTTAAAGTCGCTTTAAAACCAGGCAAAATAGCGGAAAGGGTAGAAGATGGATTTTGTGAGAAAGAATGAGATAAAGCTAGTTCTTAGACGTGGCTATTTGACTTCAGTCATAATTATACGGATGACCGCGAAAATATTTTATTTTAATAATTTCTGATGTAAGAATAAATGATTAAATAAATTAAGAATTAAAGTAAAAAACATTAATTAGTAGCGATTTTAAATTATAAATCTTTAAGTTTATTTAATAATAAAAATAACTCAACTGAAATATTTCACTAAACTAAAGGTAGGTATGTTCTGTGCGAAAACATTAATTGTATGTGGAGTTGGTGTAATTATTAGACACGTAGTCTACTGACATTTGACAAGAAGATTGGGGTTCAATTCCCACCAAGGATAAAATTTTTGTTTTACTCAATCAAAAAATAATAGAAAATATTATACATATTAGGTAACAAGTATTCAAAAACTCATTATTTACAATTTATTCTTATTCCAATGTTATAAAACGGAAATACAAAATAATTCAAATTCAAAAAGATATTTATGTGTAACTTTAAAAACTTCTAATACTAGTAACGACTGACATAAATGTTTAGTGATTCAAATCAAAACGATCTCTGCATAATTTCAAATTATTAAAAAAAAAAAGAAAACCACATATGGGTTTTGAACTCTAATCGTCTGGGTCGCAGTGTCGAATTCTTACCACTAATCCACACAGGACTGATGTTTATTTCCGTGACAAGAGTGTATGAAACTCCTCAAATCATAGAAATTATTTTTGGTTATTAATTTAAAACCTTAGATTAAATATTCACTATAATTAATTTATTGTATTCACATTTTTGCTTTTAATTGTGGTCAATCATTTTTTACTTTATGCAAATTTAAAAAAATGTCACTGAAATACGTTACACATACGACGTCACAAATAATAATTATGACCGAGGTGATTTAGCTGAACTAACGTCTAAAGGTGTGAGACTATCGATAGTGTTAATGCAATGTAATGTAAATTATAGGTTTCTATCGATTATTTCCCACCTCTACGAGTTTCATCTCTTTTTATTTCACAAGGTAACTGTGTTTTCTATCTCTTACGTTAAAAAGCCGGTTGATAAAGCACTCACCACTGTATATATATATATATATATATATATATATATATATATATATATATATATATGGTTTCAGTTGTTTTCCGGGTTTGACTCCGCGTTAAATAGTTTTGTTTTTTAGAAAAACCATTGTTTTGGCGACGTTTCGGCAAAGTCACACTTACCATTGTCAAGTCAAATTAATTCTGCTTGTTCTTCATGTTCCAGGCGAACTTATTTCTCGGTCGCTGCACGCTGAGTTCTAATACCTTTTAGCGTTTCTTGTGATTTGCTTCTTGAACCAAACGACTTTTCCCACTATTCACTTTTTATCAAACCGGCAAAAATATCAAAAATTTATTTTTCTTTAATACTTTACGAAGAAAATCAAAACGGCCTTTCTCTTCCAGATCTCGTATCGAACTTTTTTTTTAAATTATAATTTTAACAAATCCAAACCTCTTCTTTTCTTTCATACCATTTCGTAAAATATGGTCATATTGTGATCATATCAAAAGAGTGAGAAAAACATCTTTCTCACTCTTTGTTTCGGCCAATTAATCTTCCTGTGTCTCCTCCTTTCGTTCGTTTATGCACACCACATACTATCTGCTTCTGGTTTGACAACACAAACTACGTCATACACTTATGAAGATTTTTGCCCTAATTTTAAATAGTTGCCTGCATATTTAATTTCTCAAATGTTTTCCTGAAAGTGAAAAACGAGAATCAGAACAATATACATTTAATATTAAACTCAACCAGTCTTCCGGGTTGAACCTAGCGTTCGACATCCTCTCTGATGTCTTCTTCAGGAGTTCCGACGTTTTAGTCTCCCGAACCCCCAGTCACTACTACACTGATCACTTACCACTGCATTACTGCTACTGGGAACAGATAATGGTTCGTTTATACCATCAATGGTGACGTGGTTTGGGTAGAGGTTGGTGTGGGATTAGCGTGATTAGCGCAGAAATAGGCGCGGGGTTGGCATAAACATTTCTGACATTAGGATTTTAATTGACGGGTGAAACGAACCGTATTTTCTTTATGAGAAGTTGCTATGTCATATGTAACCATATGCCGTCATCTCTTTTATTGAGACAATAGAAATATTGACAATTTGGTAACAAGCAGATGTACAATTTCATTAACAAGCATAGTAATAATGCGCTATTTCTATAGTATAATGTGCTAAGTTTTCAATAACTGAGTTTATACAATTTAATCTATTGTAAATAAATTCCCACAATGCCAGAAACACTTTTAGCGTATTTTAGGCACCGACAAACGGTGCCGACAGGTCAATTAAGGGTAATAAGTTTGCAAAATTGATATCAGTTTTACGACTTCGGATAATACACATGTTGTTTGTACCTTATTTTTCTTGGAATATGGCTACTTTGTTTTTCAAAAACCTTTCACTAGTGTACAGTTGTTCGAATAGTGAACTTGTGCAATTTTTAGATAAAAACTATGCTGAGAAATTTGCTAGATCTGTTCAAATTGTGACTTTGATTGGTAATGGAATGACACAAAGAGAAGTGGACAGACAGCTTGGAGTCAGTCGTTGTATGGTCTAAAAAATTAACCAACGATTTATAGAGACTGGATTTCACGAACAACGACCAGAATCAGGCCCGAAAAGAATCCTGACGGCCAGAGAAGACCATTATTTACAAAGTACTCCTTTGCAAAATCGGTTCTTTAAGGCTAGGTCAATCCAAAACCGTTTTTAACGGGTGGTCACGGGTGGACTTTAAGCACTTCTACTCTGAGAAGAAGGTTAAGGGAATTTGGTCTAAGGCCTCGCTGTCGAGAAACAGGAACTTTGTTAACAGCAGCACATCGACAACGCCGACTACAGTTTGCTAGATACCACGAGCATTGGACGATAGGAGATTGGAAAAATGTTTTGTTTAGTGATGAGTCCAGGATGGTTCCTTATGGCTCAGATGATCGCATCAAAACATACAGATGACGTGGGGAACTATATGCTGCTTGTGTTCGACGAGTACGTGTTGCTTTTGGAGAAGGTTTGGCAATGTTTTGGGTATGCATTTTATTCTAGGGCCGTACTGATCTCCTATTTATTAATAGAAAAGCGTTGAATGCACACCGATACATTACCGAAATTCTAGACGAGCATGTAATGCCTTTTTGATGGGTTTGTCAGCGAAAACTTTATTTTTATACAAGACAACGCCCGGCTACAAGTAGCCAGGATGGTAATGCAATATCTGGAAACTATCGGTATGCCAAAAATGAACTGGCCGGTTTAAAGTCCAGATTTAAACCCGATTGAATATATTTGGGACCAACTCAAACGAAGGGTAAGAAACAGAATACCTGCTCCCATAGGCAGCTTCGGTTGGCGCTCATGGAAGAATGGTTGGCTTTTCCCCAAAACGACATCCATAATTTGATTAATTCAATGCCAAATAGAATGAGGAGTGTAATTCACAATCGATACAATATAAAGAAAACAGAAAAAATTTACAATGTTAATTTTTTTTTTTTATTTTACAATAAAATCATATTTTAGAAGGTTTTTTTGAGATTTATTATTTAAAAAACGATTGCATACTACTTTAGAACATATTCTTAAATATTACACAAACATCTAATGACAATCACTTTATGGTATCTTCTTCTTCTTCAGATGCAAATCCACTAATGGATGTTAGCGATCACATTTTCCATTAATTCTCTATTTCTTGCAATATGTATCAGAGATTGTATGTCGTTAATCCCTGTCCATTGTCTTATGTTTCGGAGCCAGGACATTTTCTTGCGTCCCATTCCTGTCTTGCCTTCAATTTTACCCTCGATTATAAGTTGGAGGTACTGGTAATTTTCATTTCGCATGATGTGACCTAGATACGCCGTTTTCCTTTTCTTGATAGTTTCGAAAAGTTGGCGTTCTTGGTTTATTCTTTTAAGGACATCTATATTTGTGATTTTCGCTGTCCATGGTATTTTTAGGATACGGCGATAAAGCCACATTTCGAAAGCTTCTAATCTGTTTATATCCCTCGTTTTAAGTGTCCAGCCCTCTACGCCATATAGTAGCACTGACCATACGTAGCACTTAGTAAACCTTAGTCTCAGTTGAAGATCAAACTATGAACAAGTCAGTACTTTCTTGAATTTTACGAAAGCTTGTCGAGCTTGCTCAATGCGACATTTTACTTCCCTGTCCGATGCCCAGTCTTCAAAAACTCACGATCCCAGGTATTTAAATTTACTCACTATTCAATTGACTTAGTATTCAGTGTTATGGTGGAGTTTTCAAGTGCATCTAAGTTTCTGGAGATGATCATAAATTTAGTCTTTTTGGTATTAATCTCTAATCCCATTCGCTTACTGTATTCTCCGATTATAGTGACAAGTTGTTGAAGATCGGCTATGTTGTCATAAATTAAGACACCATCATCAGCATATCGTATGTTGTTGATCAATACTCCATTCACCTTGATTCCCCTCTCTGCATCCTCCAAAGACTCTTGAAATATGGCTTTCGAATAAATGTTAAATAAAAGAGGGGAAAGCACACATCCCTGTCGAACGCCTCTTCTTATATGTATGGGTTTGGATATAGAATTGTCTATTTTTAACTGTGCCGTTTGATGCCAATACAAGTTTTCAATGCATCTTATGTCTTTTGGGTCTATATCAACTTTCTTGAGAATCTGCATTAACTTGTGGTATTGGACACGATCAAACGCTTTTTGGTAATCTAAAAAGCATAGAAACACATCCTTCCTCTGATCGTAACAATTTTGGACCAGCACCTGTGTTCCTACTATTGCTTCTCGTGTTCCTAAACCTTGCCTAAACCCGAACGGGGAATCACTGATGTCCCATTCACATTTTTTATATAATCTTTGATGTAGTATTTTTAAGAATATCTTTAAAGTGTGACTCATCAGGCTAATGAGTCTGTGATACTCACATCTTGTTGCATTGACTTTCTTGGGCAGGGGAATAAAGGTAGAGCGTAAGCACTGTTGAGGATAGCAGCCAGTTTCATAAATTAAATTAAATATTTTGTGTAGTGCTGAAATTCCCCTTTCATCTAGTAATTTGAGTATTTCTGACGGGATTTCATCTGGTCCGGGTGCCTTATTGTTTTTTAAATTTAATATTGCCTTTTCTATCTCCTCTTTGGTGATTGAAGGGCCAGTCAGCTGGTCGTCTGTATAAACTTTACTCATGGGAGAGCTCCTGGATATAATTTTCCCATATATCAATTTTCTCCTTTTCATCCAGCACTATCTGGTTATCCTGATTAACTGATGGTAGTTGGTCTTCGTTTTCTGTATATTCCAGCAGTCTCCTTAAGCTTTTTATGTAAATTACGGTCGTCGTGCTGTCGTTGTAAATGTTTTAGATCGATACATTTTTGCTTAAGCCATTCATTTTTTGCTATTCTTATTTTTGCTTTTATTTGCCTGTTAATGTTTTCATACATATTGCTGTCATCTTGGTCATTCTTGTTTTTTCGTCGTTCTTCCATTAGTAATAGTATTTCTTCTGTCATCCATTTTTGCCTCTTGTTATTTCGTTTGTACCCAAGTTGTTTTTCATGATGTCTGTTACAGCACTTGTAATCGTATTCCATGTTGGTGTTAGATCTTCGGTAATGTTTGTCGTCAATATTTGAATTTGTGCGTTTATTTTATTGCTTATTTCTGCTTGTATGATTGGGTCTTTCAGTTTATCCAGTGCTATCTGTTGTTGAGTTTCAGGCTTGTTCTTGCATGAAAGAGCGATCTTAGTAGTGGTCAGAAGGGACATCTGCTCCAGGGTATGTGCAAGCTCTTTTGACAGTTGTTGCTGAATCTACCGTTGATAAGAATGAAGCCTGATTTCTTCTGATTTCTTATTATGTTTTGAGCTCTATCGGCTGGAGATTTCCAAGTATAAAGGCGACGGGGTGGAGTTGGAACCATGTGTTGGTAACTCTCATGTTTTCTTCTTGACAAAATTGTATAAGTTTATGGTATGAGTTACAACTTTATGGTATGATTCGTTAAAATTAAAAAATGGCAAAAATTTTAGGTGGCATTGAGGCACTTTAATTTGATAGTCCTAATTAGACAAACGTGTCATATACAAACTAAGGGATTAAAAAACTTATTGTGTTACACCTTGGTGTTATCACACTTTAATTATTTTGACACTATTTGACACTAAAAAAAATTCTGTACTGATGTACATAATATTAACAATAGAAATAGAAACACCCTCTCTATCCCTTCATCCATCGTACACAGCAATGTAAGCGATCCTTTACATGATCATTCATAAGCCCATATTACGAATAATTATAATACTATAGATTTTACTCAAAACAAATTTAAATTTCAAAATTTGTTTTTTGATAAGTTATTTTATACATATATTATTTATATAGGTATACGAGTAGTTCGATATGTGTAGACCTTACATTCATAGCGCGTAGGTCTTTTTTGAATTATTAATTAAAATATTTGATATTTCCAACGTTTATTTAGACGTATCCCATTTAATGTTAAATTTTAATTTTATTATGTATTTATAAATTTTTTTATTTGTACATTTTCTAAACTGAAACCGGCCTGAAGTTTTGGAAATATTAATTTATTTAAATATTACTGTATAATAATAATGTACTGTATATATGATTACAGTATATAGACCAGGTTATATCAATATTGGGTTGGGTAAATCGATTATCCAAGTTTTTTTGCTTTAATCGCTTTGAAATATTATTACAAATAATGATTTAACTACTGGCTAAATTTTTTATTACACAATTTGTAAAAAAAAATGAAAAAAAAATTAATGTTTTTTCTCCTTTTCGTTGCTATATCTGGTAGCCATACATTTTAGAAAAAATTTATAACGACAAAAATTTATTTAATTAAATTTCCTTTGAGAAGAAAATAATTGAAAATTGAGAAAATAATAATTTTTACAATAAAACACTGAAATTTTTTTTTTACTTCCACAAAATTTATTTTAACTCTTATCACTACAGCTGTTTCGGCTGATTGTCTTTCTCAAGTGATCTATTTTTGGCTTGCGTTTACACTTTATAGTCTCTAATGAAATAGGTTGAAGAGGGGAGAAATGTTGTCTCAAGTTGGTCATCCAGAATTATATCTGTGTTTTTTAATTTGTTGATTTCCATAGTATTCTAACAAAGACAGCTTAAGGCCTTTATTTTGAATGTGAAGAATTTTAAATTTGTCATTAAAAGAATGATTATGATCTAGAGGGTGAAGTGCGTATGTAGAGTCTGTTTCTCCATTATTGAAAGCCCTTTTATGTTCTGCTATTCGTGTTATTTAAGTTTCTACCAGTTTGACCGATGTAAGTTTTTTTGTAACATAAAAACATTATGTAAGTGTTTTTTAATATGGCTCTTGTTGTTTTTAATATAGTTGCCTAGATAGTTATTTGTTCGGAAAGCTGGTGTTATTCCTTTCTTTTTTATGTGTTTGGCTATTTTTGTTGATATTTTGCCTGTATATGTAATCGAGCAGAAGGTACTGGGTTTTTCTCTGGTGGTGGAAATACTAATTTCAGGGCTTTCTTGTGTAGTTTTTGATTTAACATTTTATTAATTTTTAGTTCGTTATATCCGTTCTTTACTGCTATTTGCTTAATTATATTTAATTCTGTCTCAAAGTTGTATTTTGACATCGGAATTTCTGTTAATTTATGTAACATGCTATGATATGCTGCCAGTTTATGTTGCGTTGGATGGGATGATGAATTGTGTACAGTCTCTGTCAGTACAACGTACTAGTATGTTTCACTGGAACTAACAGGCAACTCGACCAATTTTTATCGTATAATAATTCACTTCATTGTCATATTGAATTTACAATAGAAACAGAACAAAAGCAATTTATAAATTTTTTAGATTTAAAAATTTTCAGATTTAAAAACAAACATGACTTCTCCGTATTTCTCAAACCTACCATACTGACACGACTATACACAATTCATCATCCCATCCAACACAACACTAAACTGGCAGCACATCATAGTATGTTACATAAATTAACAGAAATTCCGATGTCAAAATACAACTTTGAGACAGAATTAAATATAATGAAGCAAATAGCGGTAAACATACGGATATAACGAACTGACAATTAATAAAATGTTAAATCAAAAACTACACAAGAAAGCCCTGAAATTAGTCTTTCCACCACCAGAGAAAAGACCCACTACCTTCTGCTCGATTACATATACAGGCAAAATATCAACAAAAATAGCCAAACACATAAAAAAGAAAGAAATAACACCAGCTTTCCGAACAAATAACAATCTAGGCAACTATAGTATAAAAACAACAAGAGCCATAATAAAAAACACACTTACATAGTGTTTTTATGTTACAAAAAAACTTACATCGGTCAAACTGGTAGAAACTTTAATAAACGAATAGTAGAACATAAAAGGGCTTTCAATAATAGAGAAACAGATTCTACATACGCACTTCACCTTCTAGATCATAATCATTCTTTTAATGACAAATTTAAAATTCTTCACATTCAAAATAAAGGCCTTTAACTGTCTTTGTTAGAATCTATGGAAATCAACAAATTAAAAAACACAGATATAATTCTGGATGACCAACTCGAGACAAACAGTTCTCCCCTCCTCAACCTATTTCATTAGAGACTATAAAGTGTAAACGCAAGCCAAAAATAAATCACTTGGGAAAGCCAAAACAGCTGTAGTGATAAGAGTTAAATAAATTTTGTGAAAGTTTGAAAACAAAGTTTCCAGTGTTTTATTGTTACATAGAATGAATTTCCATCAAGTAACGTCGAATTCATCAATTACATAAATATTATCTGAAAGATAAAATTAATATATTGTATAAAACTTAATATTTTTAAAATAACTTATTTTTAATTTAATTAAAAACCGATTTTATTGCTTTTTACTATTTTTATAGTTATCAGTAAAATAAATTTTGTAGTTTTTTGTATGTATTTAAATTTATGTGCTCGACAACTATGGCCACTCACACGGGAGCGATTACCAACAACATTACAAGAGTTACAACAGCATTAATTTAAGTAATAATAAAGTTATTTCATATAAAAATATTTCAGAGTTTATGATACAATAATATTTTTTTTTTAAACTGAAGAACTCTATATATCTGGTTGGGATGACTGAGCATGTAGCCTAGCTGCGGTTTGAGATTTAGCTGTCGTCTTACTACACTGTATTGATGACAGTGGGTAGAATATGTTTTACTGTCAGTTAGCACTAGCATGTTTGACAAAAAGGTCGTACATCTGATGTCGTCAGGTAGCTGTTTGGCAGTTTGGTTTGGCCTATACGGATTTTTCGTATAATTGTAAGGTATTGTCTAGATAGTCCAGTGGAGCCAGTGTATAATGGCGTATACAATGAGGGTTGGATTGCACGTAAGGATATATTTAAGATGCTCCAGTAGGTCTACCATAATCTCCTGGTGAATCTGTATCTTTCTGTTTTTAAATCTTTTCAAATTCGGATGTGAGTTGTTGATGTGGTATCTGTTGAACCCGTTTTAGCATGCTGATATATGAGTTCGTTGCCAGGTATACCAATGTGAGACGAAATACATAAAGGTAGTTTAATCGTAGTATTTAATATAAAAAGGTGGTGGTTAGAAAGAGGGCTATTTTAGGTAAGGGGATGATCCGTAAATAATTTCTGGACGCACAAAATGGAAGCTAATGGAAGAATTACAAATGGCAACATTTTTCTTCGAATCTGCTTAACAGCTTGTACGACACTATACAATTCTACGAAAATGCATACAGTCCTTTTGTCCTACTGTCAATATGGGCTTTGAATTAGTATGACAAGGGACGGTTTATTCGTAAAGATAGACGGGTTGGCTGTATCGTTACCGGAATAGACACAATTTCGAAAAATAAAAGTTTTTTTGATGAAGGAGTCGCTCCCCAACTTCTATCCGGATACATCCTTCGCCTTACTGCACACAACACATACTCTAGTTGAATGAGCTTTTTTACCTGTGACGGGAACAACTTCTGGAAAATGTCGGCCGTTTAGTCTAAGTGGATTTGCGTTGAAGGTCTTCCTTTTGATACACGTCTATCTTTGTAGCAAACCTCAATAGTTGCGTTATCAAACCCATTCGAAATTCTAGATGCGTTCCTAGTAATCCGATTTTCTTGTACAGCATAAAAGCGTTCCAGTCAGCACGTTCGAGAAAGTTGAAGAATACTGTTTTGTAATACCTCTTTCCACGCTTCCTAGTTACAGGGTAATCAGCAAGGTGTTAGTCGACTCTGTCGACACTACCCATAGTACTGTTGTAGTCTTGAACAATCCTAGGTTTTATCTTTTTTTCTCGCCTTTCTTCAGTAAACATTTCAATTATGCAGCGTTGACAGCACACAAACCTCCCGTTTGTCTTTCCACTTCATTACTATTGCCTTTTCTTTTTGAAACGCGATAACTTGATTTTTCTCAACTTTGTTCTTCATTTCTAATAGCTCCTTCTTTGCATTCTAATAGTACCGTACGTATATGTGCAAACTGCTAGTAAAAGGTCAGTTAGTTTAGGAGATGTGTAAAAGTTGTCTGTAGTCAAAGAGTTACCATTCGACAGTAGAGGTTTCATTAGTGTCATAACAATACATGTTGATAATGGAAGATCTTTATACTGTTAGCCAAACTTTGTATCCTTCCTATAAATTATATTATGCCAAATATATCTGAAGGAGCATTCACACAGCCTACAATTTGTTTATACCAAATCGTGCCCTTTTGTTTGAAATATACTAAATCCGTCCGAGCAACATCCGTCTTGAACAATTTTATCCACGTCCATTATCGAAGAACATATTGAGAAACTTAACATTATTTTCAACATCCTGTCTATCGAAATGGCACTCTGATTTCCTAGAAAAGGAAACCTCGGTGAAGTCGGGCTAGGCTGGTCTACAACCACTCTAACTCATTTGCCGGCCTGCTTGATGTAAACCGGTTGCATTGTCATCTTCTTTATTAGAATCTGAGTCACTTAATAGCATTTCACTTTCACCGTCACTTTCTGATCTCCCGGATACAACTAGCTCAAAAATATCATCTGAATCTTCACTACCCTAACTAGAATTGATAATGAATATAATAACGAATCAATTTTATAAAATATCTTTACGTATACACAACTGAACGCAGTACATGTCGTTGACACCCTGAGGTCGTTTACAAATCCCGTTCCCCCTTACGCTGTTTTATGTACGCCAAAAAACCTTGAAACAACTTCTTCTCTGTGTGCCGTGCTTACTACTCCGTCTAAATTAATTTAAATCGAGATATATCGGGTTGGTTATTTTAAATACAACAAGTACAAGACGAATAATCTCGGGATAGTTTCTTAAGGAGTTAAAGGACCTATAAATTTGATTTATACGTGTTTATTAGCTAATGTATATTTGTCCCCAATTAGAGCTTTGGCTAGTAAAGATATTTATCTTAAAACCTGATTTTAGAACTTTGTACTTTTATTGTAATTCGCAGTCAACTTTGAGTAATCATCACTTCTTCTTCAGTGCCTTATCCAGTCCGGATGTTGGCAATCATCAAGGCTATCATGGTTTTGTTGACTGCTCTTCGAAACAGCCCGAAACAGATCGATTCGTTTTTCAGTGGCTTGTGTCAGTGTCCAGGCTTCAACTCCATATAGTAACACTGAAATAACGTAGCACCTCACTATCCGCATCTTGGTTCCCAAACTGAGATCACTGCAGCACAGCAAGGAACTTAATAAATGTAGACCATGCCATTTCAATTTTGGATCTAATCTAATCCAATCTAATCATCACTCCGGAACTATTAAACCAATAATCTTATTTTTCCTTTCTTTTGAGTATCTAGAAGTTTTGACCGTCATAAATTTGACAGTTTATTATTTTTTTTTTAAATTTAGGTTGAAAAATTATTTTCACAAATTTCAATGAAATTTTGTGTAACAATTAAACATACTAAAGAGTTTTTTTCTCGAAATATAAAGGTCCTAAGTTTGATTTTAGTATGGAAAATAAACTCACAAAAAAAACTTTTTTTAACAATTTTTCTTGTGTTTTTTAGTATTTTTCCAATAATAGTAATAATTGTTAAGATTTAAAGCTAGCATGGTCTTATGTAAAATTTAATTACGAAACGTTTATATCCGATACAAAATTGATATATTTGGGAAAAAATAATGAAAAATATGGAATTTATAAATTTTTTTATTTCGTTTAATGAGTTAAGTTCATATTTTTCCCCTCCCCTCCCCTCCCCTAAAAAAAACTTTTTTTAACAATTTTTCTTGTGTTTTTTAGTATTTTTCCAATAATAGTAATAATTGTTAAGATTTAAAGCTAGCATGGTCTTATGTAAAATTTAATTACGAAACGTTTATATCCGATACAAAATTGATATATTTGGGAAAAAATAATGAAAAATATGGAATTTATAAATTTTTTTATTTCGTTTAATGAGTTAAGTTCATATTTTTCCCCTCCCCTCCCTTTTCTGTTCTACTAGTGCCTTATTTATGTTATTCTTTGCTTATTCAATATCTTCTATTTTGTTGGCTAAGTCTTGTTTGTGTCTGGTTAGTGTATCTTCATACAAATCGTTTTTTGGGCGAATCCATTTTTTCTTTCGTGTTTTTAAGATCATCTTCCTTCTTTGAAATTTGACATTTAATCGTATCTTTGCTCGGATTAATCTGTGGTCGCTTTCTGTCGAAAATTTGTTGAGTACTTGGATGTCTTAATAACGTGTGTATAATTTTTAGAAAAAATTGATGGTTGCTAAAATACGTTTCTAATATCATAATGTGACAAATTTTGTTAAAAATCGCTCTCAAACAAACGTTTTAGTTGTTTATTTTGGAAAAGTGTACAGGAAACAAATCCAGACTGTGGCCTATCAACTCGTAATAAAATGTATCACCAATTGTAAAAATCTAATATATAAATTTATAGAACTTTGTAAACCCAATTTATTATGTTAATATCTGTACAAATAATCATATGCAACAGTAATCAGCAAATGATTGAAAGCTTACTTGTTTTCAATTAACGTTTTGATTGCATAAAATCAATTAAAACACTCAATTTTAATTTATTTTATTACGAATAAATGAGCAATATAACACTTTTAGCTGTAAACTTTGAATGAAAATTTATATAATAGATTAGAAATATGCTTTATTGTCAATAAAAAGTGTACACATTATGGAGAAAACTTACAAAAAGTCAAAAAAATAACAATAACAATTAAAATTTACTAAAATTACATAAGTCGTCAATATCACAAAATAAAACATAATTAAATATACAGGGTGAGTCATGAGGAACTTTGCATACTTCTACCATATGTAGAGTCCCTCATTGAGCATATCATGTGGCCACTAGAAATGTCAACTCCTCTTCTTTATTAATTAACAGGGTGATTTGTGTAATTGACCATTTATTGCATTTTACTGTAGTGTTTATACGGCTCATTTGATTTTTTTAATTTTTGCATGATACAGTACACTACTATCAAGCATTCGACTGGTATTAGCTAAACTAAAAAATTCCAGGACTGGCTTTGGAAAAATTAATTTAGGGATTCGTATTAAATATTACACCCTGTATATATTTTTTTTAAATGCAATAAGTGATTTTCAAACTACATAAATAGCCAATGAAAACGACATATGCGACAATGTTGTCGCACTTTTATTAAATTTTTAGTGAACGATCAAATCTTACCAAAAATAGAACAACCATAATGAAGTATCAAATTATAAGGTAATTAATTTAAACAAATGTTATAAATTTCAAACATTTTAATTGAAATGATAAACTGAGTCACTGCACAACAAAAAACAGTAACTACTAACAATAGCCAAGAACAATTTAAAAAAAGAACTAAAAATATGTACGTAGTTATGATAAACCCATAAATTAGAACTGAAAAAGATACAATAATGGTAACAAAATAAAAATAATTCAAAATAGATTTTCGAAATGGAACCCTGCAGACTGTACACATTTTTGTTGCCGAATTGTTAATTGACGTATTGAATTACGGATACTCTGGGGATCTTTTCTAATAGTATTACAACAATGTATAATTCTATCAATTAATTGTTGTCGGTTATTAATATTCACTGCGTAAACTAGTTGCTTCAATCGTACCCAAATATGGTAATTCACGGGATTGAAATCAGGGATCTTGAAGGCCACGAAATAGGACCTGCACGTCCTATCCACCTGTTGCCATAAACATTATTGAGATGTTGTCTCACTGCCAGTAAAAAGTGTGGGGGTGCCCCGTCATGCTGAAAATGCATCCCTCGGATAGCAACGTTCGCGTTGGCAAGCAAATTCGGCAAAATATTTTGTAGAAAGTTCAAATAGACCTGCCCTGTTAAAGGATCATCAAAAAAGTGAGGACCTACTAATTGGTTATTTATGACACCAATCCACAGGTTAACCGAAAAACCTTAACTGATAACGACATTCTCGAATAGCATGGGGATTTTCTTCTGCCCACACATGTGAATTTCGTGAATTATTTATCCCGTCTCTGATAAATTGGGCTTCATCTGTAAATAGTGTCCTGTATAGCGTTGGTCAATTATTGTTAATCCATCTACAAAAGTTCAACCTATCGATCTCATCTCCAGCATGTAGTCGCTGAACCATTTGAATGTGATATGGGTATAGATTATTTTTTTGTAAGACTCTACTTACTTTTGATCGAGTAACATTGAGTTCTCGACTTACTTGTCTAGTGCTTATTGTAGGGTTCATAGTAACGGCGTCCATAATGTCATCTTCCTGCGCTTCATCTACATGTCGCTCTGTTGTTCCACTAGAAAAAGTGCCATTTACTCGCAAATAAATAAAAACTTACCCAAATGTTGGATTACTGGGAGTTCGACGATTAGGAAATCTCCTGCGATATTCTCTACTAGCAGACCTGCCATTCCCATTACAGAATCCATAAACAAATATTATGTCTGCATATTCTGTGGTCGAAAACTGATGTGGCATTTTGAACGAAAGTAACAAAAGCTCTACCAAAACTAACACAATGTACTCAACGTAGATATGACAGAAGAAATATGTATTCTTGTAGACATAAATAACAATTGATAATGACAATAATGACAATGGGTATAAAATATCAAGAAACGTCAAACGGTCAACGCCAACCTTCATTTTAAACTTTTTTAGATTTATTTTTATTTAGTACAGTTGATGCAATGTATTATTATTTGACATAAAATTTTAATCATTTACAATCAACAAAAACTAACACATACAAGAGGTTTGACTTTTTAATCAATTTAATTTATTATTTATCGAAAATAATGCCCCAATACGATCTATGAGTAAAAATTTGAAATTGAAAAACAATTGATTCTATCGTAGAGATAATACAAAGTGACAGTAAAGATGTTAATTTTCTACGCATTAAATTATGTTGTAGGAAGTTATTTTAATTAAAATGTTTGAAATTTATAACATTTGTTAAATTAATACCTTATAATTTGATACTTCATTATGGTTGTTCTATTTTTGGTAAGATTTGATCGTTCACTAAAAATTTAATAAAAGTGCGACAACATTGTCGCATATGTCGTTTTCATTGGCTATTTATGTAGTTTGAAAATCACTTATTGCATTTAAAAAATATATATATAGGGTGTAATATTTACTACGAATCCCTAAATTAATTTTTCCAAAGCCAGTCCTGGAATTTTTTAGTTTAGCTAATACCAGTCGAATGCTTGATAGTAGTGTACTGTATCATACAAAAATTAAAAAAATCAAATGAACCGTATAAATACTACAGTAAAATGAAATAAATGGTCAATTACACAAAACACCCTGTTAATTAATAAAGAAAAGGAGTTGACATTTTTTAGTGGCCACATGATATGCTCCCTGAGGGACTCTACATATGGTAGAAGTATGTAAAGTTTCTCATGACTCACCCTGTATAATACATTGCAACATTTCACTAATTGCAAATTGGATAATAAAACGTTACGAACTAGTTTACGAATAAGTTTTAGCTGCTGCATTATGATATCGAAATATATGTAAAAATACTTTGTTGTACATGCTGTACCTAAAAGTACTGTAATTTCTTAGTTATTCATTAAGAAATGTTTTCACTGAGTACGGTCTATCAGATAGAAGATAGGCTTTTGTCAATTTACGGAACTTAAGAAATGAAGTTGTAGATTTAAGTTTTAAAGGGAGATGGCTGTATAATTTTTTTACTCGAATATAATATAGATTTCTTTACTAACTCAGTGAACGGGATCGGTAAATACACATCAAAGCTTGAATTTCTGGTGGAGTAGTCTTGCTGGAATAACATGTAGGTGTTTACGAATTAAGCAACCAGTTTCTAGAATATATATAGAGAGAGTTAAAATCCCGTAATTTTTGAAGTAGCTCCTGGAATGTGTTATTCTGCCGAGGCCAAAAAGATACTGCATTGACCCTTTTTGTTATTTAAAAATAACATCATATTGGGCAGCTGTACTAGAACCCCAAAAAGGAAAACCATATCGAATATGAGACTTAAACAAAAAAAGTGTGTTATTTTAAAAGATGCTAAATTGATTTTCTTCGAAACAGATCTTATTGCATAGTAGGCTGAGGCGAGTTTCTTACTTAACAAATCGAAATGTAGGGACCATTTATGGTTGCTGTCTATAAAAATACCGAGAAATTTTATAGAATTAACGATACTGATCTGGCTGTTATTAAGAAGCAAGCGTTTAAGAGCTCCTTTATATGATAATGCTGCTATCTTATCGACGTTAAAAGAGAGTAAATTAGAGTCGAACCAGGTTTTTATTTTAAGTAGATCAAAAGTTATAATTGCATGAAGAGTTGCAATATTAGAAGTAATACTGGTATCATCAGCAAAAAGAAAATTTTTCCATCAGTTTTTAAGTTTGTTATGTCATTTATAAAAATAATGAAAAGTAAAGGATCCAGTACTGAACCTTGTGGTTCTTCACATACAATGCTTTTGTGACTAGAGTCAGTATTATTTGCTGCTGGAATAGGAATACTCCTATGGAATAGGAAACTAATTGTTTTTTATTCCTCAAGTAAAATTGAAACCAATTTAAAAAAACTACCTCGAATTCCGTAGAAATTTAGTTTTTTTATCAAATTGTCGTGATTTGCACAATCAAAAGCTTTGGCATAGTCACAAAAAACAGTGGCAGTATAAAGATTATTGTTTAGTGCTTGACAGGCCTTATGTAGTACAGAAAACATAGCATCAATAAATCAATCGTTTATTTTTGTCTCAAACAAACAGTTATCAAAAATACATATTGCACAAGAAGCATACTATATAATAATACAAAATTAACAAAACGTATATGTTTATCTGTTTACAAAAGGAGATTGCTACAAAAATTTTGAAATGGTTCCTGGGTTATAATATGGCCAAATTAGATTATCAAAAATTAAGGATATCCTTGTTATGAAAATGTTGTAGAATTTAACCTTATATATGAAATATCTTTTCTATATAATAATCAAATGAAAATTGTTTTACAACAACAATGGATTAGAGCAAAATGTCGTATGTCAACATAACATTGTAAGACAGAATAAATTATGACATTTTTTTAGTTAGGACTCTAACATAATAAAACTTTAATTATTACAAATTCTTTAATTCTTAATGAAAGCAATTATTAGAGAATGTCTATATTACTTGGAAAATATAATATATTGAATTGTTACCTTAATTCACATATTTCTCAACTTAGCTTTAAAAAAACTTGCTACATCTCTGGGATTGAAGCTGCAAGGACAAATTCTCAAACTGGAACACAGGAAACACTTTCTATATTCAGGAACGAAGATCTGATGTGAATGGCGTCGAATCAAGCAGGCAAACAAAAAAGGCTTGGTGGGGACATCCTATATACTAATCTTCAAAAATTCCATTAGTTTCCGGTACACTGCATAAATCTTTCGATGATTACTCTGTTTAAGATGCTATTATTGCAAATAATATTATCATATTAACCGGTCTTAAGACATAACACAAAAAAATATGAATCGACTGTTGAATTCAAAGTCGCCCAAACATCTCTCTCGTCTAAATGCTCATGCTTGACTGACTACTCGTTACATTTTACAAATTCAAAGCCAAAAAATTTTCCCTCGCGTCTCCAGCTAGTTGTGCCTACAAACTTAAACAAACAAATACCCCCGACAACTGTCTGTTCGTAACAACCTTGAAACTTTTCCATCTTTATTGCGTTTAGAAATATTAAATACCTGACATTTTTTCTAAGAACCTCTTTTTCAACCGGAATATTAGGATACTCACGTAAAAAAATCGTTTTTAACTACAAAAACATCTATATTTTTGCCTTATCTCGTCAAAAAAACTTCTCTCCCGAAATATAAAAAAACTTTCTATATAATCGATCGTTTTAAAATGTCTTTGTAAAAGACAAACACAGATTTCTTGGTAATTTTTATGCGTACTGACGAGAAAAACAACTAGGGACGTACTTCAAAATTTAAAACAGAATTTAAATTATTATATAGACATTAAATATGAAAATTTTACAACGCTACAAAGTGAGCGCACAGTAAGAATAAAACTTAAAGAAGCCGGTCTCAACTCATATGTGCCAATAAAAGCTCCCAGACTCCAGAGACACCATCGTTTAGCACGACTATAATTTGGTCGAGTACATCAAAATTGAAATAATAACCACTGGAAGCCAAATTCGCTTATGGACGAGAGCCGTTCCTATGTAAATTACATCGACGGTAGAGAAAGATTGTATCGACGCCAAGGAGAACGAAATGTCCCTTTCAATTTTTCTTCGACCGTACCTTTTGGTGGAGGTTCAATTATGGTGTGAGGCGGTATATGTTTGGGAGCAAAAACAGAGTCAGTGGTGATTGATGATGGAGCATTAACAGCAGATAGGTATATCAGAGATATTCTCCAAGACCATGTGGTACCTTTTGCACCATATATTGACGAAAATGTTATTTTAATGCAGGATAATGCATGCCCACACGTTGCGGACTGTGTAAGAGATTTCTTATTACAAGTGGGTAAAACAACGATAAATTGGCCAGCTTGTTCCCCAGACCTGAACCCGATAGAGCATGTGTGGGACATACTAGACAGAAAACTTAGAGCACGGGTTCCTGCTATTCAAACCAGAGAGAACTTCAGAGAGAATTGCTTTGATTGAGAAATGAGAGAGACTGCCTCAACAACTGATCGATAGCGTTATCAGAAGTATGAGAAGACGAATAACTGCAGTTGTAAGGGCTCGTTGGGGAAACACACGCTATTAAAGACAAAAAAATGCATAAAAAAACAATTTAAGTTCAAACTGTACAATAAAGTTAATGTGTTTAAAATCCGTATTTTGTTTGAGTCGTGACATCTTTGTGTTTTATTTCTTCTTAAACAGGTTGCATATTGTACTACCATTGTAATATAAATTTACAATACTTCACCAACATTCGTATTATGATATTATCTAAACAATATTAAGAATACATAGACTAGAGAGAAAATACATAGATTCTAAGGTTGCTGCTTTAAATATGAAGGTGAAACTAAGCAGAAACTGAGCATTTATTGATGAAAAACATGGCTAGTTGTTAAATTATCTAACTTTTTTATTATCCAACACAAGCAAACGAAACACAAAAGAAAATTAATTACTATTTAACTGGGAATAAGCCACAATTAAAGATAAAAATAAGTTTATTGACGTTTCAATTTCCACTAATGTTGGAAAACATTCTACATAGAGCCAGTTTGTCCATGATCCGAGAAAGATTACAATATCATAGATCGAATTTATTTTTTGTTGAACAAGATATTGTAAGTATTGAAGATTTGCTTTTCAATGTGATATCAAATTGTGATTTTGATCAAATTATTTTTAGTTTACATATAGTATATGAAAATTCATATAGAAAACAAAGAAATATACATTTAAATAAATTTAATATTCTTTTAGAACAAAACAGTATACACACTTTAGATAACCTCAATAGAAATGATGACATATTAGCGACAGTTGTCAATTTATCAAATAGACATTTAAATGCAACGGAGAATTTAATACTGTCAAAGGGTCCAAACTTTGCTATTACTCAGCAATCCGTTCCAAAATTAGACTATAATAAGCTCAGTGGAGAAAATATCTCAATGCTTACCAACCCACGAAAAGGAAGAATACAGAGTGGTATGTAAACTTGAATTGGAAAAATCTACTAAAATTGAACAAAACATAAGAAAAGAGGAACTAAAGGCTATAAGAACTTTAAAAAATGACAACTCCACAATCATCCTACCAGCAGATAAGGGGAATGTCAACCGTGATAATGGATAAAATTCAATAAGAAAATAAAATTAAAGATCTATTAATGAACGGACCTTATACAATATTAACAAAAGATCCAACAAAGCCTTTGGAAACAGTTATTCATCAGAGAGGATTAATTACACCTCATTACAGTAAGACTCCTCATTTTTATGGAGTACCGAAAATTCATAAAACGAATATACCACTTAGACTTAGACCCATTTGTAGTAACATGAATTCTCCTTGTAGTGAACTATCAAAATTTTTATTAAATATTTTAAAACCATTTACAAATAAAAATGACACATTCATAAAAAATACACAACTTTTTTTAAATAAATTATCAAATATTGAATTTAATTCAAATAATACTTTGGTAAATTTTGATCTAAATAGTTTATTTACGAATGTGCCATTAAATAAGACTTTAAGTATAGTCAAGACAAAATTGGAGAGTGATGATTCATTGGCAACTAGAACAAGACTAAACATATCGGCTATAATGGAGTTATTAACATTATGTACTGATAATACATATTTTCAACTAAATAATGAATTCTATAAACAAAATTTTGGTCTAGCAATGGGCTGTAGTTTATTTCCATTTTTAGCCGATATATTTATGAAAGATTTTGAAACAAATATTATTTCTAAACAAAATTTCAAACCCACAGTATGGTGGAGGTATGTAGATGATGTATTCTCAATATGGCCTCATGGATCAGAGTTGTTGGACACATTCCTAAATGATATAAACGATAAAGAAGAGACAATAACATTTACCATGTAAAAGGAATACAATAACACGCTACCTTTCCTGGATGTTTTAATCTCTAAGAACGATACTGAATATCAGACTCAGGTGTATAGAAAACCAACACACACCAATAGATATTTAAATTTCAAATCAAATCATAATATTAATGTAAAAAAGGGAATAATTAAATCCTTATACGATAGAGCCAAAATTACTTGTTCTAACGAAAATTCGTTCTTGGAGGAGAAACATTTGTTAACATCTGTTTTATTAAAAAATGATTATCCTTTATCGTTTATGAATAAGAAATTTTCAACAATCGATCGAATAGAACAGAACAACTTAGAACGAGATCCTACAGCATACACAAGGAATAATATGAGGAAAATAACAATACCATACATAAAAGGATTATCAGAAAAACTTAAAAGGATAGGAAATAAATTCAACATTTTAACAACATTCAAAACAACAAACACGTTGAGATCTATTTTGTCCAAAACCAAAGCTAACAATGAACAAGAAAGGACAAAGAATTGTATTTATACAATACCTTGTGAATGCGATCAGTTTTATTTAGGTGAATCATCAAGGCCATTAAATATTAGAATAAGTGAACATCAATCTTATATTAAAAACAGAGAATTTGATAGATCTCAAATATGTAAACACGCATGGGATAATGAACATAGAGTTCAATGGAATAATTCAAATATAGTCCTAAAAGAAACGGATGGCAAAAAAAGAAAAATCAAAGAAGCGGCTCTAATTATGCTAAATGAGGCCAATTGTGTCGCAAATTCTTCGGCAGAATGTAGTAGGATCTGGTTACTAATATTGAAAGAGGAAGTTATTAATAAGAAAATACCAGTGTTAGTAAGTCAGTAACATATAGAGGATACATCATTTATGTTTTTTAAATAACGTAACATATAAAATCAGAATTTTGATGTTTGTTGAAGGTAAACTAAATTCACGAACAAATACTTACAATGTCGGGATAGTATTATGAGGTTTTTTTCCTGGTTTTTCCCTCATAATTTACTATGGAATCACTAACAGGAGAATTTTACTGTCATTATGTCATGTGTTTGTCTTTTTAAAGACGAATTACATGCTATGATTTTTTTCTGACGGATATTCTCAAGTTAAAGTTGATTTCATGTAATCGAATGAACTATCTTATAAGTAAAGTCGTCCCAGGAGCGCAACTCAACAATATTGGCAATATCATTTTAAAGTCGTCTACTTTAAACTGCATAATGTATGTCTGAATTGTCAATATAAATGAGTCAGATAAAATTAAATTATTAGAAGAATTTTTCACTATCTAACAAAAAACAAAAATTGTTTAATTTACTGTTTGTATTTTGAGAACGATTTCCGAAGTGGAAATTGAAACGTCAATAAACGTATTTTTATCTTTAATTGTGGCTTATTCCCAGTTAAATAGTAATTAATTTACAATGCTACAAGAAAATAGCTTCAGAACAATAAAAAAGAAAATGTTAAGAAAGCCTAAGGCTATAATTGAGTTTTAATTTCAATATTTTATATATGCTAGATTATTCCACAGGGCGTTCCGAACTTTAAGGAAAAAACACGGTATGATTGTTACATCCGGTAGAAAATGGCACTGACCTGTCTAGCAATAATATTATTAGATCAATATTCTTAAATAATATAACTATAACATACTAAAAAAATCACCCAAATCGGACAACAGGTTTAGGAAATTCGAGACATCTAAGTGAGAGCGCCCACCAAAGTGGCGTGGCACGTAGCAAGTGGCAAGTAGCACGCGTCTAGCATGTTTCTCAAAATGTAACCAATGAAAACGAATGATTAAGCGTACACCAACATGACAGTGACGTCATTCATTCTAATCATTCGTTTTCATTGGTTACATTTTAAGAAACATGCTAGACGCGTGCTACTTGCCACGCCACTTTGGTGGGCGCTCGCCCTAACATGACCCATTGTTAAGGTGTTCCGTTAATGTTGCCGCGTATGTATTGAGTGTATTTTTTATACTTAAACTAATATCTAATATAGGCAAAAACTAAACCTCTCTAACTATAAAATACTGAAAAAAAATAAAAATTATAATAAATTTTGTGGAAGTTTTGAAAACAAAAGTTTTCAGTGTTTTATTGTTAGATAAAATGAATTTCCATCTAATATGAATCGATCATTTATAAAATAAACCTGTTATTTTTTACTCTACTACTGATTCTATATATTCGAATAACCACTAAGCCTCGCTAGGGAATTTGATCTGTCCCGAAAACTAGAAGATCGTAATAAAATAAAATCCACTGTGGCAATTTTGTCATAGCGTTCCGTTCGTCGAATCGTCGGGAACAAAAATTAATTTGGTAGATGCAATGAAAGTTCCTAAACGAACGAGGATAGAGCACTGTCTGATGTATCTAATGACGCAGCTAAAATGAAGTCACAATGGCAGTGGAAATGTTTTGTGCTACATCGCTTACGGTTTTGTCTTTTCCACAACATCGAATGGGGAAAAGCTTGCTTTGTTTTGGAATTACCATTAACCTATTGTTTTACCGTTCCAGAATGCAATTCTAAATTCGCGACGTAATATCTTAGATTAACGGATGTCGTTAAGTTGCATATGTTGGTTTACACATGTTATTGCAAATAATATTGGATAGCTCCATTAATATAGTGTGTATAAATAAACTACAAGTCAGTGTATTTTTTTGTTTGTTTAACAACTTATAATATCACAAACATCAGTTATTTAATTCGCGTCAGCGAATAACTATGAATATAATATGGTGCACTAGTATCTGGAGCTAAATTACTTTGAACTATAGTGTATTTTTATGTATGAGAGAGTAATAAAACAATAAATTATGTATGCAAATCCCTAAACTGTTGATATGGGTGACTCAATGAAAAACAGATATTTGTCAACAAGTTTACAGAAGTATATAGGAAAACAATTTTAAATTGAGTATGACCACCAGGTATAAAGGTTGGAGCAGAATAGAATACAATAGTTGTGAGGGTTACTAATCCGTAAATAAGGTTGCCAGTGTCGGAGTGATGGAGGTTAACAGGTACTAATGAATTTGCAAGAAATGTAAGATGTTTATTTTATTGGTTATATATTTACCTACCTATTTGCAAAATAAAGTTTAATTCTTTAGATAAAATAAAACGTTTTATTTTATCTGAAATGAGTGCAGTCCACGAAGTAAGGGTTTCAACAATCAAACATTTAATTCTTTAATTCCAGGAATCTACGACAGTAATTAACTAGATAATTACCTTCTAAACTTATTTCACAGAAAATGTGATAGTGGGTTTTTCCATTTTGTAGGAAGGTCCAAGTGGCGTATTCAAAATTCTTAACAGTTCACTAAAAGTAGGTACTTCAGTTGCAAGGTGCAGTTTATTGTGTATACTAGTGTTATGGAAAATTTGGAAGTGCCTTGTAAACGCAGAAAAATTGGTCCTTTAACAGTTAATGAAAAAACATTAATATTTAATTGTTTTAAATCATTTACAGACAAACGTTTATGTGAAAGTGTTGATGAGACCGTTGAGTTAGTTAGCAGTACACTTGGTGTTGGGAAATCTACGATTTACAGAGTTAATAAAGAAGAGAAATGTGGTAGTTTTCAAATGCCACGTAATGCTCCAGGGAAACCAAAATTTCAAATAGAATATCATTTTAAAGAAGGACTTCGACGGAAAGTGCATGAATTCTTCTTAAGACAAGAATTTCCAACATTGGATAAAGTTCTTGTCTCAGTTCGAGATGATAAGGATTACCCAGAAATGAGTCGAAGTACGTTATGGAAACTTTTAAAAGAAATAAGCTTCCGCTGGAAAAAGAATCCCAGAAAGTCTATTTTATTAGAAAGAAGCGATATTGTCATATGGAGAAGACATTTTCTAAGAACCATAAAGGAAATGAGAAACCAAAAAAGAAAAATATTTTATCTTGAAACATGGATCAACGAGGGTCATACACCAAATAAATTTTGGCAGGATGAAACTGTTACAAGTCAAAGGCACGCTTTTGTAAATAACTTATCTACTGGTTTAAACCCACCATCAGGAAAGGGATGCAGGCTGATAATAGTACACATTGGCAGTTCAGACGGTTTTGTTGAAGGTGGTTTATTAACTTTTGAATCAACTCGTACCGGTGACTACCATGAAGAGATGAACGCTGATGTCTTTCAAGAATGGTTCGAACAAATGATAGATCTTCTTCCTAAGAACTGTGTAATAGTAATGGATAATGTAAGTTATCACTCCAGACTTATAGAAGGACTACCCACAACCAAGTGGTTAAAAAAAGACTTGCAGAATTGGCTGAGTTCAAAAAATATTACGTACCATCCCGGATCTATAAGAAAGGAACTTTATTCGTTGTGTGCCCTTCATAAAGAAAAATTTAAAAAATACGAAATTGATGAAATTGCCAAAAATCGTGGAATGACAGTACTTAGATCCCCACCATATCATTGTGAATTAAACCCGATTGAACTGGTATGGGCACAGATAAAGAGTGAAGTTTCAACAAAAAATTCCACCTTTAAAATTCATGATGTTAAACAGTTGTTTTTGGAGGCCGTAAATAATGTAAAACCTGAAAACTGGGAAAAGGCAGTAAATCACACTATTAAAGAAGAGGAAAAAATGTGGAAGCTGGACAATATTACTGATAAAATGATCGAGCCAGTTATTATAAATCTTGGTTCTGAAAGTTCATCTTCTGAATCTGATTTGGATTTGTAACAAGTAGCTGTAAGTTTTATATTAATATTTTTATTCATCTATTTAACATACCTTAGACGGTTTTACAAACTCTTTTTCTCTTTTGTAATTTTTAAAAATTTAAAAAAATGTGAATTTTTTAAAACCCTTTTTAATGTAGGCCAGTCAGTTCTAATATAGTGTGTGATAAAAGAGGTCACTTTTGTTTACATACACATAACACTTTATAACACTGAAATAATTCATTTATTTTTTACAATTATTCAAAGTAATTTTTTAATTAATCTCGAGCACGCCCATGGAGTGGTCGGAGATACCAGTTAAAATTATGCTAATTACTCTCTCGTTCATAAAAATAAACTATAAAAATAGTAATAAACTAAGTTAAATTTATTATTAAATTAGTCCAAACGGCAAAATAAATATTTAAGTCACGAACAGTAAAAATTAACCTCTATGTCTGAAAATCAGCAAATTTCTATAGAAGCCGAAGCTATTACCGCGAAATGTTAGACATCCTATTTCATAATCTATTTAAAGTAAATTTTAAATTAAACTTCATTTTAAAATGTAAATTTCTTTTGCAGTCTGTATACAGATACAGATAAAAGTCTAGCTCTAAACCAACTCGAGGCCACTTACTTGTGCCAAATAATTTTGTAAAAAAAATCCACCAATAATTAATAGGAGGTTATGTTAGTAAACACTACAAAATGTATTGAGCATTGTCGATTATGAATTTAATGTATTAATTGAATGAATTTTATTAAAATGCTGACTGATTCTTCACTAATTCTGTTTAAAATGGAAAATATAGTAAGTGGTGAATTATAATTCATATAAACGAATTTTGTGTATAGGTCAAAACCCGAAATGATCCTTATAGGGCATTCAAAAAATATATGATTTAGGTTGTCTATCAGGTTACATTCACAGTAAGGTTGGTCCACCAAATTCAGTTTGAAAAGTTGTTGGCATGTTGAACAATCCGCATTCTTAAATAGTTGTAATGTGTCTCCTATCTTTTTTTTATTTAAACATAGACAACCCACCATCAACCACCAAGGGTTATTAGTGGGGGAACATACACAGTAGTACAGTTTGATAAATTAAAGTTTATTATAAATGTTTAAGTCTTTTAGAAATTGCAATAAATCCTAGATATTTGTCGTAAGCGCACTAATTCCTCGGCATGTTCTCTGAGGTTGGAAGTGCTGACAGTCGAATATCAGATGCTTTTCTTTTTCCTTGTTATGGTAGGCTGACGTCTACTCGAGACTTTATTGTTTTCAATTTAGAGTCTGTTGCGTCCCAGGTTGCTTGCCATACATTTATTATATGATGCATGGACTGTCGTTTATGGTCGGTGTGGGGATATTTAGTACTTTCTGGAACATTTTCATCTCTGATGGATTATAATACCAATTTATCAACTCCCTCGTTGCCTCATTGGCATTAAGCCAATGTGTGAAGATATCCAGATGAATGTAACCTTTTTATTTATAAAAAAATTTTGTTTAAAATCCTTTATAAAAGGTATATAAAAATGCCCCAAACGGGCTATCACAAACACATTGCAAAACGTTTTCGGATTAAACAATCCATCATCAGTGCAAACGGTTGTACATGCTAGTAGCCACCAAAATATATGGGTCAAAACCCTTTAAATGTTTTAAATTTGTAGTTGTATTACATTATTAGTATTTATAATTTGTGATGTTTATGTTACCGTTGGATAGGTAACATGGCGGCGTATGACTCTACATGAGTAAAAATGTACATATTTACTCCGATTTGAACCGATTTCTTTATAATCTTAAACTAAAGGCATTAATAGAAGAAACTCCATAGATAGTATGTATCGATATTGAATTCATTGATTTTTTCCAGTATTTGCCCTAGCACAAAGACTCGAAAATATTTTGTATGCTGTATTAGGGAGGGTTATTCCCCTATAGTTTCTACATTCCAATTGGTCACCCTTTTTGTGTAGCGGGCAAACGATTTCAATACACCACTTTTCCGGGATTTGTTCCTTATTCCAGGCTCTCAGTATTATTTTATATATTTGATTAGTCACACTAGCACCTCCACATTTAATAAGTTCCGCGGGTATACCATCACTTCCTGGAGATTTATTGTTTTTTAGGTGTTTTATTGCATCTCGTACTTGAATTGACGGAGGCTCTAATGGTGAATTGTTGCTTGCTCCTGCGGGTGGTTGATTTGGATCTGGATCTTCTACTTCTATAGTAAGTAGTTCTTTAAAGTGTTCTACCCACCTTTTCAGTACTTCTTCTTTTGTATTTAGTATATGCCTTTCCTTATCCTTACATAGTCTGAGCCTTGGTTTGAATTCCTTTCTTGCATTATTCAGAGTTTTGTAGAATTTTCTTGTTTGATTTTCCTTTTTTAATACCTCAAGTTCTTCCAATATTATATTTTCGTGAGTTCGCTTTTTTCTTCTATGAATGCACTTCTCTTCTTTTCTGAGATCCTTATATTTTTGCTGTTTTTCGCGGGTTTTTCTTTGCTGCATCAGTTTATATGCATCGTGCTTTCTTCTTGTAATATCCTCACACTCAGCATCAAACCAGTCATTACGTGGTGGTGGTCTTTCTGGCCCTAGAATATTATTTGCTGCATCTGTAATATTATTTTTACACATTTCCCATTATTCCAATTTTGCAATATTTAAAATCGTTTTTCTTATTTTTTTTATTAATACTAATATAATGAATATTCTTCTTTTATAAGTTTTTGTAAAATTATCGTAACTTCATCATTTTCTGACTTATATTGTAACTTTTAAACTCTTTGACTGTTCGCTTTGAAATTTTGACCATACTTAACCACCATAAGACGTAACATTATGTGTAATATGGAGGTTTTTAGTCCTTAAACAAAAGTTCTAAGCAATACACAGGGTGTTTCAAAAAGGTATGCCATAAATTAAATCACGCATTCCGGGGACAAAAATAAATTGATTGAATCCAACTTACCTTAATACAACAGACTTGTTTTTTGCATTATCTTCTAAACTACTTGACATTTTGTAATAAAAATGGACTCATTACCTTCTTGTTCTGAAAGCATTTTTTATAAAAAATAAAAACAAAATCTATGCGCGCAGAAAAATTTTAAGGCGGGTGTGCAGCTCTAAATCACCCCAAAACTTTTGAGTACATTAAAATCAAATGTATTTTGTGGTATCATTAGTTTAACACATTATTTTTAAAAAAAATTTGAATGTTTCATTAACCTTTACAAAATTACGTGCAACGGCTTTAATGAATTAACAAGTACAAAAAATGTCAATAACCTCTATAAATATGATATTACAATAAATGTTTAAAATGACCCCCATTTTCTTCAACACACATTCGCTATCATTTTAATAAGGAAAACCGGATAGAATGAAAAATCATATTTTTCTGGCGAAATTGATTTGCAGCTTCAATTAGTCTAACCCTCAATTGTTGTTCGTCCTGTATTGTCACAAAATAGCCTTTCTCTTTCATAAACCCCCAAAAGCAAAAGTCTATAGGGTTAAGACCTGGACCTCTGGGTGGCCAAGAAATATTATAATAGACTTCATTACTGTAATGCGGTCGAGTTCCATCTTGTAGACACCACATATTTTGCCTTATTGCAATATTCATTACTTCCAAATACTCTTGTAAATCGTTTGCCAAGAACTGCAAATAATTATCATCATTTAAATTGTTGGACAGAAATACTGGGCCAATTAGATTGTTATCCACAATTCCTGCCCAAACATTAACTTTGAAAGTCCTTTGGTGATGAGTCGTTTTTTTTTTGGCGTGAGGATTTTCGTCGGCCCAAATTTGCTCGGTATGATGGTTTGTTATTCCATTTCTACTGAAGATAGCCTCATCGGTAAACAAAATATTTCTAATAAAATTAACATTTCGAGTGTTTTCTATTAACAACAAAACGTAAAATGTAATCCTTTTAGCGTTATTTAGCTAACTGATAGGGTTTTAGCAGCTGATCCATCAAACGCTTCCAAACCCTTACGTGAGGAATATTTAATTGAGCAGGTATTACCCTTGTATTTGTTCCAGGGACGCCTTCATTATTGGACGACCACTATTGTCAGCAATTTGCGGTTGAAATGTACCTGTTTTTTGTAAACGACGATCAATGGTCAAAAATAATCGTCTATCGGGTGAATTTAGATTTTTCACTATATAGTGCATTGCGGCAGATGCACTATTTCCTTGATATGAACCTACGATATTCCCGATAGTTTTTTTAAATAATTATTTAATCTGATGCAACATACCCAAAGTTAAATGCATATCTACCATTTCCTGAAATTTGTACTCCATTGTAATATCAAAATTTTTGATATTAATTTTATTCACACAATAAATAATAGCTTCAAATTATTGACTATTATTGATGGAATTGTTTGTAATTATTGTATCCGTAGAAACTAATTCTAATTTTATGGACAACCAGAAAAAAACTAGTTTTTCGAAAAAGTCGTAAGAGGCAAAAAAGTTTGTTAAACTAATGATGCCACAAATTTCATTTGATTTAAACGTACTCAAAAGTTTGGGGGATTTAGGGCTGCACGTCTCCCTTAAAATTTTTCTGTTCACTTAGATTTTGTTGTTTCTTTTAATGAAAAATGCTTTCAGAACAAAAAAGTAACGTGTCTATTTTTATTACAAAATGACAAGTAGTCCCGGAATGCTTAATTTAATTTATGGCATACCTTTTGAAACACCCTGTATAAGGCTAAAAATATTTTTAAAAAAAGTTATTTTGAAGTTTTTTATGACTTAAATGTTTATTACTTTGAAATTTGTTTCAAATACTTCACTTTTTGCTGATAGACGATAACAGTGAAACTTTACTGTTTTTGGCGGTAATTTTTTAATAACAAATTAAGTCCGAAGTAACAAATAGGTTCTTGTTACATGTTTACATGCCACCATCGCCAACTAACAAATATCTGATAATTTGCTAGTGAGCTGCTACAAAATAAAAAAAGGTCTGGGTACATCTGATTGAGGTATTTAATATAGAGCACAAGAGTTTTTTCTGTCTAAAACTTTTAATTAAATAGCTGATTTTGCTAGCTAATATAATAAGAATGGATACAAACTAGATTTTTATTAATAACTCTTAATCGATACATTGTTTTTTTATTGGAAATTACATTCTACTTTTGAACATTTCGAACAGGAACTGCTCGATATTAATTTAAAATACGGAATCGCTAAAATCGGGAATGTTTAGTGAATATTTTCAAGCGTCGTGATTGGCGTTTCAACAAATTAGTTTCTGGGATATAAAAAGAGCACAAGAAAGAATTCTGCAAGAGATGGAGAAGTTGAAAAGTCAAGATCTCTTGTGAAAAGTTTAATTGAAAAAGGCAACGACTTCTTTCATGTGAAGAAATAGGAAAGCTCAATGTATGCTGCAACTCAAGCCGTAGGATGTGCATGATGAAAATTTATTAGTTTTAACTTTTTTATTTATGTTTAAACTGCTTCAAGAATAAGAGTTTTGTAAAGAGCAACGAACTTAAAAATTAGTATTGTTTTTGCTTTGCGAAATACAACCACGTATTATGTAACTTTTATTTACATGAGAATCATCCTTATAAACTTCTCATATTGTATAGTGAATTCGCTATTCCGAGTCCGATCTGTCTAGTGAATTTTGTAATTATTTTTTTGCGAAGTTAGTTACTTTTTAACAGACTATCAGTGGCTGGAAATTACTATTACTATACAGGGTGTTTCAAAAAGGTATGTCATAAATTAAATCACGAATTCCGAGGACAAAAATAAATTGATTGAATCCAACTTCTTCTTCTTCTTCTTAGTCGTTAACCTAATGCAGGTATCGTGATATAATGAAGCTATTAGCTAAATTTTCCAATGTTCCCCCACGTTTTTCTATCTTTTGCCATTCTAGCACATTCTGACAATGGAACGCCAATGGTAGCAACAATTTGGTCCATGTATCGTGTGGGAGATCTACCTCTATTTCTTTTGCCTTCTACTTTTCCCTGGATGGTAAGTTTTTCAAGACCATTTCTTCGAAGCACATGTCCAAAATAGCTTATTATTTGTTTTGATATTTTTGTTTTTAGTCTTTTCTTTATGTTTAGCTGGTCCAGTATGGATTCATTTGTTCTTCGGGCCACCCATGGTATTCTCAGCATTCGTCTCCAGCAGTACATCTCAAATACGTCTATGTTCTTTTTGTCTTTCTCTGTAAGGGTCCAGCATTCCAATGCATAAGTAAAAACTGGAAAAACTAGACTTCTTACTAGACTCATTTTTGTATCGGTGGTTATTTCATGGCTTTTCCAAATTTTTTGCCATAGCCACAGCCACCTTTACTTCCAAGCCATGAAGTAAAAAAGGCAACACCGCATTCTATGACGTCGGTAGTCCGATAATCAGCTGTAAGGTCTACCAGAATATTAAACTAATTTGAATTTTAGGAAACTGATATTTTGAAAACTTCAATTCATTACAGAAATATTTTTAGGGAAATTAAATTAATAAAACCTTATATACACCTAGTAAATATATATAAAGTTTTATTATTATTTAGGTTATATTTTCAATAAAATAATCACTAGAGTAAAATTTATTGCACTTAAAATACAGTGTCAAACAGTTAATTTTACAATCAAATACAGTCAAGAATCTCTAGAAATTTTAAAACACAAAAACTTAGTGTAACTATTATGATTAAAAAATTCATCCTAAGAAATCAGACACAATATAAATATGGTTCTAAATTAATCTAAGTAATTGAAAATTAAATATTTTACTATTTACTTATAACTTTTGTTGAATTTTCATACTTAGATATACAAAAGTAGCAATTTTAAATATGAATAGGTTTGTTGTCATATAGACCAAGTTAAAAGAGGTATACATGAAAAATGTGTTGAATGTAACATACCATTTATAACTTGTATATCGATTTAAAATAGCCCATATTCTCAAAAGATTTTTAAATGTAATACTCAAATTTGTTATCACTTATCTAAAAAGCAGATCTAAATGAGAAAGTAAGTTCTCTAATTGTGACCATCTTGTTAATTTACTGTATTGTAAAATCCATTTCAAATCATTACCACTTAATCTATTCTTACCTACATTGGCGATTACACTAAAATTACTGCTAACTATTACACTACATATTACACAAATATTATCACACTTGTGTCCCAACTGATTAATGTTTAATACATAGAAATATACACAGTCACTTGTAATTTTACTTGTCCAGTTTTTCAATGGGATATTATTGTCTAAGTCTAATTGACATAATTATGTTATCTCTTGTTCCCTCTTCTTATGCAAAAAGTTTCTTCTGTCTTCGGGATTCCTTCTTTCTTTAGTACGATGAAGAGTTACATATGATGGTACTTCAGGAAATATATTAGGAACTGCATTGCCTTTTAATTTGGGAAATATTAACTTTTCAATGTGTACATTTCCATCTTTATCTTCTCATTGTTTAGTCCGCTGAATATCATCTTCATGAAAATGTTTGGCACATACTACGGAAGATTTGGTAATTGTACAGCCTTCTCTATGAATAGAGCATAACCCAGTATACCTTCTTTGGGGATCTTTGGGAAACAAAAACGTACTTTCTGCCTGTTTCGTTTTTAAAGTACTGGAATAATTGGTTTTGCAACCAGGTACACAACAATGCCAGAGCATCTGTAACAAAAAACAAAAGTATTATTATTGTTGTTTTTAGTTTACATATTTTGTAACAAGAAGCAAAAGTATTTATATTATTATTTTCAGTTTGTTTTGTAGGTTATATTTATACTTGCCTTTTAAATTGTCGTTAACAATCTTCTAAAAGTTCTAAATTTAATGAAATTTCACTTATATTAATATTTTCTAATTGATGTAAACACAATTTACAAATAAAACATTCGAATAAAGTTAAAAAAACAATAAATTCAACAAACTTTACAAGCCTTCCTATATGAAATGTTAAACCAAAACAAACCACAGTCGGACTACCACGCGTTGTTGCCAAATTTCTACTTCATGGCTTGGAAGTAAAGGTGGCTGTGCCATAGCGCTTTTTGCGACTGTTGACCGCCGCTTTATTTCTTCAGTACAGCCTCCTTTGTTGGTTATTAATGTGCCCAGATACACAAATTTATCTACAACAGTGATATTGTTTATCATGACCAGATGATTTTGATTGTTGTTAGCCCTGTCAATTATCATGATTCTCGTTTTATCTCTGTTTATTTTAAGGCCCATCGTTAAGCTTACGTCTTCTATCCTTTGTAGCAGGTGAATCAATTCAGCTTCAGAACTAGCGAGGATAGTAGTTTCATCTGCATATCTCAAGTTGCAAATCTTCTTCCTGCCAATGGTGATGCCACCATTCCAGAATTGGGCTTAGTATGCAGCCTTGCCTCATGCCCTTTGTGACCCTGAAACTATCGGTTAGTTCCCCATTTATTCTAACTCTGGCATAATTGTTATTGTACAGGCTTTTAATTAGCAGTATCAGATGATTGGGGACTCCCATTTCAGACAAAACCTGCCACATTTTACTCCAGTTGACCAAATCGAAAGCTTTACTATAATCTATGAAGCACAAATATGTTTTGATGTTGAATTCTCTGGATTTTTTTACAATCTACCGTACGTTTAAAATTTGTTCTCTATTACCACGTCCGGGGACGACACTTGCTTGTTCCTCCGCAATGTTAGGTAGTAAAAAGGGCTTTATCCTCTCGAGAATTATGTGTAAGAGTATCTTACTGCAATGCGCAATTAAAGCAATTGTGCGATAGTTTCTACATAAATATTTCGCTCTTTTTTATGTATGGGAATATATAGTGATTGTGTCCAGTCCTCAGGCCATTTACCTATCTCCCACACTCTTTGACAAATTTGATGTATTATATCCACTCCAACGTCATCTAGGGCCCAAATCATTTCAATAGGTATGTTACCTGGACCGGCAGCTTTCTGACTTTTTTGCCTCATAATTGCTGCTTCAACTTCACTTTTGAGTACGTCAGGTTCCGTCGCAAAACTGGCATCTTCTTGTTGTGATGGGGCGTCTGTGCTTTCCTTCATCATCAGTCATCCACAGTATTCTTTCCATCTGTGTAAAATATCTTTTGTAGAAGTGAGTAGAGTTTCGTTATCATCTTTGATAGCAAGGTAGTTTGGTGTAGAGGAACGTGTTATCTGCTGTATTTTTTTAAACATGTCTCTGGTCTCAGTTTTGGTTTTATGCCCTTCTATTTCCATGCAGATTTTGTTCAAGTGTTTGTTCTTGTCCTTTTTGCAGAGTTGTTTTATTTGACCGTTCAGCGCTTTATAGGCCTCTTTATCACTTTTACTGTTCAGTCCTGTGGCTTTTAAGCACTTCCTCTCCTGTATTTTAGTCCACGTTTACTAACTCAGGGTGAGATTTGAGGAAGCGTTTAGTTGCTTCAAAGAGACTTTGTAGGAGAGAAGGGGAACTCCTACGTTTAAACGAGTTATTAGTGATTATGTTATTCGATCTAGCAATTGCAATGTGTGGTGGGATCTCTGTACAAGTCATTGAAAGATAAAGTACCAAACTTAGATAAAAGTGATGTGGTCTACAAACTTAATTGTTTAGGCTGTGAAGGTTCTTATATAGGTCACACCTCCCAAAAAGTTTCCAGCAGTTTAACTCTTCACAAGAGTGACATTAGGTTACACCCTGATAGATGTTCCCTAGCCACACATGTTAACACAACAGGACACTCTTTCGATTTTCCAAATGTAAAAATCCTATCCACGGAGAGCAATTATTCAAAAAGATTGTTTCTCGAGATGGCTTTCATTTTTCAAGAAAAAGAAACCATTAATAAAAAGACAGATACCAAGAATTTAAGCAACTTATATTCATTATTGTTAACTTTACATAAACATGAATCTACTAATACAGACAATTCATCGTCAACAATATAAGTTTAATTATATATGAGATATACAATATCTCTCCTATTTCTAAAATAAGTATTTTCATCTTTTCTTTTTCAATAAGTTCAGCTTCTATCAGGTATACTATCACCTTTACATCGTTATCATTTAAGATCTAACGTTCTGTCGTTTCAAGTTGGTAGCAACGAATTCACAAGCAATTCTTTTGTTTCTGATAAGAATATTTATAACCAAAATTTTATATTATGACTACGTACATGTTTTGTAACTATTTTAACATAATTTTATTTAAATGTTTATGTATGTGTGTTCTAAGTGTTTTATGTATGTTAAAGAACGTTTTAAATCAATTTTTGGATAGTTTTCGCCATAGTTGTAGGGTTAAATGAGTTCCCAGTTTCATTTAATAAACATCAAGACAACTAACCTCAATTAGTGTAAGAGGCAAAGTAAGTCTTACTCTGTAATTTATACTAATTCTGTTTATTGTAGCACCCTGATGATGCAAATAAAGATTTGCGAAAGCTTGCTTAACTAAAAAGAGTACTTCTTTGTCCCATCTTCCGCTGCACACCCAAATATTGGAGTATTGTATATATTATATATATATATATATATATATATATATATATATATATATATATATATACATTTTAATATAAATATACAATCAATTTACCTGTCAAAGCAGCTACTCGTTCTTGCACTTTCGATAACTCAATAAGAACATTTCCTTCTGTTTCCTGTTGCGTAAATTTTAAAGCCGAGTATATAATTTCACGAGTTTGTGCACTCAGAATCCGATAATTAATAAAAAATTATTTCACCTTTTAGTTTTTAATACGAGAATTCAACAAACAATAACTACTTCACGAATTACGAAGTTATCGGGTTTTATTAAATAGTTTTTTAAAATTAAAGTGTTTATCTACTAGATACTACTACGTAAGTTATATATACGTAATTATTATTTTATTAGTGTGAAAAGAAAACGTCAATAATAAATATACTACCGTACAATCATTTTGTGAGGTTAGCTGTTATAAGTACCTTATAGTAGCATGCGGTTAGTTTTTCACTTACCAGAGTCGGAGTAAGGCCTTCGCCGCCACAGCTGAAAATGACTTCACAGAATGTAAACACACCTTCCGATCTAACCAGTACAGTAAATCAACGTTCAAATATCACAAACAGTTATGCATCAGCCGCTTCACACTCTTATTGTTTTAGTTGTATTTAGTTGCATCGATAATGCTAAACTGCAGGATTATCTCATTCCTTTGGGCACAATCATCAACCCAAAAATTATTATTTTTTCATCTAGATTATCTCATAATAGAATCTGCATGTATTTGGCAAACAAAACCGTAGTAGATAACTTTATGACACAACATGGCTCTATAAAAGTACTCGGCGAAGTTGTAACAGTACGAAGACTTGTCTCTCCAGCAGAAAGACTAGTCTTGTCCGGAGTCTGACCATCAATTCCTCATCAAATATTAGTTGAAGAATTACAGAATATCGATTTAAAGCTTATTTCCCCAATATCATTTCTGAAAATTAGCTCGACTCTCCCCGAATATAGTCACATATTGAGCTTTCGGAGGCAAGTTTATATAAGCCCTATAACATCACCAATTCCAGATTCTATTCTAATAAATTTCGATCAAACACCTTACCGCATATTTTTGTCACAAGGTACACTTACCTGCTTTATTTGCAAAAATACAGGATACATATCATCCTAATGCAATAACAGTTCAGTAACGGAATCAACTCATATTGAGTCAAACAATGAAGTACCAAATCAAACAGCTTTAACAAATATACTACACAAGGTACCAAACACCCAGCAGTCATCAAGTTATCCACCATCAAATCCAAGCATGATCTACACCTACAAATCTCCATGACAAAGAAATTACTAACGCTCCTACTCATAACAACACTTTTAATCAACCTCATTCAGTAGCAATACTGTTTTTACAAACTTCGGAAGCAATATTCTCCAATCTATCAGCTCCTTTTTCATTAGATACAACTGCAGAAAATTCTAATAAAACTGATACATCAAGACAATTTTCTGAAAGAACCATTTCAACCAATCTTACAAATAAAACTTCAAGCTCGAGTTCTGTCACTACCAATGAGTTTGCTCCAGTACTTCCAAATGTAATAAAGCCACAGCATCTAAGTGAAAACTGTAATAGCAATTACGAAACGCAAGTCTCAAAAACGCAGTATTGGTGAGATCGTCACGCCTCCTTCAGACTCAGTAATTTCATCAAAAAATCTGTTTGCAAAACCCAAAAAAAACGCGCTCATCTAAAGTCCCATCTACACGGGAAACTCTTGAAAATTTCATTGATAATCAGCAAGTTTACAAAACTTCAAAAGAAACTACACAACCATTTAGAGAAAGAGATTTCTGACTTAGATAATGACTCTTCTGTAGACAATTGTTCAGGATCATCTAACTCCAAATCTGTTAACAACATTCAACTCGATACTTCAATGAAGCATTGATGGATTTTTTCATCGTCTCCCTATGCTACAGCTTCTTTTATCTAAATATTCTCCAGATATTATTATTTCTTATGAACATGGAAGAAGCGTCCAATTTTTATTGGTTCCCTCACACGTCGGAATAACATGAAATGAAGAAGCTGACAGGACTGCACGAGAGGCAATTTTAAGTGATTTGTCAAAGCCGATAGACAAGTGTGTTTCCAGTGACTTAGAAGCTTATTTTAAAAATAAAGTGTGGTGTTTGTGGCAAAATGAGTGGTCTCAAACTAATTCCAATCTATATAAAATCAAAAATAATGTGTCTCAGTGGTTTCCATCGTCGCTCAATAGAGAACAAATTGCGGCTGCGCGTTTACGCCTAGGACATACCAGATTAACGTACTCCTACCTTTTCACAAAGAAAAATCCACCTATATGTAATCAGTGTAACGTCCGATTAACAGTCGAACACTTTTTAACAATTTTTAGTAAATATGACCAAGAAAGACAGCGCTACAAGATCCCAAACGCTCTACTACAGGCTCTAGGTCAAAACTGTTCCTGTAACAATATAGTGAATTATCTTAGATCCATAAACATTTTGTACAATCTGTAGGTGTTTAACTTTGTTTTTTATATTTTGTTCCATCGCTAATAACCTTTTGGTGGATGCTACATCTTTTTCTAATAAAAAAAACGAAGTTATCTTACAACGTAGCAAACGCACTAGAATTGAAGTTCAATGTTAAGTATACGGATGTGTACGCATCGAAAGCTTGCATACAACTGATTCTCGGCTCCTGCCTTTATTGATGACTTGACCTTGAACGTTGTAACTATATCTATTTAGTTGTACTCGGAGAACGCAACTTTATTTCAGCAGTCAGTCTCTCTTGTATTATATGTCTATGGTTTTATATCACTGTAATCTACTGTTTCTGTTTAAATTTTAACTCTTTCTACTACACTGTATAAATCATATTTTTCACGTACTCTATATTTAATTTTCACTACTCCGAGCGATACACACTTTTGATTTTTGAATGCTTATAGTCAAGAAATATTCCAAATATTTCCTAACCATGAGACATAAATAATATCCCAAAGAAAGAATATATTATTTGTAATTTACTACCATTTTATCGTTTAAAATTTAAATTGTACCCAAGGCATAACAAATCAAAAGTCATGGAATTAAAAATAATTGCTCAATTATCTCCCTTAGTATTTTTTTTAATTTACCAGTGCTTAGGACGCACCGCACTTCTAATTAAGACACAATGTAAGTATTTGGACAGTTTCTGTTTTCCTTAACAGGAACAATGTTTCAGCAAGATTAAGTATTAGCCCTGCTAATGAAATTATAAGTAGAGTGAGAAGATTTTCTGGTAATATAAAAGCAATTCTTTAGTCTTATCATCTTTCTCACATCGCACACCTCTGGGATTAGCGGGTAAAGCATAATACATCTATTACCAAGGTTGTGCTTTAATTTTTTTAGAAGGGAGGAGAATCTTAAAAATAAAAAGGTCAGCTGTATTAAACTATGGCAACTGCTTTTGTTTAAAATTATTTTCACATGAAAATTTTATGGTACTTCTAAATAAAACTTTTCTGAAATGATAATAATATTATGGCAGATGATTTAGAAAGTTAGCTCCAGTGAATAAAAGGGATATTTATAATTATCTGCTGAAAATGCTGTAAAGATATTGGAATTTAATGGAAAATTCGAAAATTATCTTTTATTGCTCAACAAACATCTTTTGATTCAGTAGAAAAAAATCGCATAAAACAATAAAGTTTCTAACAATGGGACAAGTTTTAAATCAATTTAAAAAATAAGTCACTACATAAATCAAATAGGCTAAGTTAAATCGGATCAGTTGAATGGTTATACTGCAGATTCACTTTTGAAAGTTATTTTATTAATTTTTCTGCCAAAAACAACTGAAGGGCCACGGGAAAGAACGATCAGAGTCCATTTTTAGTCGGAATTTAGATATTGGCACAATATTTAAGCTTTTTGTGGAAAGAACTCGAAGCATGGTCTAGTTTTTACAATAACTATAACCGTACAGAAGATAACAAAGGGAAGGATATAAGCTAACAGAGAATATCTTTTTCATGTGCCGTGCTCGATTATCGAGCGTTGGCTATCAAATTGGCTATAGTAATTTTATTGACGGTAGCTCGGAAAAGAGATGCAGAGGATCTGTTAAACCAATCTCTCAGGTTTCTAAGCCATGACCTTTCGACCTGGCCCTCTTCTTCAGTCTATTAAAGAATGCAGCTCTGGCCTTCTCTATACGTATTCTAATTTCTTTGCTTATGTCCCAGTTCTCATTTAGATTACAACCAAGGTAAGTGATACTGTTAGTTCTCTCCAGTTATTCACCATAAGCTGTTACCACTTCCGGTTGTATTGGCGTTTTACTGACGACCATCACCTTTGTCTTTGCGGTGTTTAGCTTAAGGCCATATTCATCACATGTTGTGGTAATCCTATTAATTAGATGTTGAAGTTCTTCGTAATTGCTTGCAATTAACACTGTGTCATCCGCATATCTCAAATTATTAATATTGACGCCATTTATTTTTATACCACATTGAACATTATCCACTGCTTTATTGAAAACGAACTCAGAATAGATGTTAAATAGTAGCAGGGACAAAATGCAGCCCTGCCTTTCTCCTTTTCGTATTCGAAGCTTTCAGAAGTGTCCCGGCCAATCCTGATGTTTGCACGTTAATGCCAGTAAAGATTTTTAATAATGCGTAGGTCTTTATCATCAATACCTACCTGCTGAAGAATGGCTATCATTTCAGTATGTTTTACTCGATCAAAGGCCTTTTCAAAGTCAATAAAACACATATAAACTGAATGTCCGACATCTCTGCATCTCTGTACCATAACCTGAATACTAAATAGTGCTTCTCTTGTTCCAAGGTTATTGCAGAATCCAAACTGTGTGTCACCAAGTTGTTGTTCTATTTTTTGGTACATCCTAGAGTGCAAAATTTCGTAGAAATATCTTTAGAACACGAGTCATCAAGCTGATGGTTCGGTAGTCACTACATCTTTTTGCATTTGCTTTTTTAGGTATCGTCATAAAAGTCGACAGCCGCCAATCCGTTGGTATATAGCCAGTTTCATAAATTTTATTAAACAGATGAAGGAGAGATGTTTTACCTGAACTTTTAAAGAGCCTTATTATTTTACTCGGTATTTTGTCTAGTCCCGTCGCTTTTCAGGTCTTTGCTGATCGCATTGCTTGTTCAATTTCGTCCATATTTATGTCAGGTCCTGTAACTACTTTGTTAATTTTAAGCAGGCCTTTCATCACTAAACAGTTCCTCAACATACTCTTTCCATCTGTCTATTTTATGCAAATTAGTAATAATCATGTTTTGGTCTCTATCAAAGATGTTATTTGCATGTTTTTTGTTCTGACCTGTCAGTTCTTTAATTGTTTTATACATATTAAATGAATCATGTTTTCCCTGTACTCGGGTAGAAAATCTGGGATTGGATTTAATATTTTCCCCGAACATCAAGGGAGGAATTGGAACAACATAATATGATAAGATGAATTGCTTAGAATCTTGATTGAAAAACCGGGCTTCCAAATCTGCCGAAATGATTATTTAAAACCCAGGTGAGCAATTAAATCATTTAATTTTATAGGCCTATCATTTTATTGATATTTTTATTTTCTTTTGAAATATTAACAGTGTAAAATCCGAGTTCTCTCATATGTATCATGTGGCCTTGAGCTTAGATCGTAAGTTTATCGAACACCTAATTAGGGTTTTTCTGTTTTTTTTTTGTATACCTACTCGGTATAAAAACTTTCATGCCTAATTTACTAGATACTCTTTAAATGGCAGATGCGTAAATTGACAGGATGACAGCAAGCTGATGAAATAAAATGTTTGTTTATTGTGGTAATTCGATGTAAGAGTATGTGTTGACAGTCATCTTTGGTTGCCTTGATGTTTTTCTAAATGTTATTTTTTTGTAGATTTCACCCGATTAGGATAACGATTAATATTAGGATTAGTTTAACCAAACACCTACTTCAACCCATTGGTAACCAGGAAACGATTGTCTCCAAAACCACAGCGTTCTCCTTCATTCGTTTTTTCGGGGCCCCAAGGACCGCCAGAGTCTTAAGGGGACTTAACCAGGACAGCTGTGGTGTTGTGACAGACATTAACATCAAGTTTCATAGGGTTAAGGTTTTTTCTTGTAACTTACAACTTTTTATATGCATATACCAAGGTTGGTACTTATTACAGTTTTTGTGTCATCTATAAGAAGTTAGGTAAATGGGAAGGGGTTCATGATTTTGTATAGCGGTTTTTAAAAGGGAAGGGAAGAAATTTATGTATCAGGGTTTTTAAAATTATATATATATATATATATATATATATATATATATATATCTTTCCGAGTCTGTTGGCCATACTCATCACACTTGATCACTTTAGATATCTCCCAGCATCTATGTGTAAGCATAACACTTACACATAGATCTGGTGTTTAACTGCTTCGACACATATTAGTCGTATATTTGTTAGGTAAGGTAGTTTCTTTTGTATAACCGTCACGGTTTTTTTTAGTATTTATATTTCCTACCTTACCTATCTAGGATTTAACTTTAGTAACTAACCTTAGTGTTAAGATTTCGCTTCTTTCATGGACTTAGATTATATATTTACTAATACGTTTTTTCGTTTGGCCCAGTAGTGGGGATATTTCATTTTGTCGTGGCTGTTTGGTCCTCGTATACCGTAGTCCCACTACTGTAATTATATTTTCTATATATATTATATATATATATATATATATATATTATATATATTATATATATATATATAAGGTGAGTTGTTTGTAGTTGTCAATATTATAAATATATTTGTTACAATAGTTTGCTTTATTTCAGTTCCTGCTTACGTTGTGATATAGCAGAACAAGGTCAATAGTGTATTTTTCGGTTTTTAAAAAATTATACCAGGTTATTATATCAATAGTACTTTATTCCTTGTTGTTCATAACTTCATTTATTTTTTCGTTAATTTCGTTCAGAAATTAGCTGCCGCCCATTTCAGTATTTTCCTAGGCATTTCCGTATATTCTCTTATCTTACCCTTTTTATAGTTCCAGATTTTCAGTTGCCTTAATATATTGTATTCTTTTGGTTAAAAGATCTCTTTTTCCCTTATCTCAAAGCCAAATTCTAGTGTAGTGAGGCTAGCCCGAATTCTTGCTTGATGTTTTGTGTCTCTGTGTTCTTTTTGAGCTAAGCCATTCTTTTTATAATAACTTCTTTGCTAGTTCTTCTCTAATTTATCATCTCATTCTCCATATACCCCCTAAATTTTATATAGGTTTCAACGACAGTTAGTATTGAATTCAGATATAAAAAAATAAAAGAAGTAATATTTCTTGAAAGAAAATTCTTTGCCTTGATTTAATTTAAAAAAGAAAATACAAAGAAGAGATATTTTAGTTGAATACGTCCAAACATTTATTGATAATTTGTATGTGAATTTCAATGAATTTGTAATTTTAATTAGGCGGATTAGCGCATAATGATATATGATTTTGAATAATTATAAAATAACTTTCATATTTTTTTTGTTTTGTTTTAATAAATTAGTTAATAGTTTAGTATCGCAAAATTATTTGGTTTAATTTAGTTTCATATTGTCCATCCTTTCCTCAAAGGCAATGCTTTAAAGAATAATTTGAGGCGACTTATTATAATTTACGATAAATGAATGATTAAATGATGAGAACTGGCGCCCCACTTTGGGCTAAAGAAGATCCATAGCTATAAATGGCTAGAGAAAATCCAGATGCATAAATAAAGATGCATCTGGATTTTCCAGTTTCTAGCCAGAAACTTATAATGCCAAAAACAAATTATAATAAAACTGCTAAATTATTGCTAACTCAAAGTAGATCTGATGGAATATAGAACACTTTATATAAAAGAACGCTGATAAGGTATATTTAACTAGCTATCGATTTTTTTCCAAATTTGATATTTTCTATTTCATTAAATTAATAAACCCGCCCATATTGACGCTCATGATTACTCGCGAACTTCTTTAAGGCCATAAAAAATAAAACTCATCACCAAGCAAATCCGGCGGAAAATGCAATGCAAATGAAGCTTGCACGTTAATTTTCACTCCTGTCTTATACCGTTATCTTGAATGGATATATATGTGCAGATTCAGATGGAATTTAAACAGGATTTTCTACTGCTTAAAGTGGCAAAAGGTGAACACCCCTCTGATGGTTGTTTGGTTGAGTTCACAAATATCCAAAATTTTGTCAATTATAATATAGACATATACATATATATATATATATATATATATGATATATAATATATATATATATATATCTATATATATATAGCATAGCTAAAAATACGACCGTTGAATTAAATTTTAAAAAATATTCAATAGTTGCAATAGCAGAGATTTGTATCGGTCAATAATACGGCAAATGAAAGTCGTCAACTACTTTCATTGATTTACATAATCGAGATACGTTTTCGCTTTTTTGAGTTTTCAAAAGCATCATCGTTCACTACCACTAAAAATAAAACGAATGTAAATATATAAGTTAATAACCAAAAGGGTTCATACTTTACCAAAACAATTTGTAGGTTTTGTAAAAGCTCTTTTAAGGCCCTTTTTACAAAAGCTCTTTTAAGGAATTTTTATATTTAGTAAAAAGGTCCTTTTCCAAAAACCTACAGCCAATTGTTTTTATAGTATATATATATTATATATATATATTATATATATATATATAGGAAAACAAAAAAGGTATAACTATTGCGACAAATTAATCGCATGCTTCCGTAGTATATATATAATATATATATATAGACTAGAAAGTCTAATAAACACATACCAAAAATATATCACAAAGGCACTGTCATAAGACTGAATAGCTCATGAATGTAAAGTCCTGACAGGACTATGACATGGGACAGGCAGGTTCGAATAATAACTTTAATACTGGAAGAAACAAAAGATGGGAATAGGAGGAAAACTCAAGGAAAAGTGGTAAGTGCAGAAAATGTGGTTATGCTCATGAGTTCCGAAGGTATCGAGCATTTGGTCAAATGTGCAATAAGTGTTTGTATTACAGCTATTTCGACAAAATGGTCTGAAAGGTTAGTAATTGAGCAATATGAAATAGACTGAAATAGATACAGGTTCACAGAAATCAGTGCAAAATAAGGTTAAAACTTATGGAGATTATAGTGGGTATTATTACACTAAAATGTTTATTTAAAGGAAACATATTTTAACTAGAATTTGTTATAGTTTAAGATAACCTTATGCCAATTTTAGGTTGAAAATTATGTTTAGATTTAGATTTGATATAAACAGTAGATAACAAATTTAAATATAACAAAAAACGACTTTATTAAACAAAATATTGATGTATTTACTGGATTAGGTAAATGTCCTCAAAAATGTAAACTAAAACTCAAAGAGAATTGTGTTCCTGTGGCCCTATCCATCAACCTAACCTAACATCCAAAATAACAACCATTTTCAACCAACAAACCGGTGTGAAATGGAAAGTTTTGTAGGGTTGCACATCCTCATGGGATGTTTATCATTCCCAAGAATCACAATCTATTAGAATAAGGGATTAATTATAGATGTCTTCGGCAATGTGACGAGTAGAGACAGATTTTTTAAGCTTAGGAGTATTATACATATTTTTAACAATCTAGATAAACCTAACGATTGTACAGATAAATTGTAAAAAGTGAGACCATTTTTTGAGAGTATCCGAAAACGTTGTACTCAGCTACAAAAAGAAACAAACCTGTGTGTGGATGAGCAGGTTGTGCCGTTCACGGAAGGACTCAATATTAAACAATGTGTAAAAAATAAGCCATCTTCATGGGGCATTAAAATTTTTATTCTTTGTGAAGAAAGTAAAATTGCTTATAACTTTATAATCTACCAAGTCTTAACAACGGAAATTCCAAAAGATTTGATCGACGAGTTTGGTCTAGGTTTATCAGTTGTTATGCACCTGGCAAAAGATATTCCACAAGAAAACTATCTTTACTTCGACAATTTTTTTTCTAGTTACAAACTTTTTGAAGAACTCTATAAGAAAAGTATATACTCTGTTAAAACTATAAGAACTGACAGATTCCAGTAAACTCCATTCACAACAGATAAACAATTACAAAAAAAGAAAGTGGATATAGTAAAGAAGTGGTAAATCATGAAAAAACTGTGGATTTATGCAAGTGGCAAGATAATAAGTCTATGCTTGTAGGATCGAATTTTGTTGGAAAAAGAAAAGTAGACTTAGTAGAAAAATGAGATAAGAAGCAAAAGAAAAAATATCGATTCAGAGACCGCAAGTGATCCAATTATATAATAAATCGATAGGAGGTGCAGATTTATTAGATCATTTATTGCCCCCATTAAAGAATCTTTATCAAGTCAACAAAATGATATTGCGTTTAATCTTCCATGCCTTTGATTTTGCTTGTGCCAAAAGTTGGCTAGAATATAAAAGGGGGCAACATAGTTTACCTTCCAAAGATCATATGGATTTGTTAAATTTAAAAATACAAACTGCTGAGGCGCCAATTAAAGTGGGAAAACAGTGGGAATAAAAAGAAGCATTTGTTATCCTAAAATATCAAATGAGAATTCTCCTAACACTCCAAAAAGACCCTGAGTAGAAATTGGACGATTTAAAGATATAAGGATGGGTAACAAATTTGGCTGATTATGACAACAAAAAGGAAGCATCCAGGTGTAATAATGTAAAAAAATCATGTTTTTTTGTGAAAATGTATTGTACATTTATGTTATGTTTTGTAAATAAAAATTGTTTCAAATATACTATACTTAATAAAAATATCGTATGTGATTATTTTCCTAAATTCGTATTATTGGGACCGTGCAAGTTCGGAACAGCGACACCTGGTGTCGTAAATCAGCAAAATTTACTGCGCTTTTATGTTACATCGAGGTAACCGGATAACTGTCAAGGACGTGGCCCCAAACAAGAATAAGAAGAAAAAGTAAGATTGAGGTTATGTCGGTATGTTATTAAAAGGTAAACGTTGATGTAGCGTAAAAACAAATAAATATATTATTGAATTACAGCATTACTGTTAATATGGATTCAATAATAAAAACTGAATTTGAGAAAGTAAATCACCAAATAACTGTTCAACCAAGCACTGAGTCAAAGGGAAAAGCTTTAGTAGTGGCAAATATCAAAAAATAGTGGAAGAATTAAGAAAAATAAATTACCATAAATAATGCTAATGCATAAATTAGCAGGTTAAGCCCATGATATCATCATATTGGTTTGAACAATTAATTCTTTCCCTGTAAACTTTTGGACAGCGAATATATCTTAATGCATCTTCAGAAAAACTTGAACTTTATGCATTCTTGTAAACTTCAAAAAAATAAAATTTAAACATTAAACTTGATTTTTGGGTTAAAATGAACTCTAAGTGAGTGTTATGAAATTAAAATTTTCACTTAAAAGTGAACTTTTATTTATTATTTATTTCAGACTGACTTTAAAATTGGGCGCAAGAATAATGCATAATTTAGCTTATGTTACTTATGCTTTTTTATGATATAAATCCACTTTTCTCTTTGTAGTAGCTTTGTGCTTCGAAGTTGGAAACGAATAAAACTTAAATTGACAATTTTTTGTAGTATTTTTACAATTTATAACACAGCATTTCCTAAATCCCATTTTCTTCAGAGACAGAAGGTGTAAATGTAAATAAACAAAACGAATATGAAATATGACAATTGACAATATGAATTTATGAAATCTATGAAATATGCAGTAAAAAATGCAAAATTTCTCCGCTACTCGCGCACGACCGTTTCTCGTATCCCCTCCAAGTACTTGAACGTCGCCAATAGTCCCAATGTCCATTACAATAGACATTATGTCAAACGACTAACTGTTAAACAAAAATGTCAAAAATATTATTTTAGCCTATTAAAACTTTGCATTAAAATAATTCAATAGAAAAATAATTTTTTTCTAAAGAGAAAATAGTCATGTATGAAACGGTTAAATAATTTATACAGTTATTACCTAACTATTTCTGCAATCCGAATGCCACCTCTCACATACGCTTTAAAATAGATCCGCCCTAATCTATTTTACATATCAAAACCTACATCAACTCTCTGAGATGAATACTTACATGACGCACGTCAATTGTCCTTCTGATTTTGACCTACACATTGTTATTATTGTTATTATTAAGTTAATGCCTCGACAACTAAGATCATATTAATAATTTAATTTATTGTTATTTTAATAATTTAATTAATCCCATAATTAATTTTGCACAACAAGAATCTTTGTATTTAATATTTGCACAACAAGAATCCACAACTCCTCTTATTGCAACCTTGTAGCAATTGGATCCCACAAATGGCTGAGGTTAACTTGTGAAATTTACTGTATCGGGTTGATCAAATAAACGGTGTATGTGAGAGACATTACAGCAATTGATTAGAGATCGATTTCGTAATATTGTGTTACCTCTCGGATGTATGCTGGGTGCTTAATCGTCGAGCAGAAATCCTATGCGTTTACTATATCAATTTAATAAATTTTCCATTTACTTTGAGTACACATTTACATTTATATTTTGTAAATTGAGTGTCTGTATATATGTAGTAGACTGTTGGAGAATTCTTGTGAATCCAATGCATAACATTAGATCATTAGACTTACCCCATCATTATAACGGAGTTGGATTTTTGGTTAACACGGCCTCCAAATCAGTAAGGAACTTCGTGGCATACTCAGATAGGGCAGCACTACTACAAGTCCAAGCCAATCTTGTTAAACTTAACATTATGCATATATATTCACCAACCTTGGACAAGCCTGAAAATGAAGTAAAACAATTGTACAGAGAGATTAAGGAGTTATGAAACTGATCAAGAAGAACCAGACTCTTATAATCATGAGAGATTGCAATGCGAAGTTAAGGCGAGGATGTGTTAAAGATGTCGTAAGTGACTTTGGTTTGGGAGATCAAAACAAGAGAGGTGATATGCTAATCCAGTTCTGTCAAGAAGAAAAATTAGTTATTGCGAATACCTGGTACAAACTGCCACCTCGAAGACTCTACACCTGGCAGTCTCTACAACATATGCATGACAACATCGTAAGAAATCAAATTAATTATTATTGATTAATCAGAGATACAAAAATGGATTGCAAGGAGTAAAAACGTACCCTGGAACAGATATAGGATCCGATCACAATCCCATAGTAGGAAAATTGAAAATTAGGCTTAAGAAAATTAAAAGAAAATCCATAAAAAAATGATATAAACAGAAAAATTTAATGAGGCAATAGCAAGATATCACTGCAAAATCTAAACAATCGGCCAGTAAAGAACACATATGGAATTGTATTAAAAAAGCTATCGTAAATACCACCAAGTCGCTTCCCAAAACTACAAAAAAAAAGAATTAGATGACTGACAAAATATTATTAATGATGGACGACCGCAGATCATTTAAAAACAAAGACCGAACCAAAGATCAGCAGATTAACCGACAAATGCGAAAAGAGTGTCGCAAAGCAAAAAAACGGTGGTGCTAGATAGGTGTGTAGAAATGGAGGAATTAGAAGAAAAACATGACCACTTTAACATACATAAAATTGTTAAAGAAGTGACAGATCATACAAAACCTTGCAGTTTTAACAGTATTGTGAAGGACAATAAATTAATTACTGATCCAAAGGATCTATTTCAATATTGGAAAAACTACAGACAGCAACTATACTCAGACCACAGTAGAAGAAACTCTGAAAGTGAGTACAAAAGTAAACCCTTTCCAAAAATATTGATATTGAGATTGAAAATATTTTAATGACATTTATGGATCCGGTCAAATACCACAGGATTAGCTTTAATTTACCTTTATACAAATCCCAAAAAAACCAAACGCTAATAGTTGCGACCAATTCCGAATGATCAGCTTATTGAGTCAAGTCTTAAAACTCTTGTTATAGATAATTCACACAAGAATATACAACAGATGTGAAAGAGACATAAGCTCTACACAGTTCGGTTTTAGACAAGGATTTGGCACAAGAAAAGCACTTTACAGCTTAACTGTCCTAATTCAGAAATGCAGAGATCATCAAAAAGATGACTTCATATGCTTTATAGATTACCAGAAAGCGTTCGATTGTATTAATTATTCATGATTATAAGATTGCTCTAGGAACGTTCGATAGATAAGAATGACCTTAAAATCACAAAAAACCTTTATATATAAATCAAGTGGCATCAATGATAGTAAAACGACTGGAATCTACATCATATTACTAAATCGAAAAAGGTGTACGACACTGTTGTGTTCTGTCACTATTCCTTTTATTTACTCCGAAACGATTTTCGATAGAGTCTTAAGTGACACCGAAGATGAAATAAAAATCAACGGATAGACTATTAGTAATCTTCGCTATGCTAATAATACAGTCATAATAGCTGATAGTTAAGAAGCGCTACAATCACTAATAGATAAAATAAACACTGAAGGACAACTACTGGGCTTGAAGATTAATATAGACAAGACGAAGGTAATGGTGGTTAGTAGAACACGAAATGCAATTAAATATAAGAGTAAGAGTAAACAATAAGAACATCTAAATGGTCCCTAAGTTAAGATATCTCGGTAGTTGGATAACTGAAGATCTAGGGAAGATAGAAGGAAAACGGGGCATCGGAAGAAAGAAATACTTATGGCTTAAAAACATAAGGGATTGGACAAACCTCGATGCCCATGCACTCTTTAGAGCCACACAAGATCGGGAGGAATATACCAGAATTGTCGCCAACATCCACTAATCGAATAGGGCGCCATAAAAAGATCATCAGAAAGGACAGAGAATGTCTATATTCAATCTAGGACTCTCTGGTGTTCTCTACCTTTTGCATTGGGTATGTAATAAAAATTAATAAGCAATAAGACTATAAATGAACTAAATTTAAACCCAATGACAGAAAAAAATATTACATTATTAAAATTATTATTATATATATAATATATATACATATATATACATATATATATACATATATATATATATATATATATATATATATATATATATATATATATATATATGTATATATATATATATATGTTCGGAAAGATTTCTGCGGTTAGTACAATGAAACCTAGAGGTAAGATTAATACTAATACGAAAATTAATAATAAACTTTCCAGCCTTCCGGGTTGAACCGTATCGATATCCATTGGGCCGAGCTTTCGACATCCTCTCTGATGTCTTCTTCAGGGCTTCCGAGGTCTCAATCTCCCGAGCCCCCAAACACTATTACACTCACTAGTCACTCCACTACTGTACAGATACTGTACTGTACTCACCCTATCAATCGCCTTCCTCCGCCAAGCACGTATTCTCATATTTCTTATGTTGCCATCGATGTTATCAAGGAACCTTATTCTTGGTTTTCCTTTTCTACTATTACCAATAGGTCTATCAAAGAGCGTTTTTCTAGCTAGGTAATTTTAATCCGCAATACATACTCTATCCACCTCAAACGTTCTATCTCAATATGTTTTACGATATCTCGTTCCTGGTATATTCTATAAAGTTCGAAGTTTCATCGCCTTCTCCACTCTCCACTTTCATTGACTGCTCCATAGATTTGCCTTAGTACTTTTTTTTACACATCCTAACACAACTTCATTACTTTTTTTAAAGTCCAGGTCTCTTAAACATATATTAGGACTGGACGTATTATTGAGCCCATACGATTGAGCCCAAAATAGCGTCTGTTGGCTGTGGAAATTCTGCGGTGGTATAATTTTTAGTGTCAAGGAGCGCTCCCAGGTATACAAATTGGTTTACTGCTTCGATTACATCGTTTTCTATAACACGTGGTCGTAGTACTTGTGGTTGCATGCTTATTTTCATATGTGTACTTTGTTTTGTTGGTGTTTATTAGTAAACCCATTTTTGTAGCTGATTGTTTTAATGCTGCGTACGCCTCTCGTGCAGCATTTTTCGTTCTACCAACAACATTGATATCATCAGCATAGGCAAGCACTTGCACTGATTTAATATATGTGTTAAATGTAATAATAAATCTGTAATTCCATTATGGTATTATGGCCACCTTCTTTATATAGTTCAGCTGGGAGAATTTTTTAATTGCATCTGAAACTTCAAGAATCTTTGGTTGTTCCTCTTTCCTCTCATCTGTTCCCGTTACCTCATCTCTTTTGTCTTCCATGTTTTCTTCTTGTTTCTCTATATTAAGTGTGTGGTTAAAATATTCCAGCCACCTATTCAATACATCTCTCCTTGTTGTTAATAGGTCGCCATTGTGATGTTTGCATTGTCTTGTGGTTGTCTTGAATTCTTTTCTGTTGATGTTAACTTTCTTATAGAATGCTCTAAATTATTTCAGCGATTTTATTATTGGTACTAATACTTTTACCGTCCCTAATGATAATACTTTTTACTTTTAAAGTAATACAATGAAAACTAATTCCAAATTTACCCCCGAACTCAGTAGTTGTTTGCGATAAGGTTATTTGGTAAAGTACGCCAATTTGCGTCTAATAGTAATTAAGAGAAAAATCCTATATATATATATATATATATATATATATATAATATATATATATATATATATATATATATATATATATATATATATATATAATATATATATATATATATATATATATATATATATCTTCGGATAGATTTCCGCGGTCAGATGAATAACTCATCCTTAGTTACCAATCTTCCAGAATACTCTTCCACTGAATAATACGGTCTTTGAGATAGATAGGTTTTTGTCATTTTACGGAACTTAAGGATAGAATTTGGTAAGTTGCAGAGGGGGATAATTGTATAATTTTTTTGCCGAATATAATATAAATTTCTTTACTAAGTCAGTGAACGGGATCGATAATTATAAATCAAAGGTTGAATTTCTGGTGGAGTAGTCGTGATTGGGTCTTGTTAGAAAAACATGTAGGTATTTACCAATTAAGAAAATAGTTTCTAGAATATACGAAGAGGGAAGAGTAAAAATCCCGTGATATTTGAAGTAGCTTCTACAATGTGTTATTCTTCTGAGTCCAAGAAGATACCGTATTGCTCTTTTTTGTAATTTAAAAATAACATTAGATTGGGCAGCTGTACTAGAACCGCAAAAAGGAAGGCCATATCGAAGATGATACTCGAACAAAGAAAAATATGTTATTGGAAGATGCTAAATTGATTTCCTCTAGAACAGATCTTATTGCATAGCAGGCTGAGACTAGTTTATTACTTAACAAATTGATATAAAGGAACCATTTAAGGTTGTTGTCTGTAAAAATACCATGAAATTTTACAGAATCAACGATACTGATCCGGCTATTATTAAGAAGCAAGGGTTGAAGAGCTTCTTTATAGGATAAATCTACTGTCTTATTCACGTTAAAAGATGGTAAATCAGAGTCGGACCAGGTATTTATTTTAAGTTGATCAGAAGTTATAATTGCATGAAGAGTTGCAATATTAGAGTTCCTCTAGGTAATACTGGTATCATCAGCAGAAAGAAAAATTCATCGCTGCTAGACATGTCTTCAACGGTTTTATTTCTAAAACATATACTTAATTAGATAATCATAATTTTTGTTTTTATAAATTAAACTAAAAACTCACTTTTTATAAATATTACGTGGAACATATGAAAAAGTATTATCACCAAGTAACAACTCTACAGTTTCAGTTTCTGATGCTGTAATGGTGCTCGAAGATGCGTTTTCTGTATCTATATTTTCCTTGTTGTTTTCATTGTCATTTAAACATCTAGAATATTCAATTTATGTACATTAAAGAAGAGTATTAAAATTGGTTTAAGATTGAAATAATCTCATACAAAATATAGCCAAAACTCACCTCCTTTTTAATAGTTTAGGAGAATTAGATTTTACATTAAGGCCTAAGTCTGTCTCCATATTACATTCTTCAGTATCAATAAAACTTCTAAAATATTTTAATATTAAAATGAAATAAGTAATCAAAATCCACATTTAGATTTTATTTGTAAATTTAATAAACAAATTCGACTAATAACCTAACCGAATAAAAACCTAACCTACCCTTTTGAAGGTCCATAAAAATCATCCTTATCAATACTACTGGAAGCTGTTGCTTTATTTTCCATATCGTTTGTAGAACTAAAACATTGAATTATTAAACAAAAAAGAAAAAAGACATGCTATCAATATTATGGAATATGCTACGAGTATGCATTATATTTGGTTAAATTTAATTTTCGTACAATGAACATAACGTATAGATATGTATATATTTCATTGAAATTAATATATTTAAAGCAATTATAGTGTAGATTAGAAAAAATAAATAAATGTATTTATAATACTACAAAATTAAACTTCAATTCATGTCAAGCATTAAGTATTATCACATCCCTGTACTACGCCTATGGACAAAATTCCAATGTTTACAGTACTTACTAATGAAATGACAGTTTTGGATGTAAATATGAAGTTTTCCTGCGTACAACACAGTTACGCACCATTATTACACTTAACTATCAACTATTCTTCACTTCTAATTTAAAATATATTAACAAATTCACTAAAATGTCACAAATAAGGAAATTATCAACTCAAAGGTAAACAATACAACGCCATATTCCTTTGCGTCAAATCGCTAGGATTGGTTGGTATTACCAACGATGCCAAGTTTTACAAAAGTTAAGATTATCAGAATATATTGTCTTTTAATAAATTAAAAAATTAATTTTTTTCTTTTAATTCCTTGGTTGCGAAATGAGTATATCTAAAAATAGTTTATACTAAGTAGATAATACATTTTTACTTATAGATTAAAAATAAATTACACTAAAAATCGAAAATTATTTCGAAGATTGACTCGGAAAAAAAAAATAATATGGCAACGTCAAATTAGGGATTTGTGACTATGACTGTGAATATCTCATGACTTCAAGTATAGATGTAAACAGACCGGTCCATCTTTATTTATACGTCCATGATTGAATCTATTTTAATTCAAACAAAAATAGCAGACTTTTGTGATCACAAACTAATTTTTTTATTAATTATTTTTAAAAACACTTTTTCTCTTAATCTGACCCAAGTAGTGGGCCAGCTTGAGGCAAATTAAAAACAACTAAAATTCTTTGAAACATTCGTTAATATTTCAAAATATCAAATATTATATATATACATAATAGACTCAATCGAAGACATTATAGACACAATCGAAGCCAAACGACTTAACTGGTATGGACACCTTCAGAGAATGCCGGAAAATAGATGGCCAAAAAAAAATAGAAGAATGGACTCCGCCAACTAGAAGAAAACGAGGTAGACCAAGACGTTTCTGGAGAGACAATGTCGACGATGCAATGACCGCCAGAGATTTAACAACTGAAGATTGCTTCGACAGAAAACGCTGGAAATTAGAGGATGCGAGAAGCGGCGCCAGCTGTAGAAGACTCGCTTGTTATATATATATATATATATATATATATATATATATATATATATATATATATATATATATATATATATATATATATATATATATATATATATAATAGTTGGCTTTTTTACAGTGATTGTTGAAGCAAAACATACATGTTTGTTAGATATTGTATAAATGTAAAATTCTTTTTTCTTATTTACAATTTGCATCAACCAAAAATAGATTTTAGCTTTATCATGTTCATTTATCTCGCAATGTGAATCTAACCAGAGGAACTGAACTAATGTTTGATTTTGTTGGCATTAATTAAAAGCAGGACAGGATGTTTGGGCTTTAGGGTTGTTTATTCACTAAAGGAATCGCTAATGATTAGAGAGTATTTAATATTATGTGTGTTGACAAACGTAAATGCATGGTGGATATAACGGAGTGAATGTGGAGATTTGTGGAGGGAGCTGGTACAAACTGTTATAGTTATTTGTTGTGAAAGCCGCTCCTACTTCGTTTGCAGATCTTGATGCGTCGAGATGTAATCATTGTGTGTAAGCTTCATCAGACTGCTTTCACTCAATAATAAAACTGTGGATCTAATCTTTTTCCACAATTATCAAACATCGATAGGAGTCTATATGTAAATGAGCTTTTATAAACAGGTACCTGTGAATAAGCTGATACTCTTGAGGTAGAGTTTCGGTAGTATAATGTGCTTCTTTGGGGTTTTACCAAAGATGATTGCTTGCGTATTATTGGGAGAAAACTCAAGGTCAGTAGTGTTCGACCAATTCTCTAGTTTGTAAATGGCTTGCTGTATATGGGTCGTCATTTTTAATATATTTTTTCTTCGACAGAATATAATAAGATCATCAGCAAATAGTCAGGCTTTGACTAATGGGTTAAATGCTTTATCTATGTCATTAATGGCTATAAGAAAAATTGCAGCACTAAGAATAAACGCTTAAAAAATGTAACATTCTCGTCTTAATTTTTCACTTTGAATTTACCACAAATACGTTGAGTTGGATTCTTTTAGATTGATTACTTCAGAACATAGTCATTTTTTCGTAATTATTGTATCTAATTTGATGTGAGCAGAAGTTCTTACGTGTATCAGCAATATGTATTAATTTAGTGTTACCTACAGCACTCAAATATTAACAAAGAAAAAAAAACTTTAAAACCAAATAATTTTTAACTCTTCGTTTTTCCTCATTTTTTATTTTTATATATTCTTTAATTTTTATCTTATGAATGACACAAAGATCGAACTAATCTCCGGGAAATCCGATAACGAACTTTTCGTCGTATTCGAGATCCTCTTATCCAGCTCTAAATTTAAAATTGATCCCACAATGGTCCCTAATTAATTATAAAGAGAGCCTTTCAACAGCGACAGTAGATTTAATGGAACAAATCCTCCTTCAATTTTGAACTGGGAAAACGATGTTCTTATTTGTAGAAAAAAAAAACAAAAAATATAGTTCAGCTGTAATTAGTAATTTTTTTTTTAAGTTATCAGAAATCTTTGTTCTATATTTGCCTCTAATTACCAGGCGATCGAAGTGTTTTATTTTTATTAGACCGGGCAAGATATGCTAATCTGTGTTCGTTAATTCTTGAGATAAATAAAGTCAGGTCGAAATATTGCTTAAGCCATAATTACAGAATTACTACATTTATAAATATTATTGTACGGAATAATATTAAAAAACTTTGATTTACATTACATTACTTCGTTTTGGTTAGTGATTATTATTAATGACATAAATATAACATATAATAATATATAATATATAATATTATATATACATATATATATATTGTGTTAATCACAGCTGATTAAGTTAGAAAATAAACCAAGTTAGACTCTTTAGGTAAAAACAGCTGAAAGGATAGGCTAAGTGTACTCTTTAGTCCTTTATTGATCCAATATTTCGTTGATAGTTATCAACATCATCAGGGATAAGGATTTTGAGAATGGTGCCGTAAAAGCTGGTCAAATTTATAAAATTTTGTGAAAAAAATTGTATACTTAAGTTTTTTCTCACAAAAAGAAAAACAGAAAAAACATGTAATGTAAAATTCACTAAGACTGGTACAAAGACAATGCACAATTTTAACTAATTGTGTGTAGGACCGAATGTCCTCTCTCGATAGTTGTACATCATATATATATATATATATATATATATATATATATATATATATATATATATATATATTTTCTTATTCTTATTAACCTGTACATAGTGTCATGTAAAGTGAAACAACGTGGTTGATTGACCATCACAATACTACTATATCTACTATATCTACTATACCCTGAGGAAGGGATAAAGAAGTGTCAGTTAAGAAAATCCTTTATGATACCCCTACATGAGACTCTGTACAGGTTAATAAGAATATATAAGATGTAAAACTCTTGAGAGAGGACATTCGGTCCTACACACAATTAGTTAAAATTGTGCATTGTCTTTGTACCAGTCTTAGTGAAGATACATTACATGTTTTTTCTGTTTTTCTTTTTGTGAGAAAAAACTTATACAATTTTTTTCACAAAATTTTATAAATTTGACCAGCTTTTACGGCACTATTCTCAAAATCGTAAGTAAGATCAACGTATTTATAACAGATTGTCAATTTTCACGTAAACTAATTTTAGCTTATCCCTGATGATGTCGATAACTATCGACGAAATATTGGATCAATAAAGGACTAAAGAGTACACTTAGCCTATCCTTTCAGCTGTTTTTACCCAAAGTATATTAACGTATGGTCCTAAAATTTTGGGAAAAATTTCACCTGGTCTGATGAAGCAAAATGGATTTCACAAAGAAGGCCATGGAATTGAAATGTCATCAGTTATTGACATTTAATAAACAAAGCAGAATATTTTGGTTTGTGCTCTGCAAAATGTCTTATAACATTGATATTCGTCGAGGTGTTTATAATATGGTTGGGTGAATGTCGAAACGAGATATTGTTTATATTTATCGAGATCAAAACATAAGCAAATCGACAATTTATCCCACAATCAGAGAATGTGAAGAAGGGATACCATGTGTTAACTTGCGTAAAAGTGGCCGACCGCGGATTTTGAACCATATAAGAGAGACTGATTGAAGCAGCTAAGAACAAAATATTTTTCATCGTCCATCACAATCAACTTGTTGACGAAATGCACTCGCCTCAACGCGCGGCAACATCTCGGAATTCTCTAATTGATCCTCTGTGTATTTTGGAGCTTTCCACTTTTTTGGTAGATAATATTGTTACTCGATAGGGTTCTGTATACTGTAGTCTTTTCAACATAAAATTTTCTGGCCAGTTTTCGCTGTGAGACCCCAATTTTGTTCTAAGCTGCTTCAATCAGGCTTGTCTCTCTTATATCGTTCAAAATCCGCGGTTGACCACTTTTACGCAAGTTAACACATTCTATCCCTTCTTCACATTCTCTGATTGTGCGATAAATTGTCGATTTGCCTATGTTTTGATCTCGATAAATATTAACAATATCTCGTTTCGACATTCGCCCAACCATATTATAAACACCTCGACGAATATCAAAAGAAAGGTCGCCAGATCTATCACCTATAGACGTTTTCCTGTGAGATAACATAAAATCAAAAGTTCATGTCAATAAACTCTAAAGCTTACAGGACTTGAGAGATAGAATTAGGCATAAAATGAGTCTAATTACTCCAGAAATCATCCGCAATGTACTTGATGAATGTGTCCGTAGATTCGCATGTTGTCAAGAAACCGATGAATTTAATTTAAAATAATTATTACGCATAAGTTGGTTACTTTAAAGTACATTATTAATTAAATCACTAATTGGAATTTAATTAAATTTAAACTAAAATGAATTGTTTTTGTACCCTTAAAAAATTTTTAGTTAAAAATGTATACTGACTTAATTTTTTTTTGTTGCATTTGCAGTTAAATTCCGAACAAGAATGGATAACAATTACTGAAAGACTTTGAGCGTACATGGCAATTTTCAAATTACTTAGGAGCTGTTGATGGGAAATATAATATTGCTATAGTCCCTCTTATTGGAGCAGGTTCACAATTTTTTAATTATAAAGGGTATCATAGTGTTGTTAAAATAGGAGTTCGTAATGCAAATTATAAATTTGTTTATGTGGATATTGGAACAAATAGACGTATTTCTGATAGTTGTGTATTACAAAAAAAAAATTCTTTCAAAAATTAAATGTTAAGAGTTTAATTCTTCCTAGTCCAAAAAACCAAGTGGACATTCAGAAGAGTTACCTTATGTATTTATTGACAATGAAGCCCTTGCATTCTTCTTCTTCAGGTGCCATCTCCGCTACGGAGGTTGGCAATCATCATAGCTATCTTAATTTTTGAGGCAGTAGCTCTAAATAGTTGTTTTGAGCTGCATCCAAACCATTCTCTCAGGTTCTTCAGCCATGAAATTCGTCTTCTTCCGATGCTTCTTCTGCCATCTATTTTTCCTTGCATTATGAGTCGCAGGATGCCATACTTATCGCCCCGCATCACATGTCCCAGATACTGTAGCTTTCTTTCTTTAATTGTAAGTTCAATTTCCTTCTCTTTGCCTATTCTTCTCAGTATTTCATCGTTTGTAACTCTATCTACCCAGGAAACCCTCATAATTCTTCTATAGGTCCACATCTCAAAGGCGTTAAGTCGTCTCATGGTATCTAGATTTAACGTCCATGATTCCACTCCATAATATAGTACACTGTATACGTAACATTTTGTTAGGCGTACTTTAAGAGCTAATGTTAGATCTTTGCCACATAGGACCTTTTTCATTTTTATAAAATTAGAACGTGCTTTTTTCGATTCTGACTTTGATTTCTGCCGTGTAGTCATTATTTTCTGTTATAAGTGTTCCTAGGTAAGTGTACTTTTTTACTCTTTCGATCTGCTGGCCCTCTACTATCAAGATTTCGTTAGAAATTTCCTTGCATTGAAAACAGATTTTTTTAAACCATACCCACAAAGTCAATCACTGGCTAGTTTAAGTAAGAAGATATACAATTATAGAGTATGCAGAAGGATTAGGTTTTTGGAATTTTGGTGGAAAAATTCCACATTTTTTAATCGCCTATAAATACCAATATACTGAATATTAACAAAATGGTTTTAGCATGTTGCGTATTGCACAATTTTCTCATACAAAAAATCAAGATAAACTTACACTCCATATCAGCATTTTGATAGTGAAAATGAGAAAAATCTAAAACTTTGAAACAGAATCAGACAACAAAAGAGAGTTACAGCCACTACAACAAACACACGACCGTAATTTCTAAAAGTATGAAACTTACTTTAATATTAGTGTTGCAGTAACATGGCAACAAATTATATTATAATACTATATCTAGTTTTACCTCTGTATCAATTTCACTAAAAAGCTTGTAGATATATTAAAAAGCAAAAATATTGACAGTCGTGATCTGAAAATTATATCTAATTTATATTGGAATCAAACTGCCAAGGTAAGAGTTGACAGCCAGTACACCGAAAATATCAAAATACAGAGAGGAGTCCGCCATGGTGGCGTGCTGTCCCCACTACTTTTCAATGTCAACAGTGAAGCGGTATTTCAAGAAGCGCTCTCAGACTCAATAGAAGGTATATCTATCAATGGAGAAGTTTTGAATAACTTACGTTTTGCAGACGATACAGTAATAATTACGGATAACAACAATGATTTACAGAACCTAATGCAATGCCTTAATGAACGCTGTCATGAGTACGGACTGAAGATAAATTTAAAGAAAACTAAATGCATGATCATGACTAAATCTGCACATGCAAATATCCAATTGACTATTGAAGATACTGCAATTGAGAATGTGAATAACTATAAATATTTAGGAACATGGATAACATCAGATGTAGACCAAACCAAAGAAATTAAGACACGTATTGAAATAGCACGTACATCATTTATTAAACTTGAAATGTTTCTTTGTTGTCGGGATATAAGGTTAGAATTACGCCTGAGAATGCTTCGATGTTACGTGTTATCTACTCTTCTTTATGGTCTGGAAGCTTGGACACTAAAACAAGTTCATCTGAATAAGCTGGCCGCCTTTGAATTTTGGTGTTACAGAAGAATCCTACGAATATCATGGATTCAAAGAATGTCAATCATGGAAGTAACTAGAAGGATACGAAATGAGGCGGAAATAATATTAACTATTAAAAGACGAAAACTTGAGTACTTGGGACACGTGATGAGAGGGCAAAAATACGCATTATTACAACTTATTATGCAGGGCAAAATCCGAGGAAAGCGAAATGTGGGAAGACAAAGAATATCCTGGCTTAAGAACTTAAGGGAATGGTTTGAATGCAGTAGTGCAGAACTTTTTAGAGCGGCAGTCAACCGAGTCCGCATAGCCATGATGATTTCCAACCTTCGATAGAAGATGGAACTTAAAGAAGAAGAAGAATCAATTTCACTATACTCAGCATTGAATGTACTTACATTATCATTAATTGTCCCCTGTTCACTGCTATGCATATTGCCAGTCGATTGTTCACCTGTAAATAAATCACTTATATAAGTAAAATAGATATCTTTTATTTTTAAGTATAACATCACGTTGCTACTAGCATAACTACCTAATGCAGTCGCAAGCCTAATAAAGAATGGACACAAATAGTGGGTATTCTAGAGCATTTCTTTATTAAATAATTGAACTTACTTTGGCTTTGATCGTTCAGAAATTCAAGCTGACTGTAATACTCGAATTTTGGTACGTTTACCTGGTCAGCTCCTGAATCTCATGCTATCTCGCCACGTTTTTATGTTCTTTACGGTACCCTTTCCTTAATGAATTAATTGTCTTTTTGACTTTATCAATAGTAGGAACACTTTCCACCTTAAGTATAATTTCTAATAAATTCTTGTATACTTGAGACTTTATATTTTTGTCTTTGTAATCATTGCTTCTAATTTTTCAAAGACAATGATCATTTCGAAAACCATCAATAAATTCTATTAGCAGTTCATGCGAATAAGTTTGGACATCACTTATTTTGAGAATTTTATGAACCAAATAATATTTGCTGTGAAACAAAATTAATTTGAAGTTAAGTAAAAATTACACAAATATCTAATGCTACAGCTGTTTTTGCATCTATCTAAGGACTGAAGCAACAAATACGGCTCGTGGCTCGAAGTACTGATACACCTGGACAGGATACACGTACTAGCCGAGATGAGCTACTAGCAAAATTTTAAACCAATTGGACATAGGACGAACGTGGGCGACAATTTTAAAGTATGCGTACTTAATGTGACACCCAAGCGAAAAAAGTCGTCGAGCCATAAATCCGCGTACTTACTCGCACGTCTGTCACCCACTGTATACACACGTTTTTTTGTTTTAATGATTTTATGACACGTTTAATTTAACATAAATTACTACTTACTTTACTACAAAAATCTATCCATTTATGTTATAGGTTATATTATTAAACATTTTTATTATTAATAGCAGAAGCTATACCTACTTACTGGTCTAATTTCATGAGAAGTCCGAGAGACTCGTAAAATGCATCTATTTGCGAGTATTCAGTAACAGCTGGCGTGTCTGTGGTATTTTCGAGAAAAGGTTGTTATGACGCCTAATTATACTTTACACTTCATTATGTCCTTACCAATTACATTTGGATTGTTCTAATATCGAATTCTCTACATTTCCATTATGACTTGCTATTAGCTCTAAACGGTCTCAAATGGATTTAGGGAAACAATCATTTCTATTAACTAAGAAACGTAATAGGTTTAGGTACACAATGAAACAATGTTTTTATTGATTAGTTTAATATAAAAGAGAATAAGGTGTATCAAAATGTTTATTTAAAAATATATTAGATAAACAAATAAATTCTGATATAAATTTACAAATTAATTGTAATAATATAATATCGTTTTCATCGCAATCTTATTTTTCTTATAATATGTTGATTGCTCTAATTGCTGATAAAGGAATCAATGATAACGTAGTAAAAGTTGTATGACCGAGTGATATAATAATGTCAATGAAATTTGTATTTGATAAAAAAAAGTGTTAAATGTTGTGTAAGTGTGTGTGTGCGTGTGTGTGTGTGTGTGACGTGTGTGTGTGAGTGTGTGTAAGTGTGTATGTGTATGTGTGTATGCTTCTCAAGTCGGTCTGGGTGAGAATGTAAACAAAGCTTTTTATTGTTGTGCCAACCTTTGCTCAGCTTGTGGGTTTCAGAGAATTCCAGAAATACTCCGACGAATGTGACAACTATATATAAGGGCAATTAGATTTTAGGCTGAAAAACGCTGAATTAGTACAATGGCTGAAGAACGACCTAGAAGAAGAGGGTTTGTATTTATAACCGTATGTATATATTTGAATTTCGTTTTTTGTAGTGCTTTAAAAATTTCTTTTAATATGTTTTTAAAGTTTCTACGGACATTGTTACTTTATAAAATAAACAAAGTTGCTGCCGATATTTTTTTTAGTTTTTCAGTTTTAAACAAAAACTGAAATTAAATCCGTAGACTAATTTTCCAAACCAAATTCAGATTTTTGCTTTAATCTGTGCCTTCTAAGAATTGCAAGACAAAACAGACGTTGATATAGATGTTATTAGAGACATGAAAAATCTAAAATGTGCCTTCCACAACATATCTGCTTAACTAAGCAAAAATTCTTAGCGAATTGATTTTTAGTAGGTACTCGTACAGAGTATATCGGAATAAAAGGAAAAGACAGTTAAGATTTGATTGTATAGCCGTATACAATGCATTGAATTTCGCCGTAATAGGGCTCTTCAGAACGCCAATTCACAGTCTCTCTGAACGTGAAAAAAAATCTCTTCTGTCTTAGGAAGTAACTTTAACATGGCTTCGAATGGACGCAAAAAGCTACATCTGATATTAAATCAGTAAACTAATTTTCGAAACCAAATTCAGATTTTTTCTTTAATCTGTGCCTTCTACGAATCACAAGGCAAAACAGACGTTGATAAAGATGGGGAATTTATTTGATTAATGAATTTGGTTTTAGAGGAATTCGATCAATTACAGTAAAGACCAAAGACGATGAAACGAAATGTTACTTAAGACCAGGGCCAACATTTGACAGGAGTGAAGGTTCTGTTCGTGTTAAAGTCCTAACTTTCGACGGAAAATCTTCATGGAATAACTACATGAAACAGTTCGAATCAGCTGCAAGAGCAATTATATGGTCCGAAAAAGAAAAGGCAGTAAACCTTACTATTACTCTTCAAAGAGATGCCTTCGATGTGTTTCAAACCATGGCTGAAGAGAAGACAAATTATTTTGAACAACTTAAGAAGAGAGTAAATATGCAACATGGTTATGAACACTTAGAGTATGTCTAACAGTTAAAAATCGAAAGTAAAAGTAAAATAAGGCTCTTTAAAAATATGAAGTAGCTATTGCCAGCTAAGTGCGATATTCTTATACACCAGCTCCTGAAAATATGATAAAAAAGTTGGCTGTTCAAACATTTATTGATGATTCTCCTGGTGATCTTGCGATTAAATCGGAACAAGACGCTCGTCGATATCTTATTCTCCGCCCTCGAATATGAATCAGGTACGCAGGAAAGCACAGTAAATATGAAATTATAAAAGGGAGAGAAGATGAACATAAATTTAACCATCTTGTGAATCGGATGAAAGGCACTGCATCCGTGAAAACTAAGACCATAAGATACTGGAGTTGTGGCGAAATGGGACATTTACGAAGTAACGAATGGAGAGCAGCATAGATACAGTACTAATCATGTAACCTACCAGTAGTATAAGACTCTAGAAGGTCAGATAGTCAGATGAATGAAACTAATCCAAGATTGAGCATCGAGCCGAAGTTAGCCACGGAAACAATGACTCTCTCTTTTAAAAACCGTACCCATCAGAGTATGTTTCCTGCAACAAAACAGAATCCAAGGAAGAAGCAGGGCTAAGAACATTGGTGGTCAACAAGAAATGAAGGCCTACTTAGATAAAAAAGAACAACTAAAAGATGCAGTTTTACAGAAAATTCTAAAATAAAAATAAAAATACCGTCGACCTTTTTGGCAAGAAATACCAAACCTATGCTTAGTATTTAAGACGTATTGGGCCCAGTGGAACTCCTTTACTTTGAAAGATGGCTTGCTTAAACGAGTACTGTAAAATGATGATGATTTCGAGAAGAGTACGTTGTTGGTGATGTTTGATGATTCGCTAACGGTGTTATTGGATAATCCGAGGATGTTAAGTACTGGCATAAGAAATATACTACCTAGGCCAGGAGTAACGGACTTTAATGAAAAAAGGCTCTTACGAGATAATTCAATGTAAAAACTCTATTTAAAAGAATAGCTTTAAGTATTGCCATGCTATTTCCAGAAAGTTAAAATAGTTGCTAGTGATGTTTCTCGTGATAAATTACTTCAACTGATCAACTACATCGACTGATTTGAAGTGACTTTGAAGATCCATAGTAACTAAGTAAGGAACTTCTAGAGCAATCTATTCCAGGCCATCTACAATAGGCTAGGCATTGAAGAAAATAGGAACCAGAACCTATCACTGACAATTGCATGGATAGGTAGAGCGAATAAGTAAAATAGGTAGCAAGTATTTGACAAAAATGGTGTCTATCAACGAGATTAAGGCCAGTATTTTTCGATCTTCGCAATGGCCTAAAAATTAATGAATCAACAGGCCAAACATCAGCAAAAGTCCTATTTGGACGTGGGATGCAACTACCTTATGATGTAGAGCTTGAATATCGACTTGGAAAAGATGTAGTTGGTGAAGATTATTTAAACGAATTGCTAAGAAGAAGAATGGACGATATACACGAGTTAAACCATTCTAACCTTTAGATCGCCTAGCGATAGAATGAAGAAAGGGTGTGATACCCAAGACAATAAAAGATGATTTACAAAGAATGACAAAGTCAAGTTTTATAATTTAAAGAAGAGGAAGGACTGTTTTTTCAAGTTTCAGCAGTTCTGAGAAGGTAAATACCTTATAAGGGAAAAGATTAGAAGATATTAGGGAGGAGAAAAACAAAGAAATAATAGAACAAGTGTCGAAATTCAAATATCTGCATATATAAGACTTATGTACGTCCAATAGTAACCTATGCTATAGAATCAAGACCAAAAACAATCAATACAAAGAAAATCTTAAGAAAAACGGAGATAAAAACACTGAAGGAGATAGCAGGTAAAACCTTAAGAAGCAGAATCCCTAATATACAAATCAGAGACATCTGTTAAGTACATGATATTGTCAAATATGAGGACTCCAAATAAGACGAGAATGGAACAAACACATGAACAGAATGGGAAGAGAGAGACTTTCCCGAATAGTTAGAAGTTGAAAAATAGAAGGTTAATAAAGACCACAAGGCAGACCCTAACAGATTGAGAGATAGCTGGCAGTCAACATCGCAAATACTACTAAATTAGACCTAAAACAACAGGCCTTAAGGCTCAACATACGAAAAATAAGAAGAAGAATCTACCTTATATGTAAGATTCCGAGAGAAAAACCGATGATAGTACACCATAACCAGCTGGTGTCATTCGAGAGTTCAAAGAAGCTCCTGACCTGACATTAGAGGAATTCATGGGGGCATACAGAGGTATCAGTAAAGTAAGACTACAGTATCACTTTAGACATTAGCACTAAAGAAAAGCAAGATTTTCTTGCACTTCCAGATGACTACTCACTGTCACATACCACTCCTATCAGTATTAAGGATTGACATTCATCTTTCGAAGGAAGTTTGGAGCTGCAGAAATTCAATGTCAACTACCATCTTCCGAAAAAGCTCTGAAACGTCAATAAACATGATTTTAAGATGTATACAAAACGTTACTGCTGTAATCCAAGGTGCAAAAATTAGATATGGCAAAACTAGAACGCCACGAGTTGGATTGGAAGGTTTTTCAAAATATGGTGGAGGAACTATTTAAAGACACCAAAGTCCAGGTACTATTTTGTTGCAATCTGTATGGTTATCGCAAATAGAGCACAATGTTGCATCAGCTCTTATTAGGCCCTTTATCAAACATCAGCTCGGCGTTCGATATAGATATACAGTTGTTCTGACGTCACGAGAGTTCCACAGAGCTCTATGTAAAAGGGTTGTGTGCAGCACAAAATCATAGTGTACAAACTGACAGATTAAGCACAACAGCCCAAGCCAAATATTTTTAAAAAAATAGCCATTCCTTTGATTCTGAAAATGTACTAATTTTAGAAAAAAAACAAAATTACAACAAAAGATGCATATTGAAGATGATTCACATAAAAAAGATAAAAATTCTATCAATAATAAGACTGACATCAAAAAAACTTTACAATTTGTATCATAATTTAATAAATTGAGTTGTTTTAAATGGAATGTGAAATTTAAATTCACCATAGTGAATATTCGACCCCGAAACACTCGTATTATAAGATATCTGTCAGATGTCATCTGTCAATGTCAGATACTAATTTTTCAATCCATGTTAAACTTCTAAACATTTTAAAGTTGTGTTTACTTACCAACCACACTTTTTTATTAATTACACAGAACATTCCAAGTTGGAGTAAAAGAATATACGTGTCTCTAAATTACAATTAAGTCAAAACATCACAAACCCTAGACTACCAAACTTATGCCTGCCACGAATATGCTTTCACTACTGTACATCAAGAAATTTAGTAATAAAGCCTTTGTCACTGAATATATCTCCAAGTACAGAGGAACCTATCTAAAACTTAACAAAACAGCTAAAAAATGTGCCATCAAAATTGTCTGGAAGCTCCAAAAATGTTGCAAAGAAAACTTATTATAAATAAACGTTTAAAATAAATGATCTTCAAAATAAAACTAACAAACAATTTCTCTTTCAAACTCTAAAAATCTAAATTAATACTTCGTTAATGTGAGTAAAAATATAACATTAACTATTTTGCCACAACAAGATCCTATTTCCTATTTCCCCAATTCAAACAAGGTCTCGAATTAATTTCTTATAAGACTAGTTTATAAGTCACAATACAATCAGTAGTATCAAAAGTAAATCTTCCTCTAGTACTGATGGACTATCCATAAAAATTTTCTTAAATCTCACAAATAATGTTTTGGAAGTCTTGGTCTCACTAATTAATGATTCCTTTGAAAAAGGTGTATTTTCAGAGTAAAGAGAGCCTATCGTATAAAAAATGGCTCTCTTAATAGATGAAAAAAATGTTCTTTTTGAGGATGATACTAGCATCACCTGTAGAAATTCTAATATAGCAACTACTTGTGCAATTATAACTTCTGATCTGCTTAAACCTGGTCACACTCTAATTTAACGTGGATAAAACCGTAACATTATCCTATAAAGGAGCTCTTTAATTCTTGCTTCTTGCAATCCAGCCAGATCAATATCGGTGATTCTGTAAATTGTGTTGGTATTTTTATAGACAGCAACCTTAAATTGTCCCTTCATATCGATTTGTCAAGTAAGAAACTAGCCTTAGGCTGCTATGTAAGGAGGTCTGTTTTGAAGGAAATCAATATAGCGTTTTCCAAAATAACTTATTTTTCTTTGTTCCGAGTCTCATCTTCGATATGGTCATCCTTTTTGGGGTTCTAGTACAGCTGTCCAATCTGATGTTATTTTTAAATTACAACAAAAAGCAATACGGTATCTTTTTGCCCTCAGTAGAATAACATATTGCAAAAGCTATTTCAAAAATCACGGGATTTTAACTTTTTAATTTTGATTTTTAAGACAACAAACACGTTGAGACCTATTTTGTCCAAAACCAAACCTAACAATGAACAAATGTGGACAAAGAATTGCATTTATAAAATACCTTGTGAATGCGATTAGTTTTATTTATGAAACATCAAGGCCATTAAATGTTAGAATAATTGAACATCAATCTTATATTAAAATAGAGAATTTGATAGATCTAAAATATGTAAACACGCATGGAATAATGAACATAGGGTTCAATGGAATAATTCAAATGTAGTCCTAAAAGAGACGGATGGTAAAAAAAGAAAAATTAAAGAAGCGGCTTTAATTATGCTAAATGAGGCCAATTGTGTCGCAAATTCCTCGGATGAATGTAGTAGGATCTGGTTACCAATATTGAAAGAGGAAGTTATTAATAAGAAAATACCAGTATTAGTAAGTCAGTAACATATAGAGGATACATCATTTATGTTTTTTAAATAACGACACATATAAAATCAGAATTTTGGTGTTTATTGAAGGTAAACTAAATGCACGAACAAATACTTACCATGTCGGGATAGTATTATGAGGTTTTTTTTCCTGGTTTTTCCCTCATAATTTACTATGGAATCACTAACAGGAGCATTTTACTATCATCATGTCATATGTTTGTCTTTTTAAAGTCGAACTATATGCTATGGTTTTTTTCTGACGGCTATTCTCAAGTTAAAGTTGATTTCATGTAATCGAATGAACTATCTTATAAGTAAAGTCGTCCCAGGAGCGCAACTCAACAATATTGGCAATATCATTCTAAAGTCGTCTACTTTAAAATACATAATGTATGTCTGAATTGTCAATATAAATGAGTCAGATAAAATTAAATTATTAGAAGAATTTTTCACTATGTAACAAAATACAAAATTTGTTTAATTTACTGTTTGTATTTTGAGAACGATTTCCGAAGTGGAAATTGAAACGTCAATAAACGTATTTTTATCTTTAATTGTGGCTTATTCCCAGTTAAATAGTAATTAATTTACACATACCTTGGTACCAACATTAATAGCCATTAGAATCACTCCAGTGAAATAAAACAACGCCTAAGAAAAGCGAGATCAGCGTTCATAATGATGAAGTCTCTTTTCAGAAGTCACGATTTACCACTTGCTACCAAAATCTCTCTTATTAGATGCTATGTATTTTCTACGTTATTATACGGAGTAGAGGCCTGGACACTTTCCGAAGCTTCTTTAAGAAAACTCGAGGCATTCGAGATATGGTGTTAAAGACGTATTTTAAAAATTTCATGGGTGGATCGTATGACTAATGGTGAGGTCCTACGTAAAATAGGCAAGGAGTGCGAGAATATTAACACCATCAAAGAGCGCAAACTAGAATATCTTGGCCATGTTATGAGAAATGAACAGAGATACGGCTTGTTGCAATTCATTCTTCAGGACAAGGTATTTGGAAAGAGATGACCAGAAAGAAGAAGAATATCTTGGCTTGAAAACCTGAGAAAGTGGTTTAATACATCGACAACCGGACTATTCAGAATAGCAGCAAGCAAAGTTAGGATAGCCATGTTGATCGCCAACATCCGTAACGGATAGGCACCGTAAGAAGAAGAAGAATTATTTAATTATTTATATGTAGTTTAATTATTGGATTGTTAATGTATCAAATACATAATGCACACACGCCGCCCGTGCTCGAAGATTTTGGTTTTAACGGGTAGTACCTGATGTTTATTTTTCGATGTGTAAATGATATACTTAAATGATTGTTCTTTTTTATACAATGTATATGGAATTAAAAAACATTATTATTATCCTGATTTAGCCATACGGCTTACACTCCCTCTAAGAGGAAAATTCACTCATCTCAGATACCTACGGTATCAAAAGGATTGAGCTCTGGTGGGACTCTTTCCGTGTTATCGAGCCCTAGGTGACTTGATATGCTGGAGTATCTCCCAATAATTTTCGTACACATCTGGACGTTGAGTAGTACAGCTTTCTGCTTATTATTATTATTACTAATATTATTATATTGACGATTTATGTAATTCCAGTAAATTTTAAATTGTTATTGTTATTTTCTGACTGATTGTAAGCTTTATCCATAAACTTGTTAAATTTTTAGTAACAATAAAGCATATGTCTATTCTATTCTATTACATGTTTAAATAAAAGAATAATTGTAAACCAACATGTTTAACTACTTATCCTCTCATTCATTTTATATGTAGGAAAATCCTAACGCAGTTGAAATATTTTAAATAAAAACCATATTTCACGCTAAATTATAGATATATCTCAGTGAAAACAAAGGAAATTAAGAGAATATCTTGCCTAATAGCACACGGTGACGAGGGTTAACTTTCCCTTACGAATTATTACATAAAATAAAGGAGAGGTAAGTTACCGCCGCTACGTAACTTCGTAACATTTTGGTGTATTTTAGCTAAGTGATTCTACCCTCAAAACAATTGAGACAAAATTAGATGAAGGATTGGTTTAAGGAACACAAAACTTTTTCTATCTAGTTTGGCCTAATTGTGTCAAAAAGTTTTCTTAGATAAGGTTATTGTCCTTCGTTCAAAGGTAGACCGATTTGTTTAAGGGGTGAAATTAGGAAGAAAGTTTGTTTGGCAAACTTCAGCAGCTTCTGTCGGCAGGAAATTGAAAAACGAATGAAACTGACAAGTCTCGAAATCCAACTTTAATATTTTTGAAATTATTCCACACTGCTTTTATTTTATTATATTTTTGTACAAAAGAAAGAAGACAACCGAAACAGACATATGTATACTTTTTTTATATTTTGTTAAATCCGTTGTATTTTTTCTTGAACTATAATATATCATTTTCCTTATTAAACTAGGGCGGATCTGTTTTGAGGTGAATGTGAGATGTAGCATTCTGATTTTTGCAGAAAAGGTTATATGATAATTTTATTATTAATAATTGACATATTCGTCCTTTTAAGTAGATCGAAAATATTAATAAAATAATTAATAGTTATTTAACCAACAAGTTAATAACGACGATTAACAATTGAGATATTTTAACGCGTGAGCGGAGCGAGTTGTTCTTTTTTTCAAGTGTTTTTGATTTCTTTGGTACATAGCCTGTTCTTTTTTTTGATAGACATAATTAACTTAATATATTTAGATATATCAGTGTTTGATTATGAACATAAGGTTGATTTTAGCATCGAATATTTGGGCCACAAACTTGCTATTAGTCCTTTTTCGGCAATGTTTGAAAAATATGCCAACAATACAGATTCTGAATATCGTATTATTTTTCTCTCGTCACACCATGCAATAAATACAGTGTTTGTTTTTTCGTACAACACTGCTTTTTTAGGCAGTAAACTTAAAGATATTTCATTTGCAGTTTCTGCCACTTCTGGTGGAGTTAAATTAAACTCTTCGTCAATATCCATCTTTTCATTTTTCAAAGACACAGAATTTTAAACAATAAAGTAAATAATGACATACACTGACAGATAGTACTAACAGCGACTACTTTATTTTAAATTTTTTAGTGGGAACATCAATAGGTATATGTTTGGTTGCCTACACCACAGGTCACTTCCAATCACAGAGATTTTAATTAATTTATGCAAGCAATGTATGTTGTGTTATCTATAATAAAATCGTTCATTAATACAAAATCATTCATTAATAGTGGTCACTAATCAATGTAAGATATAATCTTATCAGCCTAGATCAAGATAGTGTAAAAATATTGTATCAAAACAGACTGAACGAGAAACTTGAAAACATAAATTTTAATAACATCGAAGACCACTACAATTACATTAAAGAAGTATCCACTCTGCAGCAAAAGAAGCGCTTGGATATTACGAAAAAGAAAAACAAAAATACTCCATACTGGTGGGATGAAGAAATAGACACAGCGATAAAACAAAAGAAACAAAAGTATGAACAATATTTAAGTGCAAAAACAGATACAAATTGGTCTGATTATAAAAACCATCAAGCTAAGGTGAGAGAAATGATAAGACAGAAAAAAAATGAATCCTGGGATCAAAACTGTCAAAAATTAAATACGTACATAGGAGGAACTAAAAGTACAGAAAGCTGGAAACTTATTAAATCTCTTAGGACCAACGACAAGAAAAAAGATTTAATCTCACCAATTTCGTTAGAAACATGGGACATGTACTTCAGTAAACTGTTACAAGAAGACCGAATGGAATTCAAAATAAAAGAAAGTAACCAAAACATACGCGTTGAAGCATCTCCTATAAGAATCACGAAAAAGGAAGTAAGGGATGTCTGTATTTCACTCAAAAACAAAAAAAGCGCCCGGACCTGGCAATATATCCTCAAAACTAATAAAATATGGAACTGAAAAACTATATGAGCATTTGACAATACTCTTTCAAAACTGCATAAACAAAGTAGAGGTTCCAGCCGAATTTAAAACCTCCACCATTTCAACTTTACATAAAAAGGGAAACAAACAAAATTGCAACAATTACCGTGGAATAGCAGTTACTAGTACCATTAGTAAAATCTATGGGAAAATGATCAAAAATAGAATAGAAAGAGAATACACTGATATGGAGGCAGAAGAACAGGCGGGTTTTAGAACTGGTAGATCGACCATAGACCACCTTTTTTGTATCACCCAACTTATAGAAAAAAAGGTTGCTGTAGATCAAGAAGTCCACTTTTTGTTTGTTGATCTAAAAAAGGCCTACGATAGCATCCCTCAAATAAGTTATGGAACACTCTCAGACAAAGGAACATCAACTCAAATCTCATAACAGCAGTGGAAAAACTATATGAGAACGCCAACGCCAAAGTTAAAATAGGAACGAATGTTTCCAAAGGTTTTGTAGTAGACAAAGGACTGAAGCAGGGATGCTGCTTAGCGCCGACACTTTTCAAAATATATCTGGAACAAGCATTAAAACGCTGGAAGCGGAAATGCAGCGGCATAGGTATACAATTAAACAATAACAACCTGTACACTCTATGTTTTGCTGATGATCAAATTGTGATTGCTAACGAATATGACGACCTAGAATACATGACTCGAAAATTAATCGAAGAATACAAAAAATGGGGATTAGAAGTCAACATAGATAAAACAATGTACATGAACATCGGTGGTAAACAACAAATTCTAGTTTTGAACGACGGACAACACATTAAGTACAACAATAAATATTCCTATTTAGAAGTAGAAATCACAGACGACGGCAAATCAGATTAGGCTATAAAAAAACCAAACACTCAGGGTAGAAGGGCCATATCTCAACTAAATAGTATTATCTGGGATCAACATATATCCAAAAAAAATAAACATCGAATATACAACACTATTATAAAGAGCATAGTAATGTATGGAAGTGACGTGTGGCAGTTAAAGGCAACTACTGAAAGAACACTACAAGCCACGGAAATGGACTACTGGAGACGGGCCGCAGGAAAATCAAAACTCGAAAGAATTAATAACGAACGTATAGGAGAGGTTATGGGAGTCACACATACGATTGTCGAAGATATAAGAGTACAACAACTAAAGTGGTATGGACATGTGCAAAGAATGCCAGAACATCGTCTGCCCAAACAGATTAATATCGAGGCCGACCCAGAAAGAGCTGGAGAGAAGGAATAGACAGAGAGATCCGAGAGAGAGGTTTAGACGAAGATCTTTGGGAAGATAGAGATGCATGGAGATTGGGCATCGGAAGACGTCGGAGGACGTTTTAAAACCGATTATATATATATATATATATTATATATATATATATATATATATATTATATATATATAATATATATTATATATATATATATATATATATATTTATATGTATATATATATATATATTTATATATATATTATATATATATATATATAGACATAGCAAAAAATACGACCGTTGATTAAATTTAAAAAATATTCAATAGTTGAATATCAGAGGTTGTATCGGTCAATAATAGGCAAATGAAAGTCGTCAACTACTTCATTGATTTAATCGAATACGTTTCGCTTTTTAGTTTTCAAAAGCATCATCAGTTCACTACAAATAAAAATAAAACGATGTAAAACATAAGTAAATAACCAAAAGGGTTCATACTTACAAAAACAATTTGTAGGTTTTGTAAAAGATGTTAAAAACACTCTACGATAACTTAACATTAAAAAATTTAAAAACTAAACGATAGAATCGAAACAAAAAACACACAGGAAAAAACTGAAACAGCACTATTGTTTATTTAATTTTTACCGATGGCTTCATCTCAATGTGGGTGCAAGCTCTTTCGACGACCCAACACAATAATCTCTTGGAATGTTTTCTATCGGTTTTAGGCTGTCATATTTGCACATGTGGCATGTGTCGTCCATACGTTTCTTCGGAAAGCAGTGAGGTACAATTATTAAAAAAGTTAGTAAGCAGAACGGGGACAGCCCTATTTTTCAAAAAGGAATATTTTTTCTACAAAAAAAAATATTTTGAAAATAGGGAAAGAAGAGGGGAATGAAGTTACTATCTTGTAAGTGTTTATTTTTTAATTATTATTTGTTGTGTATGATGAGAGAGTGACATTGTAACTTGTAGTCCATGTTATATCACTCTCTCATCATACACAACAAATAATAATTAAAAAATAAACACTTACAAGATAGTAACTTCATTCCCCTTCTTCTTTCCCTATTTTCAAAATATTTTTTTTTGTAGAAAAAATATTCCTTTTTGAAAAATAGGGCTGTCCCCGTTCTGCTTACTAACTTTTTTAATAATTGTACCTCACTGCTTTCCGAAGAAACGTATGGACGACACATGCCACATGTGCAAATATGACAGCCTAAAACCGATAGAAAACATTCCAAGAGATTATTGTGTTGGGTCGTCGAAAGAGCTTGCACCCACATTGAGATGAAGCCATCGGTAAAAATTAAATAAACAATAGTGCTGTTTCAGTTTTTTCCTGTGTGTTTTTTGTTTCGATTCTATCGTTTAGTTTTTAAATTTTTTAATGTTATGTTATCGTAGAGTGTTTTTAACATCTTTTACAAAACCTACAAATTGTTTTTGTAAGTATGAACCCTTTTGGTTATTTACTTATGTTTTACATCGTTTTATTTTTATTTGTAGTGAACTGATGATGCTTTTGAAAACTAAAAAGCGAAACGTATTCGATTAAATCAATGAAGTAGTTGACGACTTTCATTTGCCTATTATTGACCGATACAACCTCTGATATTCAACTATTGAATATTTTTTAAATATATATATATATATATATATATATATATACATATATATATATATATATATATATATATACATATAGATATATATATATATATATATATATATATATATATATATATATATATATGTATATATATATATATATATATTATATATATATATTTATAAATATATATATATATATATATATATATACATTAATCAATGATTTTGAGGTTGTTAAAATTGATCACAAATGGACGGTCGACGAAAAAATATTTAGAAATTATTAAAAACATTTTTTTTTTCTAATTTCCTTGCGAATACGTTTAAAACGATTTATTTTGGAGCAAAGTCGTACTGAAATAAAATAGCGATAATTAATTTTCGTATATAACGTCATAAGAGAGAAAATTAGCCGACAATATTATCGACTGGTATGAAAGTTTGTTACCTGGTAATTTTCACAAATTAAATTTTGACAAGTAAATCACGAGACGTCATTAAAGTGATTTTGTCAAAATTTTTACTACTATATTTAAGTATTGCCTCTCCAGTCTCTGCTCTCAAACTTTCTGTTGAGCTGGTCCGGAATGCTCCTGTGGCTATTCTAAATGCCGTAGCTTAAATAACGTCAAGGTGATGTATTAAAGATGAATTTGTAGATGCACATAATATGGAACCGTAATCTATTTTTAATCTTATTAAGGTTTGATAAACATGGATTAAGCAGTTTATAGTCCGCTGCATACTTTTTATTATAGAGAGTTTTCATAACATTGATTCTATTTTGGCATTTTTTGTTAATTTGCAATATATGTTTTTCCTTGATAGTTTCGTATCCACGATCATTGCTAAAAACCTAATGACATCAGCGTAATTTAGGATTTAATTATATAATTTTAGCTTTGGATTACGTTTCTTTGTAAATAACAAGCACTTTGATTTGCTAAATAAATCCTGTTTTCTTCGACCAGTTTTGGAGTTCGTGAAGTGGTGTTTGTAAGTGACGCTAAACTAAGAATATTATGTTTTCCTGAATACATTGCTACCAGATCGTCTGCATATAATCTAGCACAAAACTAGCTAGGACGAACCTAGCTAGGTTCATGGTAGACTATTTGGTATTTTGATGGTATAGTGTTTTTCACGGCAATTAAATATAGCATTGCACTTATTACAGACCCTTGAGAAGTGCCATTTGCTTAATGTACCTTTGAAAATGTGCAGTGGTAAACTTTTACTTGAAAATTCCGTTGTTTAAGACAATTTGAAATATAATTAATGATATTACCTCTAAAATTTTATGTGTAAAGTATTCTAATATCATAACTCCATGCGGTATCAAATACTTTGGTAATATCAATGAACACTGCAATAGTTTCCTGTTTGTTCGCCAAAAATTACAGAATTTCAGACTTGAGGTTATCAGTAGTAATTTGGTTTTGTCGAAATTCACTCTGTTCATTCACCAGGAGGTGATTTTCTTCCAACATTCATAGCAATCTTTTGTTAACTATTTTTTCCATGACTTTGCACATTAGATTGATAAGTGAGATGAGTCTATATGAGGAAATTTAGTCCGTGCATTTTTAGATTTGATAATAGATATAATTATTGAGTTGCTCCAGGAAGTTGAAAGAAATTATTAAACCAATGTTCTGAAATGACATTTTACATGAAGAGGAAGATGTTTAATACATTAAGACTTGCATTATCTTCTTCTTAGAGTGCCATATCCCTACGGAACGTCGGCGACTACCATGCTTATAATATTATTATACTGATCTCGGTATTGGGCTACGTGTAGCAATTGGTCCGCTGTCAAACCTTTCCACTGCCGCAAATTCCTCAACCAAGAGAGTTTTCTTCCGTCCTATCCATTTCTTTCCTTCGATTTTACCGTTGAGAATTAGCCGAAGGAACTCATATCTTGGTCATCTGATTATATGTCCAAGATATTCTAGTTTACGCCTCTTAATAATATTTAATAGAGTTCGTTGATGTCCCATTCTTCGAAGAACTTCTTCGTTTCTGGTTCTGCTAATCCATGGAATTTTTTAGTTTCCTTCGATACAACCACATCTCAAACGCCTCGATTTTATTCATGATATCGGCGTTTAAAGTGCAAGTTTCACATCCATACAAAAGTACAGACCACACGTAACATCTTGTAAACTTTTCGCGGATTTCCAAATTTAATGAGTTATTGGATAATAGGGGCTTGAATTTTTGAAATAAGTTTCTTGCCTGTTCAATTCTACATCGAATTTCGAAGGATGGATCTAGATTTTGGGTAATCCAACATCCAAGGTATTTGAGTCTCTGAACTCTCTGCAGCGGTTGTTGGTTTAATATCAGTTGGGTTGCGCCGATATCCACTTTACTGGTCACCATGTACTTAGTTTTATCGATATTTATTGACAGTCCTCAATTTGTTCATTACATGTCAACTCTATTGATTAGCTCCTGCAGATCGTCGATGTTTTCAGCTAGAATCACAGTATCATCGGCGTACCGTATATTGTTAATTATAACTCGCATTATACATAAGCTCTATTTTCTCGAATCTATCACTCCAATTGATATCTAAAGATAAGTAGTGAGAAAACTAAAGAAACCAAGTCTGGATTCGCAAGATCCACTTTATGAATACCAGCCCATTTTACGACGACTCTAATCAAGGAAAAACTGGCCAGATCAACAAATCTGCATGATAAACCAGAAAAAAGGGTGACACAAGATTCATCACACCTTCTTGGTTGTCCTACGCTAGAGAAAGCTTGCACAGAATACGATCTCCTGCTTCCAATTGCCTTACTATTGAAACTACTCTTTTTTAAAGGGGCAAGGTTTAATGATTTGAACTGAACATGAAAATTACAGTCAGTAAGCTTTTGCAAGTTGCAAATTTAACACTTTAAACCATCCGTACCCTAGAGTATCTACCATCACTACCATCCTTCACAGCACCCGAGTGTGTATGTTGTCTTACTTAATTCGATAAACGGAATACTAGAATTACTTCAATTAAAAGCTCAATAAATAACTTCTTAGAGCCACATAAAAAAATTTATTACCAACTTCACACACGCATCTAAGTCTAATATTCGTATATGCTCAGCTATAGTTTCCCTAAAATATAATCTTATATTAAAACTTTCCTTAGAAACAACCATCTTTACGGCAGAACTCTATGCCATATACCAAGCTCTAAAATACTCATTGATGCGACATTCTGTAAATATAAAAAAAATTTAGCTGAAAGGTTAAATACACTGGAGTACAATATTAACCGGACACTCGGATTTTTCCTAAAAGCTGGCGTTTAAAAAAGTTTAAGATGTTTCCAATTCAGTATTTAATAATAAACAAAATTTAAAAGTGACATTTATTACAAATCAAGAATGTTACACAGAAAAAACAATAAACAATTCAAAAAATTTAAAAATCTGCAAAGAAACAAAAATTATTATTTTAAAAATATAAACATTTTTTTTGTGGAAAGTTATATTTCGTAGACTGTATTACCTCCACCAGCCGTAATTATGGCACTCATTCGGTCAGGCATACTTCGGATTAAGGCAGCAAAGTCTGCTTGGGAGATTTGCTCCTATTCGTGACGAACTACTTAGTTTAAGTCATTCATGGATTCAAACTAACCATGGTTACGTCGAATACGTCGTCCCAGAATATCCCATGTACGCTTTATTGGATTAAAGTCTGCACTCCTTGGAGACTATGGTAATAAACGAATCCCAACTTCAATCCACGTAATCGTGTGTTATTCTTGCGATGTGCGGATGAGCATTATCTTGCATAACACGAAAGTTTTCTCCAACAAATAGAGCAAATAGCACTAGACGATCTTCCAAACATTGCTGAATATACCGTTGAACGTTCATATTGTCCCGTTGAATTGTAATAAGTTTTGCATGAGCCTTTAGGGAAATACCTACCTTCACCATTATACCAACTCCACCAAATTGAACCCTTAGGGTAAAACAACATTACTGATAACGTTCACCAGCTCTTCTCCATACCCTAGGCCACCCATCTGATGAGTATGGGTCAACACCTCAATTAAGAAGTTCGAAAGCGAAGTGTAAACATTGCCTCCGATGGTCTGTGTTAATAGAGGTTCCATATATTGGACCTTAGTCCATATTCATTTAAGCGTCTTTGAAAGGCATAAACGGAAACTTTGTTTCTATTGATATCATTTAATCGTTCAACAAGTAGGTACTGATGCTGATAATGATACGCTTGTAACTTTAGGGTGCGTTCATAACGGAGACTATGGCATCGTATCCTCGCCTAGAGCATAGCACTGACGGTGAACGGTCGCATTTAAAATAATACATTTATTTTACCGAAAATCGATATGATGATACTATCCCATGGTCCAAGCGAGGGTCGGCGCCTCGTTATGAACGCACGCAAAGAAAGCGATCTTCAACTTGATTTGTGGTTCTTCGTCTACCTTAACCTAGGCTAGTGAATTGTACTGTTTACCGAAATCTTTGTATTGCATCAAACACTGTACTTCGAGAAATTCCTAAAGCATTTTTGATGTAACGAATGCTCCCCCATCATCCTGTAAAGGAACCATAGACCACTAATAACTGTAGAGGTAGGTGAACTGTGAAAGGAACAGCTTGTGCTACTTCTTCTGGTGTCATAATTTTTTAATGCAAGTTTTAAACAGGAGATAATACAAACATCTACAGCCGAACTTATAATCAGGTACAGTACCACAATAAACTTAAATTACTACTAAGCTACTATTTCACATTAATAACAAAACGTGTGTGTTAAAGTGTTGCTGTTCGCACAAAACATTTAAACAGGTTCAAACAAAACAAAAACGTTATCGTTAATAAGGCATAAAATAAAATTCAAACAAATTAAACAAGTTTTTATCTAAACACCAACAAAAAAACAAAAAATTTGTTTACCTATATTGTATTGACTTGTTAAAAAACTCATTATATAAAATTAGCATTTAAAATTATATAAATATGAAAATCTTTTGCATATAAAAAAATTGAAGAGCATCTCTGTTGATGAAAATTGTAATTTAAATATTACGTGTTACAAATTTTAAATCTAATTTGCTAGTTCGTTACTGCGCTATCCTGAAATGGCCTCGGCGATAAAATGTAAAACTAAATTCACTCATTTATTTTCGCTGCTTGTTAATGGTCTAAACTGAAGATATTTTATTGGTCTCTTTATCAAAGGGACAAGTTCTCTGCCCATAAAATTTCCGGCCACTTTTTTTCATAAAAACCTGACAGTGTAGCCCTCTTCAAAAGACACGATTGGATCAATAACTGCGTACTGCAGATTTCTGTAATAACACTTTGATCTTGTTTTAATAAAGCGCAAGGTTGCGCTGCGTGATTTAAAATTAAATCAATAATAAAATACTTAAATGTAAATAATATGTTTGACATGTCAATGTAAAGTTGGGAAAATTAAGTAAAAACAACATATTAACAACATAGTTATTAAAAAAACAATAATAAAAAACAATATTCAACATAGTTATTAATAAAAAATACTATTTCTATTCTTTTTCTTCGCGTGCCATATCAGAATTATCCGACTTTTGGCGATCATCATTGCGAAGGCTTCTCGATCTGCAATATGGAATAATTGTCCCGTATATAATATCCGAGTCCATTCACGAATGTTCCTCAACCAAGAAACCCGTTTCCTTCCTACACCTCTACGGCCCTCTATTTTGCCTTTTGAGGATCAGTTGTAATATTTTATATCGACTTTTCCTTGCTATATATCCCAGATAAGACATTTTTGAAATGTTTAACAGCCTTTAGCAGTTCTCTATCTTTGTTGACGCTCCTTAGTACTTTTTTATTAGTTTTACTTGCTGTCAAAGGTATCTTCAGCATTCGTCTTTGAACCCACATTTCCAATGCTTCAATTTTGTTCATGATCGATACTTTTAGCGTCCACACTTCTGCACTATACAAAAGTACGGACCAAACATAGCACTTAATCATTTTTTGTATTAGTTCTAAACTGAGATGATTATTGCAAAGAAATGACTTTATTTTTATAAAAGTAGTTTTAGTCATTGCTATTCTACGTTTTATTTCTATGTCTGGATCTAGTTTGTGAAATTTCTTAACTTGGACTCCGTTTAATTGAAGCTTTGCATCGTGATATGGGGGTCACGACTAAACACCAAAAATGTCCTCTCCTACCTCGTGAATATGATCAAGCAGAATTTGGAGACCTTCAATATTATCAGACAGAGTTACTATATCGTCTGCATATCTAATTACATTAAGTAGTTCCCTGTTGATTTTTGTTTTGTATGGTTGTCTGTTAAGTGCCTTTTTAAATAACTGGTCCGAGTAAACATTGAACAATGTTGGCGACAAAATGCAACCTTGTCTGACTCCTCGTTGTATTGAAATTTCATCGGTGTAGTTATCTCAAATTTTTACAAGAGTAGTTTGACTCCAGTACAAATTTTTAATGACACGAATATCCTGGTCATCTATTCCGATATTTTTCAGTAGATATTTGCAGTAATTTTACATGCTGTACTTTATTGAATGCCTTTTCGAATAGGATGTTAAGCGTAAAAAGTGCCTCCCTGGTCCCCATAGCATTTCTAAAACCAAATTGGGTATCTTCGAGATCTTCTTCGCATTTGCCTCTAATTCTGTTGTGAAGTATTCCTAGGAAAATTTTAAGAGTGTGGCACATTAGGCTAATTAGTCGATATTCTGAGCATTTTCTGTGTTTTTGGGTATTGCGACAAATCTGTGGAAATCTTCGGTGTTATTTATAACATTGAAGACTTCGGTGTTATATATTCAATTAAAAAGTGTTACTACTTACTACTTTTATGTTATTATCCGCTAATAGTTTCAGCAACTCGGCTGGTGTATCATCTTGACCATCAACTTTTCTCATTTCAGCATTATTTATAGCGTGTTCTACCTCGCATTTCATCATTTCTGGGCCGTCAGTAGATTTTTGGTAGAATTCGGCAATATTTTTCCTGTCATCTTCAAACAACTCTGATATATACAGCTGCCATTCTTTTCTTATTTCGTGCTCATTTAAAATAATTTTGTTATTATTTTCAACGAGTACTGAGGAAACTCATTTTTTATTATCAGTCGACGTTGTTCCATTAAGTTTGGAGATTTTGTTAACTTGGTTTTTAAAGTCACTCCATAGTTCTTCTGGATCTTCTAGTTATTCTCCGATGTTTTTTATTCTATTGTTTAATTCTTTTTTAATGTTATGTTTTATGTTTATATCCTCAAAGTTAAGTACATTGGTTTTTAGTTTTTGTCGCTGAATTCGTTTTAACCTTAGTTTAATATCTGCTAAAAGTGGTTGATGATCAGATCCAATATCTGCCCCTATAAATGTTGTGATTTTTGACGGCATTTCGGAAACGCTCATTTACAAATATATAGTCTATTTGATTTCTTGAGGACTCAGGGCTATTGCCATCATCAAATGGGGCTTTCCAAGTGTATAGTCGTCGCTTGGGTAGTTTTTTTTTAATGGCTCTGGATTATTGATCCATTCAGCCACGATATTATAATAAATACTGTTTGTTACAATATTAAATACTATAGTCCGTCTAGAAAGTATCCGGAATTTTCTATTTTTCCCAATTTTAATAGATTTCCTTTTTGTAACATTTTACAACGTTTGTACCATGTGTACAAACATTGTAACATTTTCCTTTTGTTACAACATTTGTAACTTTCGCATGGCAACACCATCTGTCAAATATTGTTGTTTGTAAACAGACTTAAGATTTGTGAAATAATGTCGCAAGTAGAAAAAAAAAGTGGTGGAATATTTGTATAGAAAGGGTGTCCGAAACGTTAAAAAATTAGTGCAATTGACTGAACTGGGAAAAAGTGCAGTGTATGAGACAATAAAGAGAATAAAAAATGGCATAGAGGTCTAGGGTTTCGAAAATTAGCGAACAGATTTTGGAAATATCAAAAAGCAAGGCTACATATCAAGGAATCATAAAAAAATCCATTCAATGACACCTCTGCAAAAGCAAACGAAGAATAGATTTTTGTCAACGTTTTCGAGAAGATAATTTTAATAATATGTTTATATCTGATGAAAGTTTTTTCCAGCTTGGTGCAAATCATCTAAAAGTCCTATCAAGAGAAAATGTTATCGTTCAAATTTCCAAATTTGCCACTAAACTAATGGTTTGGTGAGCAATATCTCAGCGTGGTGCTACACCTCTCTTTAAAGTTAGTGGTACTGTTGATAGTGCGAAATATTGTGACATCCTAAATGGTTTTCTTCTTGAAACGGCTCATGTTTTATATCCAGATGGGTGACATTTTCAGCAAGGTAATGCAAGATGCTATACCTCTGCTTATACTCAAGCTTGGATGCAAGAACACGAAGTGGCAACAATTCCGTGGCCAGCAGCATCTCCAGATCTTAGCCCCATTGAAAACATATGGGGACTGATGAAGATTAAAGTGGAACGAGCAGAGCCACGAGATAAAGAAAGTTTGATTCGGTCAGTTTTACAGGAATGGAACACCATTATCCGAAAATTATGGCTCTGACCTAGTTTCGGGTGTACCTGGATGTTTAGTTAAGTGTTTAGATTTACATGGAGGTTGTATAAGTAAATGAGATGAATTATTTGTTGACATTTTATATTTCAAGTGATAGAAATAAATACCGTAAAATTAAAATTCTGCTTTCTTTTTTCCGGATACTTTCTAGACGGACTATATATACACATGCGCACATATACACACTTATGCATGCACATACATGTATATGTATTGTTAAATAAAAATTTTAAAAAAATGCAAAAAGGAAGTGGAAACATTAAATTGACCTCTATTTAAACTCTTCATTCAGGACCCTAACCAACTTAAATTAATTTACAAATAAGAAATATACAAATAATACTAAATGCTAATAATTAATAATTGTCACAGCGCTAAGACATAAACCCGGTTCAACACCTCGGAGGTTTAGGCCTTCTTTGTGATTTTTTTTTTAATTTTTTTTTAATATGATTTTTTATTTATATATATATTTTTTTATTTTATTTATATAATTTTTTTTTCTTTTTTTTTCTGTTTTTTTTTTTCTTTTTATATACAGATATATTTTTTAATTTTTTAAATAAGAGTGTTCGTATTTTACAGGGAGGTACTTAATGTTACATAAGAATAAACATGAAAAACAATAATTGCTAAACACATTCAAGCCGACTCATTCATCCAAGTTAAATTTTTTCTCTTACTCCTTTTTAAAAATTTCCAAATAATTTGTTGTATTTTATAGTTTCGTCGAGACAACTATAAAAGAGAAATTTGGTTTTGTGGTAAAGGTATTTGTTCTTGAGCCAGAGTGTGCATCAAATATTTAATTGCATCATCATTATGCTTGCATCCAAACAACCAATGATTAATATCATCAGCATAACCATTCCAATCACAAAGTTCTTATTCGGATAGATTTAGTCTATAGAGGTATGTCTTGAGAGTGGCATGGTTAAAGAGACATCTAACAAACATGGAATAAATATTTCTATTGGGGTAACTTCTTACGGCAATCGGCTCAGTAGGTAAAACTGGATGAATTTTTGTATAAAGATCATTGCTTCGATTACAGAAAGCAAACCATTCATTTTCCCAATTTTGTTTTAGACTTTTCTTGCAAGTGGCTGTTAGATCGCTTCTATCTAGCCAAGTTATTTCTGATTCTTTTAAGATTGCCTCTTTAGCATAAAAATCTGCTTTGAGGTTACCGGAAACATCAAAGTGTCCCTTTACCCAAACGAAATTTACAGTAGTATGTTCTTCCAGCAGCTTAAGTTGGTTTTCTAAAATTTTAACGACAAGACTATTTCTATATAAATGTTTACGTGAGTTTTCTAAAGCTAATAACGCAGACAATAAATCTGACATAATTACAACTTCGTGGTTAGAATTTTTTTTGTTGACAGCCCATTCTAGAGCTTTATGAATTGCGAACATTTCTGCAGAGTATATAGAGCATTGTTTATCTAACTTAAACATTAGGGATTCTTTGTGATCCGGAATATATACAGCACATTCGACTCCCAATCTTGATTTAGAACTATCCGTGAAGATCCTGCATGGATTATTAAGCTTGGCTATCTGATGCTGAAAATCAACTGTATTCTCATTGTCAAAATTGGGAAACCAAACATTGACTTTGGCATAAGAAACATTTAAATTCGATTGAAAGAAAGTTAAGTCACACGGAGTGTTTAGACGCTGAGAAACGTTAGGATATGCCACTGCCAGAATAGGAGAATTTCTGTTATGCCACCATTTGTCGACTAGATTAGAAACAGAAATATCACATATTTTTTGTAGTAGGTCAGTTTTGATTGTAAAACTGGCATTTGAGAATCAATTTTTCAGCTAAAAATAGTCGTCTTAAATGTAAACGAGGTTCCAAAGATTCGGCTCGAAGATTCTCTGTAGGTGTAGATTTGAGCGCCCCTAAAACTAATCGCAGAGCCTTATACTGAAGGCGGTCTAGTTTTTTAAGACGACTATTTGTGGCAGATCCATACAAAAAGCATCCATAGTCGAGAATGGATCTGGTGTATGCACGATAAAACATTCTAAGTTAATCTTAGGGTCGGCACCCCATCGATAGCGATTAACTACTTTAAGAATATTTAGACTTTTCTCACATTTCATTAAGCACCCGTTAATGTGTTCGTCCTATGCTAACTTGGTGTCCAATGTAGTACCAAGATAAGTGTGGTGATTGTGAACCGGTGTACTTAGGCTGTTAAACATAATGCTCTATATAACTGGTAAACGATGTCGCGTAAAAAATACCACGGCTGATTTCTTCGTAGTAAGCTCAAACCCTTGTTTAAAGAAATACTCTCTTGCGTCACACATAATAGTTTTTACTGAGTTAATACTTTCTTGGTATGAATTATTTACAGTGTAAAAGCATATTGTAATATATTGCATTTAATGCCTATACTGTGAAGATCTACACTGTATAGATTAAACAACAAGGGGCTAAGGACAGAGCCTTGTGGTAGACCTTGATGCACTACTCTCGGACCAATCAATATATCATTACATCGAATGAATACCTGTCTATTAAGAAATAAGTTTACTAACACATATGAACACAAAGGTGGAATACCTATGTGGTTTAGTTTTTCGAATAATAGATTTAAATTGACGCTATCATAAGCTCCTGAAATATCAAGAAATATGGCAGATAGATAATTATTATTTGAGTAGAATAACTGAATATCAGTCGTTAATTGATACACACAATCGATAGTCCCTTTATTTCTACGAAAGCCACTGGGAAAATATTTTTGTTTTCACACCACCATTCTAATCTGATTTTTATAATTCGTTCAAATGTATTAAGCAAACAAGACATAAGAGATATAGGTATGTCTTAGGGCAGTACGCTGATTTATTTTGGGTATAGGAATAACCAAGCATTGTTTAAGAGAATCACAGTTGTCTCCTTTAAGTAAAATATTGTTGTATATTAACAATAATTAACTTAATCAAATATATAAATAAAAAATAATAATAAGAAGAAATTTAATTGTTTATTGATCTACCAATACACAAATAGTAACTTAAAAATATACATTTTGAGTGATAATATTTATAACTTTCTTTAAATTTCGTTATACAAACTTGAGAATAAGTTTTACTGTTGTTGCCTAGATGCACACAATCTTATACGTTTTACATTTGTTTTATATGTTTTTATTTAAACTTATTTAAACCTAAAATACATTTACCAACTACTGCAACACAAAACTTTAGGATTCATGAATAAAATCATATAATTCCCAACTGAATATCAGTTTTTATCCTTGAGCTACATGGCATTATGATAAACCGATAAAAATTCATTGCCTTGGGTGAAATTCTTATCGTGTATTGGAATTGTATGAGGTTAGTGTTTAGATGCGTATTATGATCGTACTTTTTATGACTTTCTGTGTGGGAAGCAATATATCACTAATGCAATTGTTATCATTGATAAATTTAATTAATTGTTTTAACAACAAATATACAATGCTTTCTTTACAAGTATATATTTAAAACACATTAAAAACATAAATTTCGACAGATATTGCGTAATAAATTAGAGCCAGGATTATTCTAGATAGATATATTATTATTATAGGAAATGCAGGCAATATTTCTATTGAATTGTGCTTCAAGCTGTTCCTGAACCAACTAACTTTCTTCCTACAGCATAATCGACACATTATCTTTTACCTTTCTACAAAGTTTTTGGATGATTTTTTTCTGGTTGATAACTTCTCAGTGTTAATTACTTATTTGTTAAAGCTTTGCTTCCTAAAGTAATCAGTAATCAGTAAATATAAGATCATATGAATAACAGTCTTATGTAAAATAAAGAATTTAACCCAGATAATATTTTAGTATTAACTAAAATATCAGATCATATAAAAATGATATTAAAGATGCAATTGTTTCCAGAAGAAATGTTTCTCGAAAATGCTGGACCCATTTTATTCAAGGACATATCCCAGACTATGTGTCATTACTAAACCACTATAAAATGAATAGCCTTTTAGTAATAAGACTCACCAAGCTGGAGAAATATTATTTTTAAAAATAAAAAAAGTTGGTAAGCTCATCATGGCAAAGTAGATCTAGTTGGAGACTATTAAAAAATCCTATTATTGACCTCATTGTAGAACTGTTTCCCAAAGTCTGTACAAACTAAGCGGCCTCTTAATTCTTAAAAAATGGAAGCATCCGAAAGGAAGAAAAAATAAAATCTCATAATGAGAGAAAATGAATCCAGCCGAAGGTTTTAATTACGCCGAACTTGGATCTGCCGTTCACATTCTATTAAAAAACAAAATCCTCACTTAAGATAACAGAGTTAGGAGTGTTATTAGAATTTATATGTATGATAGCTTTAAACACTGCATAGAGTTCAGCGGAGAAAATTGAAAAGAAGGTTGGGAGACGAAATTGATATGTATAGTTTGGAGTAACGAATGCAGCATCTACTCGTTTATCACACTTAGATGCATCTGTAAATATTTTATAGCAATGTTCGTAATGCTGACGGAGAATTAGATCTAGATTGGGAAGTCGATGGAAAAATCCATCTATATTCCATTGCAGTAGTTAAGTGAATTATATTATATAATAAAAAATATGAATTTACGGGTTATCCTGAGATGACTCGCCCTCGGATTCAGAGATATCGTTACGAAAGTGTTGGAGGATTTTCTTTCTTAAAAAGGTGATATGACGTTTGGTTGATCTATCTTTTAATTGTGGATGAACTTTAGCTCTCATACGAACTAATCCCACGAGGTCAGAAGTAAACTCTTGAATTATGTTAGAAGGATCCTGCACGCCGCTAACATTGCTTAGAAGTAGATTTAATTGGTCAAAATTGAGGACAAATGTGGGTAGATGATTTTGGATAAAATCTTTGGCAGGCTCAAGGTCATATGATTTTGTTGATTTTATGCATGTATGCTCCTCATTGCTTTTAACCTTCTTGACTCTAGGTTTGGATGTAGGTACAGCAAATGATTTTTTTGTTGTTTCAGAAGTTGTTTCTGGAGACGTAAGAACATCATTGATACTACGTTTCGGCTGGAGATCGATATTAATTACTTTGCAGCTTTCCATGGTGTTAACTTCTTCTTGACCATTAGCAATGTTAGGATGGCTCAGATTGTTTGCTAATTTTCCTTGGACGGACATTTGTTCGTTTGATATGGATGTTGCTGCAGGTTGAGGCATGATGTCAGGGGAGGAAGAAGTAGCAGATTGACTTTTAATATAATCAATTAAGTTTGTTGTTGATTCTATTTTATCAGGACAGTTGGTAGCGACATGACCAGACTTTTTGCAGTTATAACAGGCCATAGTTTCTTGAGATAAGAATATTCGATATGTTGTATTATCGAAGTCTAAGGTGAATGAGTCGGGTAAGGAGATATTATGGGGACTGACGTATATTTGTCTTCTGAAACTTAAAATATGATTATATTCGGAAAGAGTGGAACTGATTTTTAGAAAAGTGACAGAAGAGACCATATTAAGTCCAATACTTTGTAGATATTCAACTAACAGACTGTGTGGTATTGTTGGACATAAGTTTGAAAAAACAATACGTGTTGCTGGTGAGATTATTTTTCTAGCTTATACAATATTGTTCTGGATTTCTATTTGTCCATAATTTTGCATGAATTCGTCCACGACTTGTTTGTTTGCAAGGTACATGTAAATCCGATTATTTGATAGTCGGGAGGAAAATATAATATTTTTGGGACAAATTAGGTTACCCAAAGGAATTAAGTAATCTTGCAGTCGCGTATTTTCTAAAGCGCTGAAGACAATTGCTTGATGTTTTGAGGGAAATTGTGTAGAAGCTGCTGATGAATAGATTTTATTGGTATTTGTCTGTGATTGCAATACATGTGGTGTGTTAGAGAGACTCTGAATATTAGGTTCCATTTTTGATTTTAACACGGGACATGTGTTTAAAAATAATACGGACCTGACTAGTAATCAAACAGGTAATAAAACTGGAATAATATTTCTTGAGTCGTATCTTACTGATAATTGTTAAATTACAAATCAACAAAAAAACTGGTTGATCACGTTATATTAATGAAAACTAATATGATGTGTTCACTTACTGATATTTCATGTTATCGTCACTTAACGATCTATAAATAAACTGTTATAATTACTGCATAAAATTTGCAAATTTGTTGAGACCAAAACAAACACGCCTTTCGGTATCTCATTCGGGGCCGAACTCGCAGTATAATTATTGTACTTAACCTTTACAACATCTACACTAACTGCCAACTCATACCGGTAAATTCTAGCACTTTTATGAATGCGGAAAACACAGATAATGTTACGCAGGCAAACACTTTTGACGAAATGTAAACAACACTAACTGAATCCTGAAAAATAACAACCTAATACCAAATTAACAACAACAACCTTTCTACATCTTCGTAATAGAAAGGCATCCAGAAAACTTAACATTTAATGACAAAAAAAAAGTATTTTATTACTGTGTGTCCTCTAAACACCTTAGCTTTACCCGTTCTCATTCAAATAACGTTTGAAATTAAAATGCAACATACAACCATAAGCAATATTCTCCGAAAACATATTAACTAAAGCATATCCATTGCTTATCTGTATCATATTGTTGTTATTGCACAATTCTCATATCAGAAAAGAAATTGTCAGAGATGTGTAATGAAAGAAACAAATTGAGAAACTTCGACATCTACTTCATAATCACCAGCATACAGTACGAAGACTAAAATTAAGGAAAGCCTTCTGGCAAGATCAATCTATCTACAAGATTTATCGGAAATAACTCGTTTTAGTTAATGGAAAGAAACTATTTCTTAATATCTAGAGCCTCGCGTAGAACTCTTATGTCGTAGCGACCTTCCCTGTTCTATGTTGAAATCTTTACATCGCCTGTGAGAGTGATGTGTGACTCTGATTGTCCAAATTTACAACCAATATGGAGAAGAGGGGACTTCAAAGTGCTGACTCAGATATTCAATAAAAATGTAGCGCACTACTAAATCTAGCTTATCTACGTATCTGCCCTATGTTATAAAACCCTGCATAAAGCTAAACCCTATGGATGCAAATGACATTGCCATCCATATTGTTTTTTTTTGGATAGACAAGATTTGATTTAATATAAATAAACACATAATGTAAAGTCAACCAGAAACGAACAAAAGAAATAAACATAGAGAGCTAGATGCATCACGAAAAGGATTAATTGCACATCTAAAAAATATTTATGTTATATATATATATATATATATATATATATATATATTATATATATATATATATATATATATGTATATAATATATATACGTTATGGTTGTCTGATATGTCAGGGGTCAATAAAAAGGAAGCGAGCCAATGATAAGGGACTTGCATCGACTCAAAGTCAGCAATCCTGAATATTTCAGTTGTGTATTTTGCATTTAGAAGATAAGAACATTATCTGCGACATGTGAAATTAAATATGGCTAAATGTTATATTTTTTTGATACTTTTACCTTTTTATGTATTAAAAGTAGCGACCTCAAATTATACGTAAGACCTATAAAGTTATTTGTTTGTTTATTTTTTACCTAATCGCGTGGTGTTTTAGTGAGAACCAGTTTGCTTCAAAAAATGGTGGGTTCATTTTTTCCATGCCGCGTGTGGTTATTTCTGGAAGGAATCATACAGTATGTATTTCATTGCATGATATTATCGTTCCTTCGAAATGTTCTGTAGAAGTAAAGCAAAAAACTGAATATAATTCAATTACAAGCGTACTAAACTCAGGTATATTAAATTTTTATTATTATTTATTTATAAAATATATTATTAAATGAATAGTATACATGCAAAAGTCAAATTCCCCACTTATTAAAATTTTAGAGGTAATGAAAAAAAACGTCTACAAACATTATTATGAAGTCAACTATACAAAAATGTTTGTGTTTACGTTTAGAAAGTAACTTAATAACAGATTTTATAAAGATATGGTAGGAAATACTCCGCTGAATACAAAAAAAAATTACTTATTAAAATTACTATTACTACATATTAATTTGGATAATAGGGTAACGGGTAGGGTGATTGGCCACTTAAGGAATTGCCAATTGAATTAAAATTGTAAATTCTTCTTCTTAGGGTGCCTGTCCGTTCCGAACATTGGCGATCATTTTGGCTATGATGATTTTGTTGTTTGCTATACAAAATAGCTGTGTTGAGGTCTTTCTATACCATGCTCTCAGGTTAGCAAGCCAGGATATTCTTCTTCGTCCTGGGGCTCTTTTTCCTTCAATTTTACCCTGCAAAATGCATTGGAGTAGCTCGTATCTGTCTTGATTTCTCATAATATGTCCCAAGTATTCCAGCTTACGGCTCTTTACAATATTGACCAAATCCGCGGTTGTGTTCGTCCTCCACAGTACTTCTTCATTGGTGACTTTGTCTGTCCATGGTATCTTCAGGATTCTTCTGTATAACCATAATTCAAATGCCTGAAGTTTTGATAGAGTTTCCGCCTGCAATGTCCACGTTTCTACTCCATACAGAAACACTGAGTATACGTAACATTTAAGGAGCCTTATTTTTGGGTTAGGTCATGGCTTTTGAACACATAGGTCATAGCCAAGAATGTACTTTTGGCCTTTCCGATGCGACATTTAATCTCTTGGGTATTGTCCCACGACTCATTGATTATAGTTCCCAAGTAATTGTATTGTGAGACACGTTCAACTCTCATTTGGTTCACATACAGATTTGCTCCAGTTAAGTTTTGCTTGCTGATGATCATTAGCTTGGTTTTGCTGGTGTTTATATCCAGTCCATAGGTTCTACTTGTTTATGTTATTTTGTTCATTAAGTTTTGCAGCCCTTCTATGGTATTGAAAAACACTATTGTATCATCTGCATACCGCAGGTTATTAAGCTTGAGACTCCATTTATTGAGATGCCGTCATCAATATCTTTTAGGGCTTCTTCAAAAATGTGCTCCGAGTACAGATTGAATATCAGTGGTGAAATTATGCACCCCTGTCTGACACTTAAGATTTTGACCTGTTCTGTATATTCTCCATCTATTCGGAGTACCGCTGATTGATTCCAATACAGATATACAGATACCAATTTACAATATAAAATTGTAAATTGGTATCTTTTAAAGTGAAATATTTTGTAAGGGTTTTTTAATATTAATGAAGTATCAAATTTCATAAAGACTCAGGTTATTTTGATTAGAAATAATAATGTATATTAAAAATAAACACAAATTTAAAAATGTACAGAACTACACAGTTTTTGGCCATACAAACATAGTTCTTGGCATATAGAATTACAGTCATTGGCCATTCATAAAATTCCTAATTTTCTTTTTTTGTTCGTGGAGGTAAGGCACACAAAACTATTCAAGTTTTCAATTTCTTGTTGTTTCTTTGCACAAGTACCAATATGGTAGCCTTTAACACAAAATAGACATTTTATTTCAACTTTTGATTTAGATATACTATAGGAACAATAATAACACAATCCTGTATATAAAAGGTTATTTACAGTTGAGTTGGTGTCGTCTGATTGTTTCACCGTTAGATCTGGGGCAATTTGTATTTTTTCATGTTATGGATATCCCTCAAATTCAAAAAATAACTTTCTTTTAGCCGACTCACCAGCACGTTTTTCTTTGCTGGTTTCCAAATTTGTATATTTGCTTTGGGATGTATTTCTTCAAATTTGATGAATTTATATTGTTGTAGATATTAAAAAATATGTTATCAATTGTGGGTAGATTAACGTAGGAATATTGTGGGAATCAGGAAATTGGATTTGGGACAATTCTTGTTTTTCTTTGAGGACAACAACATCTAGTATATGTACTCTAACTCAACTTTTCAAAGTAGTGCTTTTAATTGTATGATCAATAAGTGTGTCTTCTTTTAAAACATTTGTATCTGCAATATCAACTGTATTTACTGTAACATTTTCTTTATTCTTCACAACAGTTTGACATTTTTTGCTCCCGGATTTGGCTCTTGTGACCATCTTGTGGTTTTTACTTTCATCTTGAGATCCCTGTTTTTTTTTACCTTTATTGTTTGCTTTTTCGTCAATCCGCTTTTGTTTTTACTCTAATTTTATTTTTTTTTTGTGCTTTTTCTTCAATTTTACCCCTCTCTACATTTTGACGATGACGACGAAGAAGTGAGCACAAAAGGCAACCTTTCTGTTTGCTTTTTGCTCTTTTTTTTGAATTTTGCCCAAAAAAAGAATTTGTTGATTGAATCGTCAATTTCTTTAGATAATGAGTTGTCTTGATTAACTAAAGGCAGATTATTGGATGTCGATTGAATATCTTCTACCATTGTATATTCTGTGACATCTTTTATATTATATGTAATATCAACGTTTTCTGGAAGTTGAATTGGAAAATCCGATAGTAGATTTTCTTCTATAATAACAGAAATATCTTGTAAGTTACATATGATTTCATTGACACCTACATGGTTAAGTGTAATATCTATAGATATATGGGTTTCTGTGATAATGGAGGTATTTGTATATCATTTGTGATTCCACCATGGTATTTTGAATTAAATTAAATATATTAAAGAGCAATTTTGAATCTCCGCTTAGTTCTTCGCTATTATCAAAAATTTGAAATCCTAATATTTTTGCGGGCCAACTGTGTCTACAAAATCTTCATATGTTATTGATTTTGTCATAGAAGTAGTGTGGTTAATACCTTTATGCAGGTCTTTGATCTTTCTGAAATAGTATATTGCTTCAGACTTTCATGTATACAATTCAGATGCTTTAAAGCCATTAATTATAAAATTTGATTTTAATTGACTAATGGCTGTGTTTACTACCAATGTAAAATTCTCTTTGGTAACTACTGAGTTCGGGTTTTCCTGAGTCCAAACTTTAATACTGCCCGGTTCTAATTTGCCTTTCATGGTTTAAATGTAGCAATATCTGCAGGTTGTATAATTCTGGTTGCATTGGGATATAAAGCCACTAAAATAATATATAACTGGTTTGAATGGTTAAGTGAGTTTTATGTCAATTAATAAACAAAATGACTGAAAATTAATGTTTTTCGCAACTAGCTAGTTATATAAGACGTTTCCTATGTATTCATAGAAGTTTTCATTCTTCATCCATCTGGTATCGCTTTATCATATGCCCCATTCTCGTGAAACGAAATTTAAAATAGTGCTTGAAATTTGTTTATAAGGGTAAATAATCATTGGTGCTGTGATTTCTCCAGATGCTGCAAAGATAAACATAACCGTCGAATTAACTTTAGAGTGATGCTCTATCTAATATACATTTTTGCTTTCCTTTACAGCCAACACTCTTTAATTTTTGGAGCACAAGAGTAAGCAGGTTTTTTAGTCATTTAAAATACGTAAAGGTCTTGAAAAATGTCAATGTAACCTTTACGATGCAAGTATTCTTGAACACAGGTGAACCAGTTTTTACATCTTTTTCAGACCGAACTGAACGTGTTGCCGTCACTGCTTCTAGAGTTCTCTCACTTAAATCTGGGTGTCGCTTTAAAAGGATCTTTCATAACCTCTTCCGGGCCGATTGTAAGTAAAAGGATTGGCACGTAGATTTACGTCAAGAAAACCTTTAACCGAGTCTTGTATATTTCCACTCTTACTGGAAAACCTTTGTCTTGGCATGTTATGATCCAATTCTTTAAAGGATTCTCTTACTCCAAACAAAGAATAGGATTGGGACTAAGAGTAGTTTTTTCATAAAATGTTCCACTTGCTCTAAACTGCAATGTTGCTCTTGGCACATTAAATTGTTCAGCGCCTTTTCGTTGGCTCATGCCATTTTCTATGGCCTGAAAAGCAGACTAAAGATCTTTATATTGTTTGTGATACGTTTTATCTTACGTTATACGGACGTTCCAAATTTGATTCAATATGCTCTCATTAGCACTAATTTTATAACAACTAAAACAATTGTAATTTTATAAATACATTCCGGACAAAAAATATATTCGTATTACACATTACAGTTATTGGCCACCCTGTGGTTTAGTGATTGGTAGTCGGCCAACCACTGGTTATTGCCTTTAAAAATAAAAAAAAATGTTTGAAATCTCTTTTCATGGACCAAACTAGGCTAAAAAAGTCTAAATTATAATAAATATTTTAATTCGAAGCAGGTACAGTCATTGGCCAGTAGGCAATCATTATAACACGGACATATTTAAGATACAGTGCTTGGCCACTCAAATTTACCGCCAAAAATGCATCAACTTAACTAATAAAATCACTGATAATGTAAGATGCACTCCACTAAATCGCCATAAAATATTAATACACCCAGATATATAATACTATTAGCTAAGATAACTCACCTCGTGAATAGCCTTCCTTAACAAATTCTTTAAAAAACTCTCAAAACTGGATGCACATGTTAAGCTTCAAACAACACACAATATTTGAGAGAGAGTATAGCTAGACTAAACATACAGCAATGTTGCCAAATTTAAATGCAAATAAATTTATTTCGTTATAGTTTCTGAAAATCTTAATATTTCGGATTTTTGTGAAAGTGGCTAATCACTAGTGACCGGCCAACAACTGTACCCGTTACCCTATTACTTTTGGTACTAAAATTTGGATAATGTGGGGTCTGCACTATAAAAATGTGGAAACAGTTATTTTTGAAACCGATATTAATGGAAATGATGACAAAAACGTTCAAGAATACTTTACGAATATAATGTAGGTACAAAAAATTCAGTTTTTTTTTTAAACGTATTTCATTTTGCTCAAATTTTACTTTAAAATATAAAACTAGCCAATAAAAAAATTTAATTTGGAAAAGAGGTATCCCACTAACAGCAAGGCACACTTCTTTTTCAGTTGCAACTTCTTTCTGGATCGTCTAATACATGCTTGTAAAAATGTAATTCTTCAAAATGTCTTCACTTATCTCAATATTCTTTTTTTAAAAAAAAATTACATTGTCTTTTCTTTTGGAGTCTCACTATACAATTACCTTTAACAATAGTCACGGGCCTTAAGCTACGCTAAGTTTGTCCTCGTTTAGTGATGCCTCGTGCAGTGTCCGTAACTTCACTTATCCACTTGTTTGTTGTCTCACCTTGAACCTAAACACGGGTGACGTTCTGTACCTTCTGTCGGATAAAGTAAAGTCACTCACATGACTGTATGCCAAAATTCAAAGAACCAGGAGCTTTTATGACTTCCTTTGGTACCGATTTCCAATTTGCCTCTGTTACGTAATTTCCAAGCTTTTTAATAGTAGCAAAACTTGTATATTATTTGAATATATTCCTCAGGGCTAACGATTATCTCACGCTTTCCGAGTTCCTTCTAAATATTTCCAAAAACGTGATCCGGAGGGATATAGCTATGACCTGACATTGAAAAAACGAGCTGAAGCTCCGCTATATAATTTGGCACATTTAGGAACAATTTGGCTAGCATGTCAAATAAAATTCTGTTTTTATTTTGAATCTCACACCCATCGCTAATAAGACGAACAACCGTGTTTGGGTCATATCAATAGCATATAATAAATCAAATAAGCAGGACGCTAGTACATCTGAACCTTCTCCAAACTCGTTCTCAGTCCATACGTAGGAAGTTATGTTTTTGTTAGTAAACTTGGATTTCGAAGACCCTCCTTTTACAACACAAAAAAAGTATAACTGTCGACTATAATAAGTGGATTGATCTGGAAATTTCGGTAGAGCCTGATTTTTTGACAATCAAAGCTCAAAATCAACAAGTCATCTTCGAACTCCTTAATAAGGTCATAAAATGCTGCATATTTTAACTTGTGTACTCGTTTAGTTGTTACGAGAGTAGCTTTTTGCTATACATCCTTGCATACTTTTATTTGCTCGAGAAGTGATAAGCAAGTTGAATAAACGTCAACTCGTAGGTTACCAAATTCTAAGTTATATTCTGTGTTAAAAACATATCCAAAGTATTGCTCTTTTACTTCAACATTTCTGTCTTAAACAGCTGTTTTGTACATTTTCCAAAGGTTCCGTAGATTAAGTTCAAATGAGATACTTTTGACCCATCTTATTTGTACAATAATAATGTGTTTCGCTACAGTTGAAGCCATTCAAAAAATGTATAACACTAGCTTTTTTGGATGTAAACTTATGAGAAGTTTTATCCCCTCCTCTTCTCTCTTTTGGAATTCCACCAGTAGTAAAATACCTTTGCGCTAAACGATTGACCCTAAACCCGGATACACTTAAAGTTTTCAAAAATGTGGTATAGCAAACTGGAACATTTTTATTTTCATTGTTTCGTATAAAATATTTTGCTCTAGCTTGTTGTACTGTATTCCTATTATTTTTAGGGCGCCTTCTTTGGATTTGCTGCATAGTCAAATGTTTTAAGATAAAATTATCGTGCAATATTTTATCCTGTGTTGCATAAAACTTTGACTGAAAGCGACTAATATCCTGGGCTGATATTGTTCTTCATAATATGTAGCTCGCTACTATGGTTATTGCATGTCGGGAAGTTCGGGAAGCATTTTGCCATATATCTAAAAAAACGAAAGATAAACATGGGTTAGATTGGCTATCGTCTATTTTTCATCTAAACATTCAAGTTAAGCAAGACATCTTGAATTTAACAATGCGCAGTTGAGATTAAAGTTAGGTTAAATCCCTACATTTTTTGCCTCATGTCTCTTCTATTTTTCTGATGCCTTTACTCGTTTCCTAGCAGTTTTACCAATACTTTTATTTATTGTTCTGAAGCTATTTTCTTGTGGCATTGTAAATTAATTATTGTTTATAACTGGGAATAAGCCACAATTAAAGATAAAAATACGTTTATTGACGTTTTCAATTTCCAATTCGGAAATCGTTCTCAAAATACAAACAGTAAATTAAACAAATTTTGTTTTTTGTTACATAGTGAAAAAATTCTTCTAATAATTTAATTTTATCTGACTCATTTATATGACAATTCAGACATACATTATGCATTTTAAAGTAGACGACTTTAAAATAATATTGCCAATATTGTTGCTTTTATAATTGCATTTATAAAATACCTTGTGAATGCGATCAGTTTTATTTAGGTGAATCATCAATGCCATTAAATGTTAGAATAAGTGAACATCAATCTTATATTAAAAATAGGGAATTTGATAGATCTCAAATATGTAAACACGCATGGGATAATGAACATAGGGTTCAATGGAATAATTCAAATATAGTCCTAAAAGAAACGGATGGTAAAAAAAGAAAAATCAAAGAAGCGGCTCTAATTATGCTAAATGAGGCCAATTGTGTCGCAAATTCCTCGGCAGAATGTAGTAGGATCTGGTTACCAATATTGAAAGAGGAAGTTATTAATAAAAAAATACCAGTATTAGTAAGTCAGTAACATATAGAGGATACATCATTTATATTTTTTAAATAACGTAACATATAAAATCAGAATTTTGATGTTTGTTGAAGGTAAACTAAATTCACGAACAAATACTTACAATGTCGGGATAGTATTATGAGGTTTTTTTCCTGGTTTTTCCCTCATAATTTACTATGGAATCACTAACAGGAGAATTTTACTGTCATCATGTCATGTGTTTGTCTTTTTAAAGACGAATTACATGCTATGATTTTTTCTGACGGATATTCTCAAGTTAAAGTTGATTTCATGTAATCGAATGAACTATCTTATAAGCAAAGTCGTCCCAGGAGCGCAACTCAACAATATTGGCAATATCATTTTAAAGTCGTCTACTTTAAAATGCATAATGTATGTCTGAATTGTCAATATAAATGAGTCAGATAAAATTAAATTATTAGAAGAATTTTTTCACTATGTAACAAAAAACAAAATTTATTGAATTTACTGTTTGTATTTTGAGAACGATTTCCGAATTGGAAATTGAAACGTCAATAAACGTATTTTTATCTTTAATTGTGGCTTATTCCCAGTTATAAATAGTAATTACTTTTATTTATTGTTCGTACACTTACATCCAGTATTTTTGTATTTTATTAGTTATATTGGAAAACGACAATAATTTAAAAAAGTACGTCACTTGTATGTAACTAATTCATAATAAACTTTAATTAAATGAAAGGCAGAGCACAGTTTATTAATTAAATCTTGCCCGAGTACTTTCGCTCCTAGAGCATTTTCAGGGGCATCTGAAATAATCCAAGAAACGTTTTTTTCAACTAAAGAAAAATATCATGAATGTGTTGCTTGTGTGAGTCCATTTCAAATAGGTAAAGAAATAATAAATAAGACTTACTTACAATCAATTTAATTTAACTATCTGACGACCGGTTTCGCTTTCTACAATATGCAAAGCATCCTCAGGTCTCGATACAAAGTTAAACAAATGATGCCGGTACTCTATTAATTGATGGATGGTAGAACATGGTTGAAACTACTATATATTGTTGAATGGAGAACTCAATTCTATTATTGCAGTTGTTTGACAGTAAACGGGAAGTTCTTAAGGAGATAGATTTGATCCAATGAAGAAGAGATATGTGTGTGATTGTTTGTTAAATGAAAGTAATGTAATATATCATTGTGTTATTAAGAGCTATTTATACTTATTCGAGAGATATATTTTTGAAATGTGTGTTATTTATTGAGTAATTGTTTTAAGAAGGTGACAGTTTTATGACAATGAATAAGTTTAGATGTAAAAATTGTGTGGGTGTGCAATTGTTTTCAAACCTGTAGTTATCAAATTACTTTGATAAAGTTCTATTGGCAATTAGTAAATTATTGGATAGTCAAGTGAATAAAATATTAAAATACAAACAATTAAGGACAATTTAAACACACTAAAACAGAAAACACTTAGAAGGGACGAAACAAACATTGAATTTAAAAAGGGGGGAAGAGCTTTAATGCACTACATCGTAGTCTTGGGCACAATGAGTTTTTTTTTATATATATTTTTTTTTATATAGATAAAACATGGCAGAAGTTTCAACCATGTTCTACCATCCATCAATTAATAGAGTACCGGCATCATTTGTTTAACTTTGTATCGAGACCTGAGGATGCTTTGCATATTGTAGAAAGCGAAACCGGTCGTCAGATAGTTAAATTAAATTGATTGTGAGTAAGTCTTATTTATTATTTCTTTACCTATTTTAAAGAAAAGTAATTAATTTCGCTAAAAATCTCGAAGTTGATGATTAACAAAAGTTTTTTATGTAATATAACGTTTTAGACTTACTTCGGACAAATTTAGCCTATCTAATAATCTAAAGAGAATGACATAAACATAAAGTCTCGCATACTAGATTGTTGGATAGGCCAAATTTAACGAAGTAAGTTTAAAACGTTATAATACATAAAACAACTTTTATCAACCATCAACTTCGAGTTTTTTATCAAAGTTAATTAATTTTCTTCGATGGAAAAAAGGGTTCCTTGACTTATTTCAGATGCCGCTGATGATGCTCTAAGAGCGAGAGTACTTTTATCTAGAGATAATACTTTTTTAATGAACAGAAAATCCTATAAACATTTTTCAATAAAATTTTTAAACAATTTCGTTTTCATAATTGATGATGTGTCGTTACTAAAACAATATGGTACTGAAAAGTACCATATTGCAATAAAATTATGCCGTCGTTTTCTTCCTCTTGGAGTCTTGATTGTTCTGTGGGGGGAAGCAAAACAGAGGCTACTGGTAATGTCTCTACGAAAATCCAACAAATTTTTTGGATGTGATTCTAATAATTTTTTAGCTGTAACGAACCTATTCGCAATATCTGCGAATTGATCTTTCATTTGATTTAAAGTTTATTTATTCAAGCATTTAATCTTATATCCAGTCTTATAGGCAAATAGTCAGTAACCCTCCAGTCTTAAAGGCAAAAAGGGAGATGAGTTCTGCAAGCTAATACGGCGAAGAATGTTAGTTTTGGTTAGTTTGATAACAACGTGATTTTTATTCATTAGTTTGTACAAGGGACCATTAGTTCTGCTCTTTTAAACTTTAAAAAATTGTGTATTTCAATGTGGAGAATACGAAACAACTAAAAATACGTTTTTTACAAAAAGTGGAGCATGTGACTTTTGCATCTATACCCCCTTCAAAGTATGTTATTATTATATATAGATATATATATATATATATATATATATATATATATATATATATATATATATACAAGGACAAAAATATCGAATATTTTGAAATTTTCGAAAATTTTTGAAACAATGTAATAAAAAATTTTAAAAATCAAGACTGATATTTTTTGTACACACTTATGACAAGTCGAAAGAAAATGCAAAAAAGTATTTTTGAAGTGTGTATATTTTAGGCAATTCCTGGCTGAGCGCTTTCGGCTTTACAAAGCCATCATCAGAGCTATGGTCAATTTTTTTAAATACCACTACAAAGGAGAGATCTCATTTCCTTATATTTCAAAATTATGATTTTTTTAGTTGTTGAAATTCTTAAAACATATAAAAAACATATAAAAAAAGCCGACACCCAAAAATATACACACTTCAAAAATACTTTTTTGCATTTTCTTTCGAAAAAATTTTAAGTTTTTATGCAAAAAAAAAATGCGGAAAAAATAAATGCTTAATAATAGATACATAAGATTATTTTACTTTAAACTTATACGCTAATTTAAATTGCTTAAACAAGTCTTTTTAACTGAAAAAAGTGCGTAATCAGTAACGAATATTCCCTCTCTAGCTCTTTATTACTGCCTGCATCCTTCTCGGCATGCTTACAAGTGAATTTTGGACATATCCCTGAGAAATGGCATTCCATTCAATCTGTTTAGCAAGCCGAAGCTGCTCTATCGTGTTTGTAACGTGATTTCTTTGTCGTATGCGGCGTTTAAGGTGATTCCACATGTGCACTATTGATTTAAATTCGGGCTAAAGGGTGGTCAAGGGTGGTAATTTCGACCTCATCAAGATAATTACTCACTATGGCAGCGGCATGTGATGTGATTATCGTGCATTAACATAAATCTTTCATATCCAATATAAACAACAGATGGCAAAACATGATCTCGCAGGATCTTTTAAACGCTAGAGTCACCAGTCATCCGACCAATCACTTCCACAAGTGCGATGCGTACCTCCCAACTAATACCTTCCCAAAGAGTTATCGTTCTAACACTCTTCTGTAGACGTGGTTTTGACCATCTGGCTTCTATAATAGGATTCTGGTCTCATCAGTAAAAAGAACATTTTTCAATTGTTGTCTATATTCCACTGAATATGTGTTCTTGCAAATTCTAAACGAGGGGCCTTATGATTTTGGAGAAGACGTGGCACTTTGGCAGGGTGTCTAGGCCTTAAGTTTGGTTCTTTTAGCCTTCGTCTAACTGTTTCTGAACTTACATTAACTTGTCTAACATTTAATAGGTCTTTTATGAGTTGCATCGATGTCAATGATGGTTCTTTATTCTACACGATTTTGTGTAGCGGCCATTATTTTTTTCGCGGTACCTTAATAAAGTATTCGAAACTGTAGATTAACTTCTTTGGAGACGTCTTACGATATCTTTTTGTGTATATCCTTCCTAGTACAAAATTACAATCTGTGCTACTTGGATTCCATCGCAGTGTCGAATTGGTGGCATATTTGTTTTAAACTTGTTAAATTAAAACAATATTTAACTAAACTTAATAAATTAAACTAAAAATAACCGAATTAATATAATTTTTCCTTTACGTGAAGAAGGTTTTTTATGATAAAATGTACAAATGACACTAAACGCTAAATAAACATAAATTTAAAGTGGTCATTGTAGCCCATACCTTATGGATATGAGGAATTCTACAAAAATTCGCACCTTAACTGGAGCCAAATATGGTGATATTGCAATTTGCTGCCCGTATTTCGCAGTAACATTTTTTTTTCTGTAGGTTGATACCAAAAAACATGTTTTCAGATGCGAGCCTCAATAAAAAAGGCAAATTTAAGTTTTTTCCAACAAAAAACTGATTTGTTCGCTAAAGCTATTTCATTCTTCTAGCGACCTGCCTCGAAAAACGAGTGAAAGAAACTTCTATACTTGGAGCACACGTACACATCAGATACCAATCGCTTCGTCTTGGCCCCCAGAAGGAACTCTGACCCTTTGAAGAGCCAAGAAATACCTGCTCAAAGCGTGGCAAGCGCTAAGTCACTAAAATCGACGTTTTTTTTTTTCATTTTTTCACGATTTTATTCGAAAATAGATTAAAAGAGACCTGATTAGTTAGAGCACACGTACATATCAGGTACCAATCGCTTCACCTTGGTCCCTAGAAGGAACTTTGACCCTTTGAAGAACCAAGAAACACCTGTTTAAAGCGTGGCAAGCGGTTATTCAGTCCCTAAAATCGAGGTTTTTTTCATTTCTTCGCGAAAAAAAATTTTATCTTTAATTGTGGCTTATTTCCAGTTAAATAGTAATTCATTTAAAATGCCACAAGAAATAGTTTCAGAAAACTAGAGGTATACCTATAGTTTAGATTGTAGATTGCAATGATATCCGTTAATTAGTCCTTAGACCTTATCTACTTTATCTTCCTCTTCTTTAAGTGTCGCCACTCAATCGGGGATCTTTACCATTGCTCTGAATAGTTTTATTAAATTGCTTTAAAACCAGTTTCTTAAATTTTTCAACCATAATTCTTTTCTTTTTCCTATACTACCTTCTCCTTTTATCCTTCCCTGTATTATCAATCTTAGCATTTCATATCGCTGTCCCCATCGCTGAAAATCTTGGTTTATTTATTTTAGTTGTCATAAAAAAACGTTTTGTGGAATGAAGTTAATTTAAAAAACATTTGAACAATTAAAGGTTTAACAAACGAAAATATATTATACTAACTAGTTTAAATAACACAAATCAATCTTACTTTCAGAAAATAGTTGTTTTGAATTATTTATTCCCAAGACAAATCTCCAGGAACCGCATTTAATTAATGTTAAGGTACAAGTTAAAACAAATGGATTCGTTTATTCCGCTCACAACTTAGATCCTATTCTAGCTTACCCTAATAAATGGACCAAAACTTTCATTGATACAGATAGAGAAGTATATAAGCCAGGTGATAAAATCAAGTTTAGAATATTGGTAGTAGATGACAAACTTTTACCCATTAATATAAAGGTTAGTATAATAATTTTAACAGTCCGTTTAGGTAGACAGCTGCTACTATGTATATTTAAATGATATTGACTTACATTTCCATTAATTCTCATAACTATTCCTTGTCTGTTTTGTATTATACGTTAAAATAATAAACTGATATCGAGATCTAAAAATATTTAAATAAGTCTTATTTTTTTTACGATAGATAGAATTCAAATAATACTTTCAGGTTCTCCTAGTCCAATGTTATGCTAATAATTTTGAGGTACAGGTTAATCAACTTTACTCCAGAGTTTGAAATTTTATATGGTTAAAAAGATACAAAGAAGTTATAATAAAGATACACAAAATGTGTACGTATATACTAAACTTATGAACACAATATTAAAATAAATAATGATAATGTCAACTTATATCAGCATATATCTAAATTATTTTTCTATTATAAAATAGATGACTCAGTCAGTATTGAGTTACTTTAAAATATATTTATTATCTCATAACTTGGAATTTGCAATCGTCACCATTGATAACCGATGTTACTGTCGAACTTTTGCTTTTATACAAGCCTTCTGTCTTGCCGGTGTAAAGTCGTCTGAAGTCGATATTTATTGTGTTTTGCGTTTGAACTAATTTATGTTTTATTTTTATATTATTATATTGTTTGGTAAGTGAATTTTGCATATAATAATCGTTGGGTTATAGTAATGTGTATATTTTTTATTTTACCAAATTTAAAAATAATGTACCGTTTTTAAATAAAACGAGCGGTTCGAATTTATATAAATATATTTATTTATAACTTTACAGTTCGATACTATCTTATCAACTAACTTAACTCCTAAGATCGTTACATATATATACCAAAGTTACTATTTTCTAGAAAGTTCCCACCTCTAGGCGTATACGTGACTGATCTTTCTCGAAATATCGAGACGCTTTCGAGATGCCGCCGCGCCGCATGGAAGCATGAGGTGCTGTTTCGAGATGCAACCGTTATACGTGCCTCGTTAAATGCACGTTCGTAACACTGCTCCCCTCTTAGATCTGAGCGTCCCGATCAGCAACTCTATGTGTAGGCCCAGGATGGCGGAATCTACAGGACTCTCCAGCTCTGCATGAACCCCTCAGAAAGAAATAACAGTCTACTGTCTTTGAAGGACACAATCTCTTTGGATTAGTGCAACACACGGTAATTCTTACACCGGTTTCTCGGAAGATCACTTCTAGCATGCTTCTGACAATCTTCCAATCCAGATTATCTAGTGCATGGCCTATCTTGGGTAAAGCCAAGTTCTTAATGTCGTAATTGCAGACGATTTTCTTCAAATTAGTTAGAGCACACCATATATCCTCGTAGGTTGCCCTGTCTGTATACGACTTCCTAGTCACCATATACAGCAAAGATCGAGAACCATCTTCTAATCTCAGCACTCTTCCAACTTTAGGCTGCTGGTTTTTTAACTCGTCCAAGCGACCAAATTTCTTATAAAATACGGATGAGATTCCTTTAGTCATCTCAAGATCTTGGGCAACGAAGTGGGCTAGAGAGACGTTATGTGGAACACTAAAAAGATCCTGCTGAACTTCTGTCGTCACGCCGAATCTAGCACTCGTTTTCTCTGCGTAATTTGACATAAATTCATTAAAGCTTGGTCGCCGATCATCTTTGATCTCATGTTGAAGGGTTCGGACTTCTTCGGTTTCATTTGAGCCAGCATAAGGTGCAAGACGATTTATGTGAACTACTTTTGGTTTACCTTTCGGCAACTTCTTAATTCGGTATATTACGTCATTTATTCTCTTTTTAATTTCATACGGACCCTCCCATTGTCTTTGCAGTTTAGGAGACAAGCCACGACGACGTTGGGGATTATAAAGCCAAACAAGATCACCTACTTCATAGCTTTCATTCTTGCATCGAGAATCGTATTGATCTTTCATTCTGTCACTGGCTAACTGGATGTGTTGTCGGGCAAGTTCATGGATGTTGTTCATTCTTAACTTAAGGCGGTCGACATAATCTTCGCTTGCAACATGTTCTTCGGAAGGTCTGCAGCCAAACTCTAGGTCGCAGGGCAAACGAACTTCACGACCTAACATCAGGCAGGTTGGAGTCTGGCCCGTAGTTTCATTCACAGCCGAGCGGTAGGCCATTAGGAATAAATGAATGTGCTGGTCCCAATCTCTTTGATGTTCTGATACAACTTTGGACAGGTGTTTACCCATCGTTCGGTTCATTTTCTCGACCATTCCATCTGATTGAGGATGAAGGGGTGTCGTTCTGGTCTTATTGACGCCAATCAATTTACAAACGTTTTGGAAAAGGTTTGACTCGAAGTTTCGCCCTTGGTCGGAGTGGATCTCCAAGGTAACACCAAATCGGCTAAAGAATTCTTTAACCAGTACCTCTGCAACGGTAGCAGCTTCTTGATTTGGTAGCGCATAGGCCTCAGTTCATTTCGTAAAATAATCCATGGCTACCAGGATATATTTATTTCCATCATTTGTCTCTGGAAGTGGACCTGCAATGTCGATTGCTACTCTTTCCATAGGACTACCAACATTGTACTGTTTCATGGGTGCCCTCTTTTTACCAACTGGACCATTACTAGTTGCACACAGTTCACATTTCCGGCACCATCTTCTTACATCATCTTTACAGTTCACCCAATAGAACCGTTCTCGAACCTTTTGCAGAGTCTTCGTAATACCAAAGTGTCCACCTGATGCACCGTCATGCAACTGACGCAATACTTCTGACACTTTACTTTTAGGTACAATCAACTGAAGCTTAGTTTCTGTACCATCATCGTTCTCAAAGGTTCTATACAGAAGATCATCTTTCAGCACTAGGCAATTCCATTGGCTCCAGTAACACTTGACTTCGGGACTACATGCACTAATGTCTTGCCAAGAAGGTATTTCACTTCGACGCATCCAATCCAATACTCTTTTTATACATGGATCATCTGCTTGAGCGTCTTGTAACTGTTGTGGTTGCCATTGATCATTAATGACGGTGGTTCGTCTCACGGGGCAAAGTCTTTCTTCTAATTCAAGACAATGATTACGATTTTCACCGTATGGCCGTCTTGATTGTACATCAGCATTTGAATGACTTTTTCCAGCCCAGTGCTCGATCTGTTCTAGCTTTCTGACTGTTGTTTTATTTTCTAGCACTTTATGGCGAATGTGACCTTCGTTGTTACCATTCGAACATCTGGGTTCACGTCTCTTCGGCATCATGTTACGAACTACTTTCCGTACGATTTCCTCCAGACGTTTATCGTTTCGTTCATCACTCTCTTCAGAGGTTCGTACTTGATAGCTCCGTGAAACTCGACTAGCTATCTCATGTTCCAAGGCAATGGCGAGCGCTTCATCTAAGACTTTCGGTTTTGCTAGTCGTAAAGCTTTCTGTAGTTCACTGTCTCTCAACCCATTGACGAAGGCATCTACAGCAATTTCTTCCAAAATATTGTCTGGTACATCCGGATAAACCAACCGCACTATACGAGCAACATCTGCTTCAAACTCTTGCAAATTTTCACTTGCTCGTTGAACTCTACTTCTTAGTTGCGCCTTGTAGACTTGTTGTAGATGGGCATCTCCGTAACGTTTGTCTAGTCGAGTAAACAAGGTCTGGTAACATTTTTCTTGACCCTTAGGAATCGATCTTAGGATATCTGCAGCATCACCTCGTAAAGCAGCAGTCAAGGAAACAGCTTTTTCTTGTTCTGTCCAATGATTGGCTGTCGCAATAGCTTCAAATTGTCTAAGGTATATAGACCAAGAGGACTTTCCATCAAATGGTGGTAATTTGAATCTCATATTATGTGTCATTTCGTCTCTAGATGATTCTTCTTTCACTACCGGATCTAAAGCTACCGTATTAATTGGTGGTAGCACTTTCGTGTTAGTTATCATGGTCTCTAGCTGTTTGATCTTTTTTTCTACTTTATCGAATGTTTTAGAAATTTCTTCAAATTTCTCATTGTTCTGATTACATATTTCTTTAATAATTTGTGAAGTCTCGTCGTTTTGTCTAGCTACTTCTTTAATAATTTGAGACGTTTCATTGAATCTTTCATCATTTTTTTTTTTTTGAAGTCTCCTCAATCATTTGCGAGACGTTCTCAAATTTACTATCATTTTGTTTCGAAGATTCTTCAATCATTTGTGAGACATTTTCAAATTTCTCATTTATTTTTGTTAAAACTGTTTCTTCTGATGATTGAAACTGGAATGTCTCTGGGTCATCTCCATTCTTGTTAAGAACATTCTTCAGTCGCTCCTGGAGAATCTTCTTGGACCCGCTGCAGTCTTCATCGCGTTCTTCTAATTGCTCACGCAACTGTTTTACCGAGAGTTGTACTAGCAGCATCTTTGTACAGGCACACACGTACTTTTATAAATGTTCTTTCGTACAAAGGTCACTACCGAACTACGCGGATGTTCCCGACGAACAATACTTTTCAAAAGTTTTAAAGTCTTTTTCAAAAGTCACTGCTGGATTTATGTTGAAACTCCACACCGGACACCAACTGTACCGTTTTTAAATAAAACGAGCGGTTCGAATTTATATAAATATATTTATTTATAACTTTACAGTTCGATACTATCTTATCAACTAACTTAACTCCTAAGATCGTTACAGATATATACCAAAGTTACTATTTTCTAGAAAGTTCCCACCTCTAGGCGTATACGTGACTGATCTTTCTCGAAATATCGAGTCGCTTTCGAGATGCCGCCGCGCCGCATGGAAGCATGAGGTGCTGTTTCGAGATGCAACCGTTATATACGTGCCTCGTTAAATGCACGTTCGTAACAATAATTAAATCTAAAATGCCATATTGAATTATAAATCAGACTTTTCTTTATTGTAATCTATTTTGTTTTTAGTTTAGTAAAACTGCTTGGAAATGAGTGACATAATAAGCAAATCTACTACAATTTACCTATACAAAAAGAGTGCGTATATTACTAAATATGTATGAAAACAAAAATAAATATTTCGCTTGAACCCCCAGAAAAAGTAAAGGTTTTAGGATACTGAAAATATATTTTTTGTTCAATTATAACCAAAAAACAACACTTAAAAAAATTCGATAATTATTTGACCATAATTTCAAAATTAATGTGTACGTTAGGCTATAATAATGGGTTCGAGCGTTTTTGACTACGCTACACTCCTGGGCCAGCTGTCAAATGTCATGCGCAATATCATACCTTTTATTTATTGTACCATGATTCAAATGTATCTTGAACGCCCTAGTAGTTACCCCTGAAAAAATTTTAAACGAAAGGAGGTAGCGTCAAGGTCGCTGCCGTGTCTGCTTGTACTGAAGCCTGTCGCGACAGGAATCTATAGCATTCGATAGGGTTTTTCTTCTTCTTCTTCAAGTGCCCTGTCCGTTGCAAACGTTGGCTATTAACATGGCAATTTTGATCTTGTTTGCGGCGCTTCTGAATAGTTCGACCGATGTGAGCCCGAACCACTTCCGCAGATTTTGGAGCCACGAGTGTCTTCTCCTGCCTGGCCCTCGCTTACTGTCTATTTTTCCCTGGACAATCAATTGTAGCAGACGGTACTTATCGTGTCTCAATATGTGGCCTAGATATTCAAGCTTTCTTTGTTTAATTGTATTCACGATTTCTTTCTCCTTTCCGATTCTTTGGAGTACCTCTATGTTGGTGACATGTTCGGTTCAGGATATACGAAGAATGCGTCGGTACACCCACATTTCGAATGCTTCTAGTTTTCTCGTTAGCGTCTCCGTCAGCGTCCAGGCCTCCACGCCATACAGCAAGATCGGAAAAATGTAGCATTTAACTATACGTAGTTTTAGGGGAAGAGACAAATCCTTGCTTATGAGGAGCTTTTTCATATTGCTAAATGCTGCTCTAGCTCGTTCTATTCTCGCCTTAATTTCTATGGTCTGTTCCCATTTTGCATTTACGTTGGTGCCAAGGTACACTAAGTCCATGGTCAATTATGTACTACGTATTGTCGAGCAGTTGTTGCTTTTGTTTCGCACATTTTCTTTGAAGTGAGGCTCAGCCTATCCTCACTAACTGAATAAAGTCTTTCCATTACTTGTTGTAATTCGTCTATGGTACTGGCAAGGATCACCGTGTCGTCGGCGTATCTTATATTGTTCGTTAACTCGCCGTTTATTTTAATGCCCTCATTTGCATTTTCCATACATTTGTTAAATATTTCCTCGGAATACATATTGAATAGGAGTGGGGATAATATACACCCCTGACGGACACCTCTTTTGATCTGCACGCTTTCAGTGAGTTCGTTGCCAATTTTTGCTCTTGCTGTTTGACCCCAGTATAGGTTTGCCACAATTCGAATGTCCTTGTCGTCAATACCTGTCTTTCGCAGAATACCTATCAATTGTTCATGATTGACATTGTCAAATGCTTTTCTAAAATCTACAAAGCACAGATACACGTCTTTATCAACGTCTCTACACCGCTGTATAAGCACCTGGAGAGCGAAAATTGCTTCTCTAGTTCCAAGTGCTTTCCGAAAACCAAACTGCGATCTATCAATATTTGACTCACATTTATCATATATTCTTCTGTGAATGATCTTAGTGAACGCTTTAGTGACATGATTGATCAAGCTTATAAGCCGGTAGTCATCACAAATCTGGGCATTTGGTTTCTTCGGGATTGTAATAAATGTTGACTGTAGCCAGTTCTCCGGGATTTTACCGCTATTATATATGTTGTTAAAAAGTACAACTAGATTATCAAGGAACTGTTTGTCTGATTTACATAGGATCTTTAATATTTCGCAGGGTACATTGTCCGGACCTGCTGACTTATTGTTTTTTAGTGCTGCAATGGCATCTTCTATCTCCGATTTAAGGATTGAAGGTCCTGTTTCTCCTTCTCCATATAGGTGATCATCAGTCCTGTCAGATGCAAATAATTTTTCTATGTATGATTTCCATGTTTTTAAGATCGTTGATGGCTCCGAGATAAGATTTCCATCGCTATCTTTTATGCTGTTGGGTGACTTATTGAATTTCCTCTTGTTTGTCATCGATTTTATTTTTTTGTGCATATTGTAACTGTCGTATTTTCGTTCGTATTGTTCTATTTCCCTGCATTCGTTGGAAAACCATTTTTCTTTGGCTTCTCGAATTTTCGTTCTTATGGTTTTGTGGATCTGCTGGTATTTTTCTGCATTTTTATTCTTGAATTTACGTCTTTCATCCATCATATCCATTATCTCATCAGACATCCATTCTTTCTTTTTTCGTCGGTCACGCTTTAATAGAGTCGCGCATGTTGTTTGGATTGCTTCCCTCGATTTATCCCATCTCTCTATTATGTCCGACGTGTTCTCGTTAATGTCCTTTATTTTCTTTCCTAGTTGTTCTCGTACTTTTATTTCGGTTTCTGGGTTAGTGAGTTTTTTAATATCGATTGTGTTTAAATTAGATCTTTTCTCGAGCCGTTTTACTCTCATGACCATTCTGCATACCAACACATTGTGGTCCGTAGGAACATCGGCACCTGGGTACGTTTTTGATGATTTTATCATGTTTTTATATCTTGTTGGTACTGCTATATAATCTATCTGATTTCTAATGATGTTGTCAGGTGAGTCAGCGGGGGATTTCCATGTGTAAAGTCGACGTTTGGGGAGCTTGAAGAGTGTATTACTTAACAGCAGGTTATATTCCTGGCAGAAGCATATAAGTCTATCACCTCTATCGTTTCTCTCCCCTAGGCCGAAGTTTCCCACGATCTCATTCACCTTGCCTCTGCCAACCTTTGCATTGAAATCTCCCATCACTATTGTTACTTCATGATTTTTTGTCATTTTCATCAGGCTTCCCAGTTGTTCGTAGAATTCTTCGCTGGTTGCCTCATCTTTATCTGCCGTTGGCGCGTATACCTGTAATATATTAATATCCTCCGGTGTTGCTCGAATTTGTAAAAGACATCATTCTATCTGAATGGGGAGTGAAAGATTTTACTGCCGAATTAATATGCGGGGCAACTACTATTGCAGTGCCGTTTCTGTGATGTTTTGTGTTGTTTCCAGCATAGTAAACTTTATATCCAAGTATATCGCATTGTCCAGAGTTTTTGCCAGTGTGTTTCACTAATTCCCAATATATCCATTTTTAATCTTTTCATTTCTTTTACAATATTATGAGTTTTGCCGCTCTCGTACATACTTCGTACATTCCAAGTTCCAATCCTTAGGTGTTGAGAACTTGCTTCCTTTTTTAGGCCGTAGGGATTTCGCTGGCTGACGACCAGGGAGGCCCTACTATTTGTTTGTGTGCATCCTCCCCTGCCGGGTCTTGGGATCCGATCACCATGATCAGTAAATGTTTTTGTTATCGTAGTGTATTGCCATGATAACTATTCTAGGAAATTCTTATGAGGTGGTTTTCCGTTGCCTTCCCCATCGTAGTACCACAACCATTCAAACTGCTCCAGTCATGCTTGTGGTAGTCCAGTTTCAAGCCGATCCAGGATCATTTCCTTTGCGCCTTGAGCTGGCCTACTGTATAGGGTTTTTAGATACAGTAATACTTAGCGCCAATTTTTTATTTAATTCGTTTAGAAAGTTCAGTTTAATGGCGACCACAAGTTTAAAACGAAAGTACAAAACGCTTGCTCTAAAAAATAAATGGGATATTATTATGAGATGTGAGTGTGGCGAAAATCCGACTGTGATATATATGATATTGTACAAGCTCCAGTGTAACATTGTGAAAAATAAAGACAAAATCGAAAAATTTATAAAATCTGTAAAGAATTATTCTAGAGACAGAAAAATCCTTAAAATGAGCGAATTTCCTGACGTTAAAGAAGCTCTGCACATCTGGTTTAAGCAACAACGAAGCAGACAAGCTCCTGTTTCGGATTAAATTTTTAAAAATAAAGCTCAGTTTTTTTCTATCAGGAATTAACAAAGACAACTGATTTTCGTGCCAATCAAGGTTGGTTCGAAAACTTCTAAAAATGGTACGGAATACGATTTTTGCAGATGAATGGAGACAAGTAAAGTGCTGATGAGTCAGAGATATTTAAATTTATTCAGAATTTGAGCAAAAAGATCACCGAATTAGACCTAATTCCTAAACAACTTTATAACTCTGATGAGACCGGTCTAAACTGATGGCCAAGTTTAGTTAGTTAAAGCCAAGTTAGTTGAGAAGCTACCAATTATGTAAATGTGGCAAAGTCGTGCCTGGGTGACAAACGAAGTTTTTCTATATTGGTACAAGAAAAACTTTATCCCACAAGTTAAAGATAAGCTAATAAAACAAAAACTGTCAGTAAAAGCCCTTCTCTTGTTAGACAATGACCTATGAAATCCTGATCAGGACGAATTAAAAATCGAATCAGCCGATGAATATATCGAGGAAATGTACTTACCGAAAAATACTAATTAAATGAAACATCTTATTGTGTATTTCTTTAAGTTAACATTAATAGAAATCTTTAAATATTATTTCTACGCTTATATAATAAAATATGTCTAGTGGCTGCAATGCCAGTGTACAGTGTAAAAAAGAAAACATCTACCGCCTAAATTTTTCGTGTTGGTATCATGTGACGTCACGGGCTATGACGTGCTTTGGTATGTAAATTAGATGAAGTATATAATACTATTATAAGTATGATTTAAAATACCCAAACAATGGAGAAATGCCAACACAATCTTAATACATAAGAAGGGAGACCGAACAGACCTAAACAACTACCGTCCTATTTCCCTTTTGTCACAACTATATAAAACCTTCACAAGAATAATAAACAACCGACTAACCTATAAACTTGATAACTACCAACCAGTGGAACAGGCCGGATTCAGAAAAGGATACAGCACAATCGACCATCTACATACGCTTAAAATCTTAATTGAGAAAACCAATGAATACAACCTTCCGCTGTACTTAGCATTCGTAGATTATGAAAAGGCTTTCGACAGCATTGAAGACTGGGCGGTTGAAGAAGCTCTGGTCAATAGTAGAATAGATTCAAGATACCGACAATTGATACATGATATTTACCAAAACGCAACCATGACCGTAATTCTGGACGACAAATTAATAACGGATAATATAAAAGTTAAACGAGGAGTCCGACAAGGCGATATAATTTCACCTAAACTGTTTACCTTGACCCTCGAAGACATAATAAAATCAACAGATTGGGAAAACAGAGGAATATGTATTAACGGAAAATACCTAAATCACCTTAGATATGCGGATGATATACTCCTGATCTCCTCGGAACGACAAGAACTGGAATTAATGATGAATGAACTTCATGAAAAATCACTGCAAAAAGGCCTAAAAATTAACTTTAACAAAACAAAAGTAATGACAAACACGGAAGACCAAGAGGCAATAAAAATAAAAACAGAAAAAATAGAACAGGTAAATGAGTATATCTATCTAGGACAAGCAATCAGAGCTAATAGAGAAAATCAAACAGCCGAAATATCGAGACGAGTAAGAATGGGATGGGCAGCGTTCGGCAAACTTTCTTACGTTCTAAAAAATCAAACAATCGCTCTATAACTTACGAAGTAAGGTTATATAACTCCTGTATCATACCGGTGCTCACCTACGGAGCATAGACATGGACATTTACACAGGCCAATTTGGATAGGATAAGGAAGGCACAAAAAGCGATGGAGAGACAAATGGTGGGTGTATCACTTAGAGATAGAAAACGTAACCAGTGGATCAGAACCAGAACAAAGACAGTAGACGCGATAGAACAAGCAACAAAACTAAAATGGAAATGGGCTGGACACAATGAACGTCTCCAAGACGGACGATGGAACAATGCCATCGAAAAGTGGCGTCCATACAATGCAAAGAGATCAAGAGGCAGACCACATATGAGGTGGAAAGATGACATCAGTAAACAAGGAGATCCCACATGGCAGAGAACAGCTCAAGATAGGGAAAGATGGAGAGAACTGGGGGAGACCTATATCCAACAATGGAAGGATAGAGAATAGGTTCAAAAAAAAAAAGTATGATTAATATATTATAAGTTATTATTTACACACTGCATGTACATTAAATTTACTAGCTTCAATATTTCTTTTAATTAACATGTTTTAGTTAGCCGAAATGTGTATTTTAGTTGCATATTAACCTGGGTAGCATTTTATTATAAAATTTAAAAATATTGTACGCTACTGCTAGCAAAACAATACCGAATATATAATCACTTTCGGTAATTCGGACACTTTTGGTAATCCGACACCCCTTTGGTCCCATATCTGTCGAATTAATAAAAAGTCATCAAGTCTAATATCTTTCACGATTTAATCTAAATCATATGCTCAAAATGATCACCGATCATCTCCTGACAGTAAAATAGACGGTGTTGAAAATCTTCGGTAACATTTTGTAAAATCTCTGCGGGGATTACATTAATTTCTTGCCTTATGCGGTGCTTTAAATCATAAATATTGGTTGGTTTCATCATGTTGATTTTTGTTTTTAAATAGCCCCATAAGAAATAATCCAGTGGAGTCAAATCGCAAGAACGGGGTGGCCATTCTAAGTCTACCGATCCATCGATGCGGAAAAGTTTGATCAAGAAATGTTCGTACTGCTGCTGCATAATGTGGTGGAGCTTTATCGTGTTAAAATCATATGTTCCTATTAATTTCTGCGGGGTTATTAGTATCTTAAAAGCGTTCAGGTGCTAAAACATTTTGTAGAAATCCACCAAGAATCTACGTTCCTGTAGTTGGCTGTATACCATATATTAAAAAAAAATTATTAAAAAACCTTTATAAAAGGTATATATTTAATATTTATATCTTTTTATTTTTATACCTATTTAAGTATATTATATATTATATATATTTAATATATATATATATATATATATATATATATATATATATAATATATAATATATTTAAATATATACCTTTTATAATGGTTTAAATTTTTTTTATTTTGTAGAAAGTTCAAATAACTCGGCCCAGTTACTGTACCCTCAAAGAAGTATGGTCCAACTATTCTGTTACTTAATATGCCAGCCCAAACTTTTAATTTCTCAGAATTAATTCAGTAAATTAGTACTGTAAAGTGATACTAGTAGGAAAGTTTTGGGGAAGTTCTGATTTTTTCATTCCATATGTGTTTTGGGGTGCTAAATCTGAATCTGAGGTTTTGCGGACAAAATTTCGTGACGCAACATTTAAAAAACCAGAAGAAATCGGTTTTTTTTTTGCTTTTTTCCGGTTTTTTGCTTAAAACTCGAAAACTGTTAACTTTTAGTAAATGGTCTGTTTACAGAAATTAAAGTACTTAAAGTTCTGTACAAATGTCACTATTTTGGTTAGTGTACAGACGAACCGTTCGGTCTCAAGGGCAAGTTGAAAATTGGCAATTTGTACCGGTGTGACTGCAAAACCCACTTTTTAGATTTGTATTGAAAGGTTTTCAGTTAATTTCCCCTAGTATTTAAGTTAATTAAAATAAAGACCGAGTCACACGGATAATTCACGTTTTGACTCAAATATTATAGCTAGATTGCAAAAAATCAAAAAAACTCAGTTAAAAAGCAGTTAAAGCCGCTTTACATTCCAAGCGGCAACAATGTGCTAAACTGTTGTAGACGTTGTAGTATGTGTGTACGTGTAGCGCACACTAGCGCACAAATGAACATGTGACAGTGGTGGGGGAAGATATCGACCTACTGGTCATTTTGATTGGCCTTTGTAGCCCTGATATAAAAAATATATTTTTTTTTGAAGCCAGGAAAAGGAAAGGTTTCGCAAAGCCTCTACAACCCTCATCTGGCTGCTGAGAAAATCCTATTGAATCATATTTTATTCCTGCTTGCGATGAGTGGTTGTGATACTACTTCTGCATTGTTTAATCAAGGGAAACTGAAATTTCTTAAAGTCCTGCAGAAGAACAAAGATTTGCAATCGGTAATTGAAGCTTTCAAAGACCCTAATTCAAGTCAAGATGAGATTGCCACAGCAGGAAACATGTTTCGCACGGCTCTATATGGAAAAAAAGAGACAAAACTAAACGATTTAAGATATAAACAATACGTATCTTCATCATTCAAAAATAAGACCAACATTTCCTCATTGCCCCCAACTGAAGCTGCTGCACGAGAACATTCACTGAGAGTTTACTATCAGGTGCAGCAGTGGTTATCCGGTCAAGCCACACCTAACGAGCAACAAAAAGACCCAAGTGAGTGGGGATGGCAAAAACTAGTAGTGGTCTTGTGCCAGTACCAACTACTTTGGACCCTGCACCAAACTCAATACTCCGGTACATTTCATGTAAATGTAAAAAGGGCTGTCAACGCAATTGTGGATGCAGGAAGGCGGGACTCCATTGTTCCCCAATATGCGCATCATGCGAAGGACTGTGTAACAATGTTGAGCCCCCAGAAGACAGCTCTGACATAGACGTAGAAGAAACTGAAGAAAGAGGGAGAGGTATGTTGGATCTGACAAGTTATTTTGTAGTCATTCATCTCTCCTTGATATATGATATGTGTCTCTCCTCTTTTTATTTTCCAGGAGAACGACTCCCAACGCGGACGATGGAGCAATCAGACCCTGAGCCAGGACCCGATGCCATCGAAGAACCTCGCTACGATGCGGAAGGTATCTCACAATCTATTTTGCAATCTTCATCTCTTCTTGATAAATGACTTAACTTTAAACTTTTATTTTCCAGAACAAGCAGAACCAGGACTCATCGTTATCGAAGAACCTCAGCCAGGGCCTTCCAAAAGACAACGGCTCATATAAATTTTGCATATTATAATTTATAATCATAATAATATATGATCATAAGTAACGAGATTTTAAGTTTTATTTTGTTACGAGTTCTACCTACCTACTGAATTTACATAATTTTTCCCTTTTTTCTTTTTAATTACTTGTGTGGAAAACTAGGTGACATTTATCAAATGACAGCATCCATAAAAATTAAATATTGAAATGTAAAAAGTGGGTTTTGCATAAAATGCTAAAAATTTACAATTTTCAACTCGCACTAGAAACCGAACGATTCGTCTGAAAAAAAAAACTAAATACTGGTATTTGTAGAAAATTTCAAGTACTTTAATTTCTGTAAACAGACCATTTACCAAAAGTTGATAGTTTTCGAGTTTTAAGCAAAAAACCCAAAAAAGAAGAAAAAAAAACGGTTTATTCTGTTTTTTTTTTAATGTTGCGTCACGAAATTTTGTCCGCAAACCCCAGATTCGGATTAAGCACCCCAAAAAACATATGGAATGAAAAAAATCAGAACTACCCCAAAACTTTCCTAGCAAAAATACAATTTAACTGAACTAGATGCTTAATGTGAAAAACACTCATTTTGCAGGATTTTCTATACTTTTTTAATAAAATTGTTTTACTTTTTCAAATAATTGGCTGGTCTTTAAAACATATAGCATAAAACATATAATAAAGATCTTTGGGGTAACATATATTTGTAATTTTATTAGATTCCAAAAATAAGCATAAGTAATCCTGTAGATGTAACTGTAGCAGTCTGGGAAGATGTTAATTTGGAAAATGGATTAGTCAGTTTAGAATATGAAATGGTCGATGAATCACTAGTGGTAAGCAAAATAATATTTTTTTTTAATAAATATATTTTTAAACTTAAAAAGTGATCATTCTCGGGAGTTGGCTGTATAACATATAGTTAAAATACTCGAACATGGAAGTAAAACACTTCTTTTGTAGGTGGTATATTTAATTAAAATTAAACTAAAAATCCAATTAATATAAAACTTTAGAACATCTTCGGACTAGTCAGTCGATCCTGAGTGAACCTTTGTAGTACTTCTGTAGATAACCGCAATTATTTACACAAGTACTACAAAATATCTAAAAATAGCACAAAGTTAATCATGACTAATACATCGTTTTGCGCTAATTGTTTAAAGCTAACTTCTACCTCCAATAGAAATCTCCAGTGTGATGGCTGTAAGAAACCAATACACATTGCTTGTACGAATCTGTCTGTCGATGATCGAGTTACGAGGAAAAAGTACGTGTGATATACTTTGCAATGCATGCAGTTTAAACATTGTAAATATTACAGAAATCAAGAGTCTACTAGTCGAGTTTAAAGCTGACATAAGAAGAAAATTGAAGACTTTGATATTAAACTATCTGGATCATGGACGTATAAATAAAGATGGACTAGGCATGCCCTGCACTCTGTTCACCTAAATTTGAAGTCGAAAAGTTTATAGGCGCGGGGAAAGAGACGAGGTGATAGACTGTGACATATCCTTTTAAGCCAGCGGCGTACCTTCCAATATTTGAAAGTTATTTGAAACAGTTTTTTCACTTGAATAAATAATGACTATTGGTTTTACTTTTGCTTTGCTTGCTTTTATTTTTAGTATCGTAAACATATGAAATATTTCGAATAAGTGAGAAACAACAAACGGTGAATAATGTTAATTTTCAGTGTATAGAAATATATTTATAAAAATTAATTTACACAAAAGAATAAAGATGGAGTAAATAAAATCGTAAAGTACTTTATATAATATTTTATTTAAACTAAAATATCACACAAGCAATAAAAAGTTTAAAAAATTCTTCCCCAAACATTAACCTGTTCAGGGTATTGAGTATGCTCTGCTCTTATCCAGTGAGTGATAAGTTGAAAAAATATAGTCAAATATGGTGTATAACTCCAGCTTAATTGTTAGTTGGCAACATTAGTATGTCACGTTAGACATAGCAGTAGACAGAAGAAAGATAAAAATTCAGGAATATGTATTTAGAAAATATTAATAAACGTAAAAAAACCATAAACCATTGTTTAACAAAACATATACAACAATATATAAAACACATTAAATCTTATGGAACGGTAGGGTTCTAAAATAGAAATATGCTTTATTGTCACTGAAAATTGTACAATGCTTACAAAAAGTAAAAAAAAAACAATTAAACAATTAAAATTTATTGAAATTACAAAAATCGTCAATATCACAAAATAAAAGATAGTAAAATATACAATTCATTGCAAAATCTAATTGTTGCATAATAAAACCTTACGAAATAATTTACGAATAACTTTTAGTTGCTGCATGTGATACACAAATAAATAAATAAATAAATATATATATATTAAATATATATAAATTTATATATATATATAATATATATATATATATATATATATATAAATTCTGCTTCGTTCAGTTCTCCTGAAACATCAACATAAAGCAGAACTAATCTGACTTGACAATGGCAAGTGTGACCTTGCCGAAACGTGGTCAAAACAATGGTTTTTTCTAAAAACCAAAACTATTTAACGCGGAGTCAAACCCGGAAAACATCTGAAAGCACATATAGCTTCCCGCGAAATTTCAAATCCAATATGTACATATATATATATATATATATATATATATATATATATATATATATATATATATAATTATATATATATATATATATATATATATGTATATATATATATATATATATATATATATATATATATATATATATAAGTTCGGATAGATTTCCGCGGTCAAATGAATAACTTCTCCTTAGTTACCAATCTTCCAGAATACTCTTTTACTGAATAATACGGTCTTTGAGATAGATAGGTTTTTGTCATTTTACGAAACTTAAGGATACAATTTGTAAGTTGCAGAGGGGGATAATTGTATAATTTTTTTGCCGAATATAATATAGATTTCTTTACTAAGTCAGTGAACGGGATCGATAATTACACATCAAAGGTTGAATTTCTGGTGGACTAGTCATGATTGGGTCTTGTTAGAAAAACATGTAGGTATTTACCAATTAAGAAAATAATTTCTAGAATATACGAAGAGGGAAGAGTAAAAATCCCGTGATATTTGAAGTAGCTTCTACAATGTGTTATTCTTCTGAGTCCAAGAAGATACCGTATTGCTCTTTTTTGTAATTTAAAAATAACATTAGATTGGGCAGCTGTACTAGAACCGCAAAAAGGAAGGCCATATCGAAGATGAGACTCGAACAAAGAAAAATATGTTATTGGAAGATGCTAAATTGATTTCCTCTAAAACAGATCTTATTGCATAGCAGGCTGAGACTAGTTTATTACTTAACAAATTGATATAAAGGAACCATTTAAGGTTGTTGTCTGTAAAAATACCATGAAATTTTACAGAATCAAGGGTTGAAGAGCTCCTTTATAGGATAATGCTACTCTTATTCACGCTAAAAGATAGTAAAGCAGAGTCGGACCAGGTATTTATTTTAAGTTGATCAGAAGTTATAATTGCATGAAGAGTTGCAATATTAGAGTTCCTCTAGGTAATACTGGTATCATCAGCAGAAAGAAAAATTCATCGCTGCTAGACATGTCTTCAACGGTTTTATTTCTAAAACATATACTTAATTAGATAATCATAATCCTTGTTTTTATAAATTAAACTAAAAACTCACTTTTTATAAATATTACGTGGAACATATGAAAAAGTATTATCACCAAGTAACAACTCTACAGTTTCAGTTTCTGATGCTGTAATGGTGCTCGAAGATGCGTTTTCTGTATCTATATTTTCCTTGTTGTCTTAATTGTCATTTAAACATCTAGAATATTCAATTTATGTACATTAAAGAAGAGTATTAAAATTGGTTTAAGATTGAAATAATCTCATACAAAATATAGCCAAAACTCACCTCCTTTTTAACAGTTTAGGAGAATTAGATTTTACATTAAAGCCCAAGTCTGTCTCCATATTACATTCTTCAGTATCAATAAAACTTCTAAAATATTTTAATATTAAAATGAAATAAGTAATCAAAATCCACATTTAGATTTTATTTGTAAATTTAATAAACAAATTCGATACAAACCCACCCTTTTGAAGGTCCATAAAAATCATCCTTATCAATACTACTGGAAGCTGTTGCTTTATTTTCCATATCGTTTGTAGAACTAAAACATTGAATTATTAATTATTATGGAATATGCTACGAGTATGCATTATATTTGGTTAAATTTAATTTTCGTACAATGAACATAACCTATAGATATGTATATATTTCATTGAAATTAATATATTTATAGCAATTATAGTGTAGATTAGAAAAAATAAATAAATGTATTTATAATACTACAAAATTAAACTTCAATTCATGTCAAGCATTAAGTATTATCACATCCCTGTACTACGCCTATGGACAAAATTCCACTGTTTACAATACTTACGAATGAAATGACAGTTCTGGATGTAAATATGAAGTTTTCCTGCATACAACACAGTTACGCACCATTATTACACTTAACTATCAACTATTCTTCACTTCTAATTTAAAATATATTAACAAATTCACTAAAATGTCACAAATAAGGAAATTATCAACTCAAAGGTAAACAGTACAACGCCATATTCTTTTTCGTCAAATCGCTAGGATTGGTTGATATTACCAACGATGCCAAGTTTTACAAGAGTTAAGATTATCAGAATATATTTTCTTTTAATAAATTAAAAAATTAATTTTTTTCTTTTAATTCCTTGGTTGCGAAATGAGTATATCTAAAAATAGTTTATACTAACTAGATAATACATTTTTACTTATAGATTTAAAGTAAATTACACTAAAAATCGAAAATTATTTCGAAGATTGACTCTGAAAAAAAATAATAATATGACAACGTCAAATTAGGGATTTGTGCCTATGACTGTGAATATCTCATGACTTCAAGTATAGATGTAAACAGACCGGTCCATCTTTATTTATACGTCCATGATCTGGATTCAGCAATAAATTAAATCAACTTGATTCTATTACAACAACATAATTTATTAACAACATTGTCAATGAAACCGCTGATCACATATCTCGTTTCAAAAATTTTTTGGTTAGAGGCGTCCCTGAACCTACAGGAGACCAACAAAATAAAAAAGATCATATAAGAATAAAATCCATTTAGCCCTAGAAGTCATTGGAAGTCAACAAAGTCCTGTTACATTTTATAGGGAGGTAAACCAAATCAAAATAAACGTTATCCCCGCATGATAAAAGTTATAATGAGTTCTGAACACCACACTCGAAAAATGCTTTTAGAAAACTTTTAGTTTAGTTTTTAGTTTTACTTTTAGTAACAAAAATAAACTTTTAGAAAACAAATCTACTGAAACTTATTCTGGTATTGATGACAAGACACCTATGCAGCAACTTCGTTTAAAGGAACATCGTACTGAGCTTGAAACTCGTAAAAATAATGAAGAAAATGATCTGATGATTAAATATATGAATGGCTGTCCAAAGATAATGAAATTTCGTTCAAAATTCTTCTGCACCAAAATTTACGGATTGGCTTCTTATGTACACGAATCTAAACTTGCTTGTGTCAAAATTTAATGAATTTATAAATACTGTTCAACTTTTATAACCTCACATTATTCTACTAACAGAAACGTGGCTTAATTCTTCTATCCACGATGCTATTGTAAACATTGATAATTTTACTATATTTCGTAGAGATAGTGGTACTCGTCGAAGGGAAGTGGTATGCATTTGTTTGGCAAATGATATTACTAATACTTTTTTCCATCAGTAATAAAAGAATAGACGTACCTGGTATAGAAATTATCCACTTACTTATTACTAGTAATTCTTTCATATTTAATATAGTTTGCCTATACCGACTCCGGATACAGTACTTACTCAGGACAATATGCTTATTAAGAAACTTGAGGAATTATCATCCCTTGAAAATCTTATTGTTGTTGGAGATTTCAATTTTCAATCCAGAGATAAGCTGGTCCATTATTTCCAAAACTGATACTATTAATTCCCAAAATATGTTTAAAAACTTTGTGATAAACTTAAATTTATTACAACTCATAGCTGAATCTACAAGATTTAGAGCTAACAATAATCCTTCAATTTTAGACTTATTTTTCACAGATGCCGATAAATTAATTTCTACACTTGAAGTTTCCTCGTCTGTGGGTCTTTCTGACCACTCGCTTATTACTGCTCACATTCAATTTAGTTTAACACCGCCTTACACAAATAATTTCGTAACGTATGCCACTACTGATTTCTTTAATGTAAATTCGGTTTTATCTCAGTTAAACTGGCAATCTATTTTTCCATTATGTTCTTCGAATAACGAATCTTCGGAATGTTTATCGTTATTCTTTTCTCGGGTTTTTACAGAAACGATAGCATTCCTCAAATAATTAGCCCACGTTTGTCTAAAACTCTTGACAATATATCTTACACACCGGATGAAATTAAACATCATTTAAGGAAACTACGAAATAATTTATCACCTGAATTAGACGAACTCACCTCCTTTTTCCTCAAACAATGTGCAGAATCTGAAGCAATCCCTATATATCTCATAATGAATGCTTCTTTTAATCAAGGTTCTCTTTCTTTGTCCTGGAAACTGGCTTGGTTACTCCTATATTCAAGAAAGAAAATAAACTTGATTGTAAAAATTATCGTCCAATCAGCCTGGCTCCTATTGTTGGCAAGGTCATGAAATCGATTATTTCAGAAGCTATGTCTAAGTTTCTTCTTCAAGAAAATGTCATCCCTCGCCAACAGCATGGCTTTATCAAAGGTCGTTCAACGACCACAAATTTACTTTATTGTGTAAATGATTAGTCATTATCTTTAAACAATCGGAATCCTGTCGATATAGTCTACTTAGACTTCTCCAAAGCTTTCGACTGTATTCCAAAACGTCGATTACTAGCTAAATTGAAACACTATGGATTCCGTGGAAAGGTAAACATTTGCATTGAAGATTTTCTATCCGACAGATACTTTAGGCTTTGTGTTGGGGAAGACCACTCACTAGATAAGCCAGTCAAGAGTGGAGGCTCACAAGGATCAGTACTTGGACCAAATAGAATCTTTAATAATTGATGGATTCGACCGTACCGAACGAATAGCAGAACATAAAAAGGGCTTTCAAGAATAGAAAAACAGATTCGACATACGCACTTCACCTTCTAGATCATAATCATTCTTTTAATGACAAATTTAAAATTCTTCACATTCAAAATAAAGGCCTTAAGCTATCTTTGTTAGAATCTATGGAAATCAACAAATTAAAAAACACAGATATAATTCTGAATGACCAACTTGAGACAAACAGTTCTCCCCTCCTCAACCTATTTCATTAGAGACTATAAATTTGTAAACCCAAGCCAAAATAGATCACTTGAGAAAGGCAATCAGCCGAAACAGCTGTAGTGATAATATTTAAAATAAATTTTGTGGAAGTTTGAAAACAAAGTTTTCAGTGTTTTTATTGTTACAGAATCTTTAATATCTGGAACAATTTGATAGCGATTTGTTTTATTTATAGGATTGTGTTTTGTTTTCGGACAGCATTATTTATTTATTAATTGTCTGACAAGTCAATTTTTGTATAATATACTTAATTGTTTATACAACTTTATAACGTTATATTAACTTTATAATTGGTATTAGTGTTATAAGGATATTTTTGAGTTTTGTTTTTTTTTGCTTTCTGGGCACTCCTCTGCCCTTATTTGTAATATAATAATAATAATAAAAGTTATAACTGAAGATGGACTTACTAGTCCGAAAACGTTCTGTACTATTAATTTATTTGGATTCTTAAATTTAATTTTAATAAATAATATACCTATTACATCAGAAGTGTTTTACTTCAATGTTCGAGTTTTTAAATACATATTCTTCTTTTGTATCTTCGAATATCATTCGAGTCACCTATTTAACATTGGAGGAATGTACTCTTGGTTGTATTTTTATAAATTTAATATAGTTTGTCAATTCTCTCATTCATCTGCTTCAATAGAGGCAAACATTGTCTGATAATTAAGATCTCTAGCGAATCTCTTTTATAAACTACCACCGAGGAGATTGTATACATGGAAGGCACCAGCGGATAAACCCCATAACGTAATTAGAAACCAGCTGGATTATATATTCGTAAATAGAAAATTCAGAAACAGTTTTAAATCTGTCAAAACATGTCTAGGAGCGGACATTGAATCTGACTACATACCTTTAGTGGGAGTCATGGATGTGAAACTGAAGACAATAAAGAAAAAGTCTAGACCTTACTACGACATGACAGCCCTACAATATCCGGAAGTAAAAAAGCAAGTGGGGGAATATATTAACAACCAAGTTAAACAACTAAAAGAAGAAAATAACATTCAACGAGAAATCAATCAATTCGAAGAAATAATTAAGAAAACTAAACAAGATCTGCTAAAACTAAACAAAGAAACAAAGAAGAAATCTTGGATGACTCCAGAAATCCTTCAGTTAATGGAACGCAGAAGGTTAATAAAAGGAAATAAAGATGGGTATAAAAAAATGGAGGCTTATATCAGAAGAAAAATAAGAGAAGCTAAAGAAAAAGAAGCTGTAAAGAAATAGAAAGACTACAAGCCAAGCATGACAATTTTAATGTACACAAAAAGGTAAAAGACATAACGGGTACTTTTAAAAAGCGAACACAAATGAAACTCCTAGACACCAATGGAAAATTAATCATTGACACCCAAGAGATGAAAGATAAATGGAGAATATATTTGGAGACACTTTTTCAAGATCATAGAACGGATTGTAGGCATCCATTTTCAGAGAGGTTGACGGGCCCGGACATACTTAAATCCGAAGTAGAAGAAGAAATAAAACGGATGAAAAGCAGGAAAGCTGTAGTGCCTGATAATATTGAAGCTGAATTTTTAAAACTCTTGAAGGAAGAAGGAATAAATTGGTTCACGGCTGTCTTCAATAAAATATACAATACAGGAATCATCCCTGATAAATGGCTAGAATCAGAATTCATAGCGATACCAAAAAACAGGGGCTAAAAAGTGCAAAGAATATCAAACAGTCAGCATAATGAGCCACATGTTGAAACTGTTTCTTAGAGTCATCCATGGAAGAATTTATAAGAAGTGCGAGGAACAAATAGAAGTGCGGACAGACAGTTCGGCTTCATTAACGCAGTGGGTACCAGAGAGGCACTTTTCGGAGTAAAGGTACTGATTCAAAGATGCAGGGACGTTATATGCCAAGTTTATATGCCACGTATACGCGTGCTTGATCGACTATGAAAAGGCATTTGACAGAGTTCAACATCAAAAGATGATAAACATTTTAAAAGAGGCAGACCTGGATGACAAAGACCTCAGAATAATTTCAGAACTCTCTACTGGAATCAGACCGCATACATGAAAATTAACGGAGAAGAAACAGATCACATAAAAATACTACGTGGAAATAGACACGGATGTATCCTTTCGCCGTTGATATTTAATATGTACTCAGAGAAAATTTTTAACGAGGCTCTTTACGGAAAAGACGAAGGCATTCTTCTAAAAGGTGAAAGAGTAAACAATGTTAGATATGCCGACGACACCATGGTGATAGCAGATAGTTTAGAGGGACTTCAGAGGCTAACGGACAGAATAAACGAGTACAATCATCTATGCAGTATTGCTACATGGGAACTATTATATAAACGAACAGTGGAGCAATGTATATTATACATTTCCTATGCGGCACAATAAAGTGCCGCATAGGAAACGCAAGAACGGTCTTTAACAAAATGAGCATAATCTTCAAAAGTCACAACATATCCCTAGATACAAAAATGAGACATTTGAGATGCTATGTTTTTTTCTGTGTTGTTGTACACCACTATTAAAAAACTTGAAGCATTTGAGATGTGGCTTTATAGAAGAATGCTGAGAATATCATGAACATCAAGGATCACGAACAAGGAAGTTCTAGGAAAAATGAAGAAGGAACCAGAGATTGTGTTTACGATCAAACGCATAAAATTGCAATATCTGGGACACGTTATGAGAAATCAGCACCGTTACTCCCTGCTGCAGTCTATATTGCAAGGTAAATTCAAAGGTAAGCGAGGACCCGGAAGAAGGAGAATATCATGGCTGCGGAATTTAAGAACATGGTTTAAGAAAACTTCAACGGAGCTGTTTCGAGCCGCAGCGAGCAAGGTTATTATTGCCAATATGATTTCCAACATCCGAAACGGATAGGAACCAGAAAAAGAAGAAGCGAATCTCTAATGTGAAAATAATTCTTAAAAATTTTTACAACCCTCACAATATTACACTTTATTGGACAAGCACTCGTTATATAGTAGCCTAAGTATTCCTCATCTTATTTTTTTCTCTTACAGGGCAAATGGAAAATTGAATCATTCGGAGATATGAAATATTTTGAAGTATCCAAGTATACTCTACCACGATTTAAAGTCAATCTAATAAGTCCAGAAAAAATATACCATGAAACTAAATCATTTTCGATTTATGTTTGTGGACAATATTCCCACGGGCGAGCTGTAAAAGGTCTAGCATTCATCAAAATTACTCATTCCCATGGAAGTTTTAAACCTATTAATCGTCTCAAAGGAGTAAGTAAATAATTTTTCGATGTAAATATCTAAATTCTGAAAGAGACTTTCAAAGTAGTTCATTATGTAACAAAATTAAGTTGTATTAGCTCATAACGGTAGAAATAATATAAATTAAACCTAAAAATAAGTATTTTTAACGGTAATAAATGCACTATCAATAATATAAGACTGTCAACAATATTAATATTATTATAATAACTGATAACTGATAATTCAGTTAGCAGGGTATTGCAAGTCAAGCCATAATTGATAGTTAACTGCCTTGCGAGGACTAGTTTTTGAAACTACCTAGTCTATAAATGTTAGTGCGCTTGTCTCAAACAAAAGGTACTACCTGTATAACGCTGCTCAAACACACATAATTATTAAGAGATTAAATTGTCATTATTTTAATTATGCAAATTTGCTGATTCGGAAAAGATATATGTATTTATTAAAAGATTATAGTCTTTCTAACCTTCTATTTTCTCTTTTAAATATTGTTGTGTTTATTCTAGATGGAAAATGGATGTGGTGAATTTGTATTATCTGTAAATGATCTAAATTTAACTAATATTGCAAATAAATTACCGTCTGAAGACAAAATGTCACTCCATGTTTCCGCTACAGTAACCGAAAAAGGTACTAATAAAATAGAAGTCATATTCAAGAAAATCAGGATTTATTTTCAACCCTATAAAATGAAATTTATTGGTAAGCTTGTAAAAAATTTTAATAGTATTAATATATTTATTAAATAGCTTAGGTAATAGTGGATTTGATTTTTAATATAGTTATGATAAATGAAATACTATTTAAGATATTACTCTTATTTAACTACTCTATAATAATTTTTGCCACTATTTTTACATTGCGTTATTTGTTATAAAATGCATAAATTATTTTTTTTTAATAATATAGTTTGGATAATATTAAGAACATATAATAATATGTAAGAAACAAGTGTGCAGTATTCTTTCTTTTCAATCGCATCTCTTGCTACTTTGGCAACTCTATGTACCTGCTCAATTGTTCCATATTGTTTGCCTGAATCGAAACTGATAATCAGGTATTAACTTAAGGACATAAAGAAAATTTAGGTCCTAATGCTAAAAATTTTTTAATTTCAAAAGGAAACTGAATAGATGTTAGATTCTTAAACCATTTTTCTTGAAATTTTATCTTATCAAAAGCTTCTATTTTTAATTTATTGAACTTATTAATTTGTATTTTTTTTTGTATTTTTTTTGAATTTTTTTGATTTTTTGAATTTAATAAACACAGAATTTCATAAAATCAAAAAAATACAAATTAATAAGTTCCATAAATTAAAAATAGAAGCTTTTGATAAGATAAAATTTCAAGAAAAATGGTTTAAGAATCTAACATCTATTCAGTTTCCTTTTGAAATTAAAAAATTTTTAGCATTAGGACCTAAATTTTCTTTATGTCCTTCCAAATCTGATATTAGAGTTCCTAATTTACTTTCTGATATTGAATCAATAATCAGACCACTTAATGATAATCAAAAGGATGTTGTTAGATCTAAATGTACAAACGTCATTACAAACTTTTTACATAAAGAAGTCAAAGATCATTTTTTAAATAAATACTATTTACAAACTAAACTTTTTCTTAAAAACCATCCTGAAATTTATATTGTCAAAAGCGATAAAGGTAACGTAACTGTTGTAATGTATAAAGAGGATTACCTACAAAAAACTGGAGAACTCTTAAATGATACTAAGTATTACACTACACTTAGAAGGAGTCCTGTTTGTACTTTACAACAAAAAGCAAATTGTCTGGTATCAAAATTAAACAGTAAGAAATTTATTGATAATAAAAAAGCAAAAGAACTCAAAATTTATAATTCTATTGCACCACGGTTTTATGCTCTACCTACAATACATAAACCAACTTTATCTATGAGACCAATTGTTTCATCTCTATGTCCTCCAAATGGACCAATAGCACAGCTCCTCACTGACATCTGCCCTACTTTAACAAAACATAGTAACTCGAGTTACTAGGTTTTAAAAAATTACATGATTTTTGAAATCCCCGTTAAAAACTACGTATTATATATTTTTTTTACATTTTACCTTTCTACAGGCTAACCCAATCAGCTGATCTCTTTTTTTAGTAAGTCGATGAATAGCATAGATATCCTAGAGAAGAACATAGCAAATAAAGTTACTACCTCACTCTTCTTTATTTTACTAAGATCTACATTATGTAAAAGCTAGTATTTTAAGTTACTAGGTTTTGGAAAATTATTTCGTCAAAATTTATAATATATTGGCGCCAGTGGTTTGAAGATACTAGCTTTTAAATAATTGTTTTGACCTAAAAATTTTGGCGTAGGAACTTGTCAGAAGACAGCAACTTCCAGTTACTAGTTTATACAACGTTAATTCCCACCATTTCAACGACCACTGTAGTCAGTAACCACAAGCTCAGTAGTTAATCAACGAGAAAAGACGTGTTTTGTTTGGGTTCGGTAGTTATAAGTAGAGCCGCGAGTATTACATTATTACGGCAAGAAAGCTGCTGCGTCTGTAAACAATAATTAAAGTAAAATGGATAATTTTAATTATCTTTCAAATAGGAGTAAATTATTAGTGTCATTGTGTGTTAAAAGGTAAGCGCCATGATTTCCTATAATTTTTCTATCCATTTGAATCTGTGATGGTGGTGAAATATAAAGTTAATTTTTTTTATTTGTTTTAAAATCGATTAAAGATAGGTCATTTTCTGCTTGAGTGTGCAGGGCATAGAGAGAAAACGTAGGTGAAATACTGGGTGTAAAATGAGGTACATGGGGGTAAATAGAAGAATCGAAATCAGGGTTATAGAGTCGAATAAATGGGAAAAAAGTTGCGAACCTACTTTAATGCGTGACCAACCGTAATTCGTTCGCTCTTTTTGGGATTTAAAATTGGTCTCTCTACGGATATACAGGGTGAAAATATGAAAATGTGCATGTTCAAAAACCACAATATTTTCTTTATTATAGAAGCTAAGATCATCAAAGTTTCAGGGCATGGGTAAAAAGAAGCGGCGATAATAAAAATGGCATCAAAACATTGCAGGCCTACGATGTTGCGCTAGGCCGTACCTATTGATTTTTTATTAACACACGGGTGAATTGCTTTTTGTAAACATTTTAAAAACGTAAATTCAACATTAATTCAATATGGAAACCATAATCAAAACAAGAGTTGAATTAAAATAAAATAAACCTATATTTTTGGGCACACAAATGCGCAACTTTTCTGCCACTAAACGAGCTGTTCGTAAGGGGGTTGTTAGGTATAATGATAAAATTATCGAATTTTAAGACGTCACTAAACTTGTGTGGGATATTCATTATTATCATGGTATATCATTTAAATGTGAGTGTATAAAGAAAAATTGCACATTTAAAAGGATTGTATTTGTTTTTAGAGGACGTTCTGAGGACAATAATTTAAAAGAGCCTTTAGACCCAGTAATCGGCACTTCAAAGAATGTCCATTCAAGGGATCAATTATATGAGAAATTTCCGCAAGATAATATCCTACGAAATGTACCCGAAGAACCCTCTGATTTTGACGACTCAGATGCGGATCCTGATTATGAACCTGAAAACGAAAATAAAAGGCATAAGACATATTTTAATTTACAAAATGTATTTGATTCGCATGAAACTGGTTTTGTAAGTTTGAGTACAAAATTGGATCTTACCAACGCTCAAGATTCTGCACCTGCCAAGGCCTCTTCGAAGAATATCCAAGAAAATGTCTGCAATAGCCCGGTTTTAGAGGAAGAAAGTACTAAAAACGAAGCTGACATACTCTCTGTTTGTACACAAGTGATTGAAGATATGTTAGATAAAGTTTGTGCAACCAAAGACAAATATAAGAAGAAAAGCATCATAGATCAAATTCATAAACATCCTTTATTACCTCCATGTAATAACAAATGCCGCAGGGGCTGTTCAAAAAAAATTGATCTGCTCGAAAGAGATAAAATAAGAGTTGCTTTTTGGACAATGACTTTTGGTGAACGACGGCTGTTTCTAGACTCACATGTTAAACAGTCGAATGTAAAAACCAGAATGCAGGAGGCCTTATCATCAAAAAGAAATTTTTCTCTTAAATATTTTTTGCCAGTTAAGATAGTTTTACAGGAAGCAGTTGATAACAAAACTGAAACTACGAGTGTTACGGAAATACAAACATGCAAAAATATGTTTCTGTACACATTGGGATTAAAAACAGATGGCATGATTACTACTCACCTAAGAAGTAAAAGGACTTCAGATAATGCAATTGCCAAAACCAAAGACGACAGGGGGCTTATTGCTCGGTCTATTTTAAACGACCAAAAATTGGAACATGAATCACTTATAATAAATCATATAAATTGCTTCAATCCAGTCGTATCTCACTATAACTTAAAACATGCACCTAATCGAAGATACTTGCCTTCAGAACTGACGATATCTTTTTTGTGGAAAGATTTTGGTACCAATCATAAAATTGGATATGATCTTTATAGAAGCGTTTTTAAGAAACAAAATATTGGTTTCTGTAGGCCATCCCAAGATGAATGCGAGGTTTGCACAATCTACGAGGCTCATTCCAATGATGCGAATAATTTGAAATGCAACTGTAAATATTGTGTATATTATCAGGAACATAAAGAACACTACACAGAGGCTAGGCAGGCGTACCAAGCAGACCAGGAGAAAAAGCTGGATTCGGACGAAAGAGTTTTTAGTGTTGACATGCAGAAAGTGTTACTTTTGCCAAAAATGTCAACCAAGAACTCGTTTTTTATATCAAGGTAAGATTTTTTTAAGGATTATTTATTTTTTTTTCGTTTTTCACTTTGCATGGAATTTACATTAAAACTGCTAATTATTATTTGGATAAAGTACTAGAAAACATACTTAAAAAATTATAAATATGCTCACAGAAAAAAGGAATTCATTTGAACCTCAAATTATCCTAAATTGCATTTTGTTAGATTACATAAATATTTCAGATATCTGATACATTGAAAAACGCTGCAATCCTTGATACCACGTTATTTATTTATTTATTTATTTATCAAAATTACGGAACACTCCATTTTTACCAAATAGATTTAAATTATAGTTTCATTATAGTACTTATTTTTTTTATTTGTGTATTTTCAGGCTTGTCGTGTTCAACGAAACCTTTGCCTCATTGGGGAATGGCGAAAATATTTGTGTTATGTGGCACGAGGCCATCAGAGGCAGAAGTGCAGCTGACGTGACTTCAGCATATTATAATATCATGAAAAACCTAAGTTCTAAAGTATCAAAGATTACATTTTGGGTGGATAATTGCTCCGCCCAAAACAAAAATTGGACATTATATTCATCTATAATTTGTTTTGTAAATTCGGATTGGGGGCCAAATGAGGTAACATTCAAATATTTTGAGCCTGGCCATTCTTTCATGGCGGCCGACTCAGTACACGGTCGAATTAGTTCACAAATGAAAAAGCACCCCAATATATACGACTTTCAACAGCTTCTAAATATAATCGAACAATCCTCAAAGAAAACTAAATGTTTAGCTCTCAATATCTCGGATTTTTTTCCTTTTACAGATGGTTGTAAGAAACGTAAAAACAACAATATTCCATTACTTGATAAAATTAAACAAGTTCAGTTTCGTAAAGGTTCCAAAAACCTTTTTTATAGGAATAAAATCTCCAATGAGGTATATATCGAATCAGATTTTCTAAAGACAAAATTTGAACCAAATATGCCATCCGCTCCACGTTCGGAATGTATAGGGATAAACACGGATAAAAAAGAGAAGATTTTAAAAACGCTCTGCCCACTGTTTAGTGATGAAAGAAAAAAATTATTCTGGACATATTTACCATCAAACAATAATTCTCGTGATTTATGTACAGTATCCGAAGTCTAGTATATAAGTTTAATATTTATATTTCTTACATATTTCATATATTTATTATTATGTTGGATATATTAATGTGTAAGCTACATGTTTAAGTTTATTGTTTATTGTCAATGATATGCGCACATACTTTTCATTAAAACTTTAGAAACATCTTAAGTTGTATTTCAGTTTATTTTAAAAAAATAAATTTAAAAATAAAATAATTTTTTCGTTTTATTTCATCGACTTACTATATTTTGTTTCAGTTTTAGTGAACTTAATTGTCAGTTGAGATGCCTAAGCATAAACTAGCAACTAAAAATACTATATTTTACGATTTGCTTAATTCTAAAAAAAAACACAATCTTAGCCGCAGCAAAACATAGTAAGTAAGATTTAGTTATAAAGGACTAACATAGGTTACTTTTTTTTTACTTTATCGAAATTTTCGCTAAAAAGTATATAGATTTCCATCATTTGTCTTGTTTCAGCTTTCATTAGAAATAAGGGCAATCCAATTTTACAAAATCTGTTCTCCTGAAAAATTGTCTAAATCATAGTTACTAGGTTTTGCCAAAGTACGGCAGACATCTTAACCAATGCTTATAATTTAAACAACAATTTTTACATAAAAGATTCATTTGATTTTAGTTCTTTCATTAATAATTTCCAATTACCACAAAATTATGTTTTAGTTAGTTTTGATGTAACATCTCTTTTTACTAATTTACCTTTAAATTTAATCATAAGTAGTGTTGAAAAACATTGGAATGAGATTTCGCAACATACTAATATTGACTTATTACATTTTAAAACACTCATCAACTTTGTTTTTGATTCTAATATTTTTATATTTAATGGTGTTTTTTATAAACAAATTTTTGGTAGCCCTATGGGATCTAGTCTTTCACCCATTCTAAGTAGCTATGTCATGGATGATGTTATTAGTGATTGTATCAATAATTGCACTTTTTTCATTCCATTTATCAAAAGATATGTAGATGATCTAGTTTTGGCACTTCCTAAACACAAAATTCTTGAAACAGTCAACATTTTCAACAATCATAATCAGCATATACAATTTACAGTTGAGGAAGAGGTAGAAAACTCTCTACCATTCCTTGACATAAGAATTGTAAGAAATACAGACAATATGTTGAAAACTAGATGATTCAGAAAACCCATATGTAGTAATAGATTTATAAGCTATTACTCTAATCATCCAAATAAAATGAAAATGAACCTTATAACAGGATTAAAGGAACGTGTTTTAAAACTTTCTCATCCAGACTACCTACAAGAAGATCTTCATTTGTTAAAAAATATTTTAATTGAAAACTCTTATCCTCCTGATATGCTACATAGGATGCTTTTTTCTAATTTATTAAATATAAATAACTTAACACCATTTTTTGCTAAATCTCAAAACACTGTATCCAACAATCAAAACATATATTATCATTCACTACCTTTTATACCATCATTAACTCCTAAATTAATACAAACATTAAAGGTTATTGACAATATAAAAATAGCAACAAAGAACATCAAAACTATTCATCTTTATATTCCAAAACTAAATATCCTATAGACAAATAAGATCAAACAAATGTAGTATACAGCATTGTTTGTACTCAGTGTGAAGCTGAGTATATTGGTGAGACTGGAAGAAATCTCTCAAATCGCATTATTTCTCACAAGAGTGATTGTAGAATTAAGAAACCATCTTGTGCTTTGGCAGAGCATGTAATAGACAAAGACCATATTATGGATTTTGATAATATTAAAATTTTATGTAATGAAAGTAATAAATTTAAAAGAACTTTTTTGGAAATGGTTTGTATTAGCAAAAGTGATAATAATTTAAACAAAAGGTCAGAAATTCAAAATTTAAGCAAAATTTATAATTATATAATTTCTATTTAATTTATGCAGTCAGTAAAATATCACATTTTGAATTTTCCATGTATTTGTTACATTTTTTCGGGCATCTATCAATGGTGAATAAATCTTCTTCTTTTTTGTTACTAAACAAAGAAGAATTTTTTAAACAAAATTTTATTTTTGACAATATGTCAAAAATAAAAATTTTTAAGTTAGTATTTATGACATTTTAGGCTGGTTGTAGCTATTCTATTTTTGTTTATAAATTCAATTTTTTTTCTTAAGAAACTTCATCTAAATTTTTCAGAGAAACATTTATTAGAATAAGACATTTTTTTATTAATATTTTTTGTATTTATTATGTAAGCAGTAGTTTTATATAAAAAACTAATTTTATTTGGTGAGTTAACAAAAAATTTTTTATTTCTAGTTCAACTTTGTAAGACATTTTGTATTTTTTAGAAGCTCTTGATAAAAATTGTAAACACAATTGAAAGCTCGAGTAAAAAATAGTCAACAAATAGCCCCTTTTATTGACTCCAACCCATCAAAAACAGTGTTATATTTATATACATATATATATATATATATATATATATATATATATATATATATAATATATATATATATATATATATATTATGAAATATTTTCAATTTTGCATCTAAAAATCAGTGGCTTAAATAAAAATCTAGATCAGTTGAAATTGAATTTAAATTGATTGAATTAATCAGATGACACTGAATTTTGATTGTATATGTCTAACTCTAACCTGGATGATTTCTGATGTATCATTAAATAGAAAATTTTAAAATTCTATACATAAATTAAAATGACGATGTCATCGGATATTTGAGAAATGATTGAAGATATACCTATAGAATTATAAGGATTTCTGTATGTAAAGCATTAGGGATAAATGTGATTGATCAATATAATAAAAACACATTATTAACTATAATCTAAAGACCATCATGAACTAAAGAAAATAACTGTGTTGGTTGTTCGATTATTTAAATACCACTAAAAGTTCAGCCTGTAAATAGCATGTAATTGTGGGAGATATTAATATTGTAAACGAGTTAGATTCTGCATCTATAACTATAATGTTGTATTCAATGTGGGCTCCGAATATTTTTAACATTAACAAAGTTTATTATAAGTTATAAATTGTGAATCTCAGTGATATATTGAAATAAACTGTAAGTGTACAAACTCTTTACATAATATCCAGTTAAATTAGTATTGCTAAGTCAGTGTGAATTTTTTTTAAAGTCCCAAGCAATTATCTTTAGTGCCTTAGAAAGCACCAAACTTCAAGACTACCTTCTCCCACTTGGAAATATAATTAATATTAAAAAAAATATAATCTTCTCTTCTAGATTATCTAATAATCGCATATGTATGTATTTATCCAATTAATAAATAGTGGATGATTTTATGAATAATCATGGTCAAATAGAAATACAAGGTGTAATTGTCAGAACAAGAAGGTTAGTTACACCAGCGGAACGACTTGGGCTCTCCAGCGTATCAATACCGCACGACTTGCTAATCAATGAGTTACAAAAAACTGGCAGAGTTCCTGTCTCCCCCATGATATTCCTCAAAATTACTGCTTCTATGCCTGAGTATAATCACATCCTTAGTTTTCGAAGACAAATCTATATCAATCCTCACAGTCTAACGCTACCAGAGTCATTTACTCTTGTTTTTGACAACACGATATATAGAATATTTATTTCTCAAGACAGTTTAGTTTGCTTTAGATGTAAAAAGCCAGGTCCCATTGCTTCACAGTGCTCCGAACCACTAACTCAACTAAAACCCAACCAAAACAATGAAGCATCGGTATCCAGCGCAGTACCCAATGACACAAACCCTTCTCAGTGTAAACAAATGTCTATTTCTAATATCCCGGAGATACCGGACAAAGTAAATGCATCAAATAAGGACAGTCACATAATTAATCAACCAAAACGTAACTATGATGAAATTATTTGACCTGAAGCAGATCCATCTTCAACAGAATGTAACATTTTCCACCACCTAAAGTCCAAGCAAAATAAAAAAAAGCTAAAATTAGTTCAGCAAGCAGTGTCTCTCTTACTTGACCCTGCTAAAAACTTAATAGAAAATTATCCTCTACCTTTCCCTCTAAACTTTGATCAACTTAACATGCTCCTAATGAATATCATGGATCAACAGATCCTATAACCACAATTCAAGAATATACCACAGGCCTATCAGCTTTGTTCCATATGCTCAGTCAAGTTTACCCCCATTGAAAGGAAAGATTCATAAAACGTAAATTCGCGTCCATAAGAAAAAAAAAATCAATAATTATCTTCAGTGATGTATCGGACGCGAAAAGTGGCACATCTCAATTAATCCAACATTAAACTTCAAGTCTCTACTTCAGTGGAATATTAATGGATTTTTTCCATCCCCTTGCTATGCTCCAACATCTAATTTTTGTTCAAAGCCAGCAAGCAAGTAAATATTGAAATCATCCCTTGTTGTCTAGTGCGTTTTGACTCTCTCAGCGCAGTCAAAGCTATGCAAAATGTATACTCTAAACCCCATTGAGAGAGTTATCAAAGCCGAATTAATGAAAACTTAAGAAAACTCGAAGAAGATACTAGTGCGCGTAACGCTATCACCAGTGACGCATCAGAAACAGAGTGTCGGACTGTCGCAGGCGATCTAAAAGTTTATTTCAAAAATAAGGTGTTAAGTGAGTGGAATCGGGAGTAAAATGACTCTAGTTCGAACCAGAACCATCAAAATTGACATTTTTTCATGAAAGTCCACAGTCAGAAGTAGAAGATGCCAAACTATTATTACACGTCTACGACTTGGACACTGGGTGTATCCTCACGCCCATCTCTTCTCAAATAGTGAACCACCAAAATGCGAAACATGTAATACAGTAGACTGTATAATGCACTTCTTGATAGATTGTCCTAAATATGTAAATCAAAGTCAGTTTTACAATTTGCCAAATAACCTGAAAGCACTCTTCAACAAAAGTTTAGTTCCGGACAATTTATTAGGTTACTTAAAATGTATAAATATGTTACACAAAATTTAACTTAATTAAGTGTTACAAATGTTCAATTGTTTACAAATTGTAATTAATTGTTACAATGATTGATTGTTACAAATGTTAAATTTAATATTATTACAAATGTTACAGGAATGTCGCTAATAACCTTTGGGTGGATGCGACTTTGTCTCTTCAAAATGAAAAAAAATATATTATAAACATGACACATATCACAATCGACGGTATAAGAGACGATTTTATTGTATATCTCTAATGTTTCTAAAGTTTTATAATATTGTTTTATTATTTAAAAACTAAAATTATATGAACAGATAAATAATATAAATGTACCTTTTAAAGGAGAATCAATTTTTCAACCTGGTCTTCCTTATCACGGTAAACTGAAGTTCACAGAAGTTAATGGTAATTTAACCAAAGAAGTTGTTGAAATTTGCTACAACATTGCAATTAAGAAAAGTTGGAACTATGTCAACTCCGAACAATGTTCAAACTTTAGCCTTAATCAGGATAACGAATTGAATTTTCAAGTCCTACCAATGACAAGGAATGTTATTCATATAAACTTTTATGTAAGTATACACTCTCGAGTATAACCAGTTAGGAAGTTGGATTGTTAAGTTATTTTTTACTCTTAGTATTTTTTTCAAGGTGTACTTAGTACGTACCAAATATGGAAGGGCAATATTAAATTAAATTAGAGGAATTAAATTATTAATAATCTCCTCATCGTGCACCCTTCCTTCGCGATTTATCTGCCAATGTGATAAATATCGACCTATAATAATATTGTATTAATAAACTGCTCGTCTATTCAAGTGAAACAACATATTTTCAAAAAAAAAAACTTGCGACATTTAAATCCACTCATTTAATAAAGTATTTGCTAATTTATTCTATGTGTCTATTATCTTGTCCGTTTTTGTTATTCTTGTTTTTATATCTATTATTACTTCCTGAGTTATTAGTTATCCCCCTTCAAAGTTTTGCGATCCAAATGAAAATTCTAATCCAAACCATATCAGCAGGTTCGCTAATCATGAATGCTGTCGCCTCCTACTAATCTTTTATGCTATTTTACGTTAATATTGGTCAAAGTAACACCATAGTATCTGTAACCTCTCAAGATGTGTGACCCGAGTGCTACATTTTTCTCTCTTTGAGGGTGTTCAATGGTTTTTATTTTTGTTTACTCATGCGCTGATGTATCTCCTCGGTATCCATAAAATTCGTAGACAGAGAAATCGTAAAATCTGACAATCCAAGTTTGAGCTTTAAAGTAAAGTCTGATGTTTACGCACAAATAGTCAAACAACCATAGAGGCGCATAGAAACCTTAAGATAGACTCTAAGCTAGTGTGAAAATACCAAGAAGAGCTCGATAGACGGGCTGAACATGACAATGTTACACTGGTATGAGAGGTCACCGAGGGATACACGGTAATGAAATAGCTGATGAAATTGCCAGGAAAGAAATAACGACAAAATAACTCGATCCAAAGCCGGTCATAGTGGTGTTCAAAATCCGGGGAAAAGCCGACAAAAAATAGGCACTATATCTTCTAATATTCCTAAAGTACTTACTGCGTGAGTCTAGTAGGAATTAGCACAAAGTGATAACAGGATTCCTTAATAAAAATGTGCAAGTTATTGGAGACCTAAGTATAATGGCGTTGGTTCATAGATACTTAAGCTGCAGACTGTGTAGTAGAAAGTCTCAAACAATCAACTTTATCTTGCCCAACTTGTGAATTATTAGACCGAAGACAAAAAACAATTTTCGGAGTCTACCGAGTGACTTCAAAAACATGTGGTACCCATCCTCTAGACCGGTATAATTCCAACAAGTTCCCTCTTTGTTTACAATTTAAATGTGGATATTCTTTTAACATGACACAAATATCTTCAGGTTGCAGTTTTTCGCCCTGTGATTTGGATAAACTTTTAATTGCACCAGTTTCATTAATATTTTTTACTAATGTAGGTACTGACAGTAGATCTTGTTATGGGTATATGTTAGAATATAAATTCGCATAGTACACAGACCAACGATAAAAAAAATTTTTAAACACCTTATTTTTATGGTTTTTTTAGAGTACTAAATCCAAATATGACACTACTAAGATCTATCACCTACTATATCGTTACATTTACCCTTCATTTTATTCAATTTTATAAATAGAATTTTAAAATAACTAGTAGTGGATGTAGAAGAGTTGGAAATACTGCTAAAACACATTTACTATCTATTCATAGCTGATCTTTTGTTTACTGTCAACCTAACCTCACTTTCTGGTTGCCGGTATATGTGCTCAGTAAAATGTCTGAACTGTTGACAGTTTTTGTTATATCTATTTAATTTAATAACTCCTGAAGACTTCTATTTCTATATCTGTATTTAAAAACAGTAACTGCAACAATTTGATCTATATTTTCTTAACTTTTTAGGCAAGGTCTGTTAACCATACAAATATCGAAGATAGTTTTTTGGTAATAAGATTATTTTCTACGAGTAACAATTATATCCAACTAAATCAAAATATATTGGAAATAAAAACAGATGACTGTAGAGCAGATCAAGAATTTCGAGTAATATTTACAGCAGACCAGTTTAAAGATAGAGAATATGTAACTTTTTATTATATGGTAAGTTTTCAAAATTCTCACAAATATAGTCATTATATTTGTATCCATTTAAAAGATTATTTCTATCCTTATTGTTTAACCTGGGATACCACATTTACCAATGGTCAAATAGAAACAACATCATCATCATCATCATTTGGCTCTACAACTCTGTGTAAGTTTTAGCCGCGTTTACTACTTCCCTCCATTGTTGTCAGTCTTGAGCAACTATTTCCCATTGCTGTATTCCCATTTTGCGTAGATCACTGGCTACTGCGTCCTTCTATATCTTTCTTGGGCAACCAACTGACCTTTTGCCATCGGGCCTTTCCCAGAATGTGGCGTTTAGGAGTCTTTCGTCACTCAATCTTAGCACGTGGCCCGCCCATCTTATTCGGTTTGCTTTAATGTAGCGTACTATGTTTTCATCTCCATATACTCTCTGGAGTTCATCATTGAACTGAAGAAAAAAAGTAACGTCATCCATTTTCCAAAGAAAAAGAAATTGCTGGAAGAGACTGGCTTGACGGCTTCCTTAAAAGAAATAGAACTATTCGATTAAGAAAACTGGAGGCGAAAAGTATTAACCGCATATCTGCTTTTAACACAACTGAAGTAAATCTATTTTTCTCTAATTTATTCATATTGGATAAATATAAATTTTCGGTAAGATTTTCGGAAAAATACTTGCTAAAAAGGGACAAATAAGAGTCGGCTTTATTACAAACGCAGACAGAGGTCAAACAACAACCATTTTATGCTGCATAAATGCCTCAGGAACATATATTCCACCTTTGATTATTTATGCCCGCAAAAGGATGAAACCAAAATTAAAATAGGCCACCTGGTGCAGTCTACTGCTGTTCGGGTAATGGGTGGATAAATGAGCAAATATTTCTCGAACGGCTCCAGCATTTTTACATTGTTGTAGCCACTGTACATTAGAGACATATAATTTCTGTAAAGAACGAGGAATTATTATATTAACCATACCCCGCACACATCGCATTGACTCCAATCGCTGGATGTAGCTTTTTGCTCATGGTTAAAATCAGCGTATAACATTGAATGTGACAATTATCTTCGAATTTATCCTCATGAGCATATCAAGACATTTGAAATAGGTGAAATATTTAAAAATTCATACGGTCACGTAGCCACATCAGTCAAATCCATTAAAGATTTTGAGAATACACGAATATTTCCATATAATCCTGAAAATTTTACCGATGAAGACTTTGCTCCAGGTGAATCATTCATATAAGAAAAAGATGAAAAGACACTGGACCAAGAGAAAAAAGTGGATTAGATAAGGAGAAGAATAATAAGGAAGTTAAGGGGAATAAAGAAAGTTGGACACATGACAAAAAATTTGAAATATTTTTTCTTGACATGAACAAGATTCCAAAATAATGACATCAACACCAATGAAGTTACTTCTAGAAGAAAAACACCGGAAGAAGGAAGAGTAAATGGGAAATAGAGCCAGCAAAGGAACAAAACGAAAAATAGGCATCGAAGAGTCCAGTCCTCCGAGAATAGTTCCAAAAATAAATTGTATAAGAACACAGAAGATCACAAAAGATATAAATTATCTGAAGATAAGGATGATGACGATCACCATGATAGAAACGTTAACGAAGATATTTGCGTAACTTGTGGCGAATTCGACAAAAACAGAGAACTCTGGATCCAATGCAGCATTTGCAGCTAATGGGCATACAAAGACTGTACCAGTTTCGAAGGCAAAATTAAAATTTGCGATTTCTGTGTATAATAATGGCAGTGGCACTTTTACCTCTCGGTAGTGGGTAAATATGGCCACCAGTAGAAGTCTGAAAAACGGTTTTAATTTCTGTCTTGTTCTGTTTAAAAATATTTCGTAAATAGAGTTTGAGGTATTAAGGTTTGAAGTTTTGTTTACGTTAACAGTACAATTTTTAAAGCTATGTAGCACTATAAATAAACCAAAAGACTTAGGCGGCCACTATTCTCCCCTTTCCCTTACGTTTTTTTTAATAATTGCTTATAAGCTTAAAATCACAGTATTTTTCATAGTTGCCAGATTTAGTACCTCTTGCTCAGCAGGTGCTGACAGATTGCGTTTGAAAGTAACAAAAACTGGCCTGCTGTAATATTAATAGTTGTATAGTTATTATGTAAATTAAAATTAAATTATTGAGGATGCTTTCATTGAAAATTATTGGACGATGAGTTTCGTTCCATCCCATTAAAAATAATACAAAATGTAGTCTACATGCTGCACGTTTGATTTTACGTATATTTTATACAAAACAAAATCAAACTAAAACAAATCAAAAGATAAAAATTACGTATATCAGCAATTAAAATTGTCCTCCTAGTAACCACTAATAGCTAGATATTTAAAAAAAAAGAATGGAAAAATAACAAATTTTGTGTTTCAGATAAAAAGTGGATCGCATATTTACAAATTACAGAAAATTTATCACAGAGTTAACAGAGCTATTCCAAACTATTTTGATAAGTTAGAGAATATTATAGGAAGTAAACATAGATTTTCGAAACTAGGAACCCATACTGACAACTTTACTGTTAAATTTCAACTGGATAAAGGAATAACGTCCGCCTATCAGTTTTTGGTATATTATGTATCCAAAACAGGTGAGACTATTGCGGCAAGTAAAGTGATTCAAGTTGAACCCTGCCTTATGAAGGTAATGCATGTACTTTATAATAAGTAAAATTTATTTATATTTCTTGAAAAAAAAATTAAAATTAATTATAAAGATAAAGTTTTAAATTATTAAATCGTGTTCCAGTTTAAGGAAGGAGTCATTTGCTCAGTGGCGGCCGGTCAGGGTCGACAGTGCCGACATACACCTTTATAGATATTATAGATTTCTTAATATTTAAAAAATAATCAGATAAAATTTAATCAGTATTTCGATAATTAATTATAGCAGGTAATAAGTTGATGTCATTTGTTTCTGGGAAATAAAAAAAGTGTCTGTGAGATAATAAAGACTAAATTTTATTCATGGATTTTAAAAGTATACGACCAGACTAAATTTTATTTATGGTTTTTTAAAAGAATAACGCTTCAACCTGAGCGTTAATTGATCTCTGCGTAAGACACTTTTCAAATTAATGATCCGAAATCGGAGACACCCATCCGCCTGTGTGAATTTTTAAAAAGACACGTTTCGGAGTTTCGGCAAGCCGATCCCAAGTTTGACGATTTACATGTAAAAATCAACGGAATATTAGTTGATGAGCAACCAAACATACATTTCTCTTAATACGCATTTAATTGCAAAGTACGGCAAATTTAAATTTGCCGATACTTCATTTGGATTGGCCACAAACTGTACCTTGCAAGCGCGTGATTAAATATTATTTCGGGATGGATAAGTACTTAAGAACTTAACTAGTTAAGTGATATTGAGTGCACGGACTGGCTTTTCTTTCTGAAATTTATTTTTATTTTCTACAGTAATACTGTCATACGTTACCACTGCCGTAAATAGTTAAAGGTTAAAGGGTTTCTTGATATATTAGAAGTTTTTTTTTTAATTAAAGTGTAAACAAATTCAGGTAAAACAACCTAAAAAATACATGCTGTGGGAGAAACTGTAAGTACTAATAAATCTGATATTGTTAATTATATTTTGCAAAATGGGTTTTCATCTATTCAATACGAAGAACAAATCGCTATTAAAATTAGGGAATTAAGGGAAGTAATAGATCATTTTCAGATAATTGGTACGGCAAGTACTCATGGTTTACCGGGAGTAAAATAAAAAACAAACTTTTCTGTTGGCCTTGCATTTTAATATCGACAAATAGAGGCAAACTTCAAAATTTGTGGTGTGAATCTGGTTACGATAATTTAAAGGAATTATTTAAGGCTTTACAGAAACATGTTATATCGAAAGATACAGTCAGATTAAATTAGATTTATTTGGAAAACAAAATATCTGTTTTATTGGATAATGCCCAACGTGAAAATTCTAAACGAAATTGTAAAAAATAATCACGCAGTTTTACGTCGTTTAATTGATATTGCAATTTTTTTTAAGTTGTCAGGAAATATCATTTAGGGTACACGATAAATCGGAGCATTCTTTAGGAATTAAGAGAATTAATAGGAGAATTCTCTAAGGTAATTATAGAGAACTAATAGAAATGTTTAAAAAATATGATTTGGAATTTTCTTATTTACTTTCTGATTAGAAGACATTTAGATATTTATTTAAAACAATCCAGAACAAATGAATAGAATCAATTAGTTACATTTTGGGAAACGTTACTGAATCTCAGATTCAAGAAACCATTTGCTTTTCACTAGAATTAGATGAATCTACCGAGTGAATTGAATGGTCTCCAGGCAAAAGTTAAAACTATTGCACCGCAAGCTTTATTTACTCAGCGGATACACTTTAAGCGGATTTGCTTCATTTTTCTTAACCCTGCTGTACCGTTCGAGTAAACTACACAAATGTACTGTTCGGGTCAATATGACCCAACTATGATTTACGCTCCCTAATAGAAATAAAATAAGCTAATGGTGCTAAACAAAACTGTATTAATAAAAAATTATAGTTAATTAAACAATAATTATATTGTTACTGTAAATTAAACCTTATTAACAAAAATAAAAAGCATTTTTTCTTTCCCAGAAAACCCTAAGAACAAATATCTACAAAATTTAATTCAGTTTACAACTGGGACAGTAATAGAAAGAATGGGTTTTACAAATATGTTTATGACATATACAACATAAAATATTAGTCTTGTTATCCCTTTTAGAGCAAAATTTACAGCGTGCTCGTTTAGCAGGCGGAGTTGGATGGTCCATAGACGGTTCACTAGAATTTCCATCTTCTCTACTCGCTTCTGCTCGTGTTCTTTTTACCAGTTCTTGTGAGTCTTTAGTTCTCGGTAAATTTTTCCTGGAAAGGATAAGTGGTTTCACCAGTGTTTTTCCCAACTCCTCAAGAAAAATTCGTCGTTTTGTAAGTTTATTGGTATTCCATTGGGGATTTATCGATGTCCATAAAACGAACGCGTTGTAGGCAGAAATGTCCAGCATATTGTAAAAAACAATCATGGGCCAGCGATTTGTCTTCCTCTTACATGTATATGTACCAACAAGCTGATCTAGAGTATCCACTGCCCCCTTACTGGAATTGTAATCTAAAATAATTTGGGGCTTCTTGTCATTTCTGTCACTAATAGCCTTTTCATGATGCAAAGTACTCATAAGAATAACATTTTTATTCTTTTTAGGAATATAGTTAACAACAGTGGTATCTTGTGTGAAGTAAAAAGACGAACTATGAACTTCTTTATTCGCAATTTGTGCTGGAAGCTCTCGTTTATTTTTTCTTATAGTCCTCAGCATTGTATTTTTTCTTTTTAGAAGAAGTTGTCCTAAATTGTACGATGTAAAAAAGTTATCACATGTAATATTGTGGCCTTTCAAATCACTACTCAAGTCGCACACCACACGCATTCCCTGATTTCGTTCTGGCGCGGCACCTGCTTCCTTTCCTGTATAGATCTGCAATTTTAGAGCATAAGAACTTTTACTGTCACATAAGGCCCAAATTTTTATGCCATATTTCGCTGGCTTGCTTGGAATGTACTGTTTGAATGGACAGCGGCCTCTAAAGGCAACTAATTGCTCGTCGACGGTAACATTTTCATCAGGGTTAAAAAATTTTGGTAGATTTTCAACCCATTTTTCCCAAATTTCACGTATTGCAGCAAGTTTATCAGTACGTCTCCTATCCTGTCTAGTAGTCTTGTTATCAAAACGTATTACTTGCGAAATTTTTGTAAATACTTCAAGGGACATTGTTGCTCGAAATATACTACGACCCGTTTCTTCATTCCACAAACTTTTAGTTGATTCACCATGGGACTTAAAAACTCCAGCTAACAATAACAGACCAATGTATGCTTGAAAACCAATTTTATCTAAGTCTTTCCAGTTGTTTCCAAAAACACGCTGTCCTTCCATGTTGGTCATATTTATAATTTGGTTTGCAACTATGTCAGAAAAGAGTGCGTCAAATGAATTTTTAATATCGAAAATTCGTGCACATGCGTACCTTGTAACTCCTGGAGCATTATTTATAACATTGGCCGTAGAAAAACGACCGCGTTGATAAGGAGGATCGAGCGACCATTGGATAGTATCGTCTTTTGAAGGAACCGTTACAGAAGGTTCTACAGGATGTTGTACGTAGAATGGAACACCAAAGGATTCATCACTACTTTCTTCCTCACTCTCACTACTTGTATTGTTTTCTGTTTCTGATATGCACTCATCACTCTCTGACACGTTCGCGAGCTCGCGAAGCTCATCTTCGGTTAGCGCTCTACGGTGCGACATTATCAACATGCAAACATAGACTGAAATTTGAAATATAAACGAATAAATGAATGCGCTTGGCCTTGGAATATTAGTGTTTTACCACTTGTCTATCACCCCCACTTCCTTTTACGTGACATGCCATTCTACCTGACATCGTCCAGCTACACTACACATATTTTACAAGTTCTAGCTTGTAGAAACTTGTTTTTATTTATAGACGTACCTGACTGACAAACACTATTAGAAAATATAAAATACTACCAACTAAACATACCTATACAGGTAATTTTTAACGGTTTAAATAAGTGGGTCATATTGACCCGAGCGTACCATAGGTAACAATTTAATTTTTATCAAAAAAATGAGCAAGTTGATTTTTTATCTTTTATGCAATTGAAAGACCTCATATTAAGTAATAAAGTCACGAAACACCAAAACGTTACGCCGCGTAATAATTTGTAAAATAAGAAATAATTTTTTTTTTGGTCAAATAGACCCGAACAGGACAGCAGGGTTTCTTAAGCTCGCCTAAACGGGCTACGATACTCCGTATCGAAACAAAATCTTTTTCCCGTCGTAGACCATAGTCAAATTTCGCCTCCTTCTCTCTGTGAGCCTTTTTTTAAGAGAAAAAGTTCACTGTTAATATTAACGGTTTGAACTGTTTAATGAAAATATTTCATTAATTTGCTACTGTTATAATGTTGTAATGTTATTCTGAACATTTTTTAAATACTTTTAAACATTTAAAGTTATAATGATTTTTATATGAAAATCACATTTTTCTACCATGTATACAAAGTTTGATATCCTCTAATGTAATTTGAATAAAAGTTTAAATTCTTAAGTAACTTATTAATCACACACAGCTTAATTGTTTACTGTATAAAGTTGATTTTTATGTTACACAAAGTGCTGTCAAAATTGGCGTTTAACGGGCATTCTAATACAGTTAAATACAGTTAAAGTCAGAAAACTGCAATATCAGTGACATGTTATGAGGGGGGAGCGTTATAACTTATTTCAATTAATAATGCAAGGAAGAATACAGGGTAGAAGGAGTAGCGGAAGAAGACGCATCTCCTGGTTGAAACAATTTGAGAGCTTGGTTTAACTGCACTTCTGCTGACCTCTTTAGAGCAGCGGCGTCAAAAGTGCGAATTGCATGATGGTTGCCAACCTTCTTAAAGGAGATGGCATGTGAAGAAGAAGAAAAAGGCATCCTAAATTTTTGCCTAATTCCTCTATTTTAAAATGGGACACCCTGTATGTGATTCATTATGTTAGAAGAATGCGTGTCTCACTATCGATCTGTATTAGTATTTTTTCTATGCCTATCTCTTGCAGTTTTTAAATAAACCTTATTTGTCATATTTGTAAAAACAGTTATTTATCAAGTAGCCTATTGAATATTCTGGCAAATATAATTTATTGTTATTGTTGAATAGTAACTTTTGTTGTGGGCCTTTAATAGTAACTTTTTTCGCTTGGAGAAATATTCGCTATGATGACATGTGTGGAATTAACGTTTTTACATAGTTGATAACATTATCTCCTGTTGTGTGTTCCTTTCCTAAACTTTTAACCCTATAAATGTGTTTTAGATAATAGCTCGATGGAACCAGAAGCAGGTTGTCCCTGGTGCTACGGCTCAATTAAACATTAAGACTTCATCACAGTCGCTTTGTTCTATATCAGCTATAGACAAATCGAGTACCTTTTTAGATTCAAATAACCAGTCGTCAATGTTAGGTTTGGCTTTGAAATCATTCTATCCCGAAGATAGAGGTTTTTTAAACACTACAAGAAAAATATGTGTAGTTAGAGAACGACGAAGGAAAAGTAAGTTATAAATGTTTTTAACTCATTTTAAGTTTATAATTTATTTTACCAATGATGAGGAGATACGCTTTTTTTGTACAGATTATTTAAAGTACATTACTATATTCTGGTGTTTTCCTTTAATGTGTTATGCAATGTTGCCCTTGTATCCTCGTTATTCTTAGAAAAGTTAAAATTTTGAGAAAATTTACAGAAACTAAAAATTAGTTAATTAAAAATACCAACAAATAGTAAAAATAATGCGTAATAAAAAAAGCGGAGACATAAATATAGTAATGGGTGACTTCAAAGCCGAAATAGGAAAAGGCAAAATCGAGAAAACATATACGAGAACATGGGCTGGAGAAAGGCACAGAAGAAGCGTCAATTTATTCTTTATTTTCCTTATTCCAATTCACTAAAACACAATAATTTATATTAATTTATTATACAACTTATTCAATACCACAATTTATTTTCGACGAACCCACTTTAAATAAGAATGTCGCATATATATATATATATATATATATATATATATATATAATATATATATATATATATATATATATATATATATTATTGTTGTACTTTTGAATGTCCATAAGCAATAAAAAACCGATATACAAATTTTATTACTTAAATAAAAATTAAAATTATTGATATTTCATAAAGACACGGGCATATAAATTTTCAAACATCCTGTATAAGACAAAATATGTATTTTAAGTTGTTCGAAGAATTGTTCATTAGGCCTCAGAGACAAGACTTTCAAATATTATCGATAAGAAATTTAAATAAGTCGGTTATTGTGGAATGGATTTACCCGTAATAAAAGTGTATATAGAAAGTGTTTAAACAATAGACCGGGATGTGCGGTGGTTTTTCCCCCCGAAAGATTATATCGGTAAAAGTTTATTAACAAAAGACATTGAATTGAGAAACAGGTATCGTTTGTAGCTATTAGTAAGAAATATTTGTAAAGCAGATAGATTTAGTTAGAATAATTAAAGAATGTTGTTTTCTGGAATTACCCGAATGACGTTTTATAGAGAGAGTTGGTTGGTAACGATATACGTCACAGAGGTAGAAGATTTTTATTGGTCAATTTTTGAATGCAAGGAGGGAGTGGTTTTGGCTATGAGATAGGAGAGAGGAAAGGGGTTAGTCAGTTTTCGTCGCCCAAGAAGGAAGGAGCTTTGAGGTTTGTGTTTGTTTGAAGTCCCGAAGACGAAATTTACCGGGTGTGTTTATTTGCTGTGTAAAAGCTGATCAGTGTGAGGAACGGGGTACAGAGAGATAGAAAAACCAAAGGGTATAAGAATATTAATATCAGACGAAGCCGGAAACATTTGAAGTTATAAACAGGCGCGGAGATTGGTTCAAAAGGAGGCTGCATAGAATTACACGAGTTGTTGGGTTGCAGATACAAGGACAGATAGGAGAAAGGTGTACGTCTTCTGGACCACAATAGGAGCAGAAGCAGAGAAAGGTTTTTTTTTTCATGACGTGGCCATAGAATTGCAACGGCAGATAACGAAAGGTCAGTCAATTTTCATTAGAGCAGGAGTGTGGTTTTCATTTATTAATTAAATAAATTGAATAAATAATAGAGACAGTTAATTTTGCGATCATTTAAAGAAAAAAATTATAAAGAAGCTTAGTTATAACACATATAAAAAATCAATGTAAAATAACATTTGGGTCCATGATAGAAAACAACTTCTCATATATTTAAAGTATTATATTGCAAATATTACAGGATTGATTGTTATATAAAATTTCATTAAAATAAAGGACATCTCACATATACTTCAGTTGAAATTCTGTGTATTTTATTCAGGTCATATTACCTATCCCAATTAGGAAGCCAATTGGAAAATATTTTGAATCCACGATCAAAGGTAAATAGTACAAGTTAAATAGCCTGAGATTGTAATTAATTAATGCTGATTTATTGTGATTAATTGGAGATTAGATCATTTAATAAATATAGACAGGATCTTTTCTAAATAAGCAATAGAATACAATTTAAATAGCATAACAAAATGGCCCCCAACGTGTAAAGCTTTGAAAAATATTTCTAGTTGGCAAATTTGAAAGGATAGGAGTAGACGAGCAGATATTTGAAAGTTTATATGCCGTGGATAAAGTGAAATATTATGTAAAAATTGAGGACATAAAGATTTATATATTTTTTTAAGATACAATTTACCATAATTGATTTATTCGTGATATTGACAATTTATAGGTTACCATAATTGATTTATTTGTGTGATATTTACATTTGATAATTTTACCATACTTGATTTATTTGATTGATTTTGACATTTGATATTTTGCCATTTGATTTATTTGTGGGATATTGAAATTTGATACTCGTACTCAAGAGTTATTACATTTGAACAAGAAAAGTCCCGTTTGTTGCAACAGACCAGTAGAATTTTATATTTGGCGGGGATAAAAACAGAATAAATGCCAAACACAAGAAACAAGAGCAAAGAGAACAAAAAACAAGAAGATAAATCAGAACAGGAAGAATATTCAGACCAGGAAGACGTATTAGACACAACAGTAATGGAGACAGAAAAACAAGAATCGGGAATAGAAAAATTAATACAGATGATGCAACTCCAATCACAGAAGATGGATGAATCACAACAAAGAACGGAACAAATGATGCAACTCCAATCACAGAAGATGGATGAATCACTACAAAGAACGGAACAAAAATTGGACAAATTGGAAGAAAACCAAAGAAAAATGGAACAAAAAATGGAAACGCGTATGGACAAATATGAAAACGAAATAAAAGTCTGTTTAGAAAGAAGTAGGGAAGAAACAGAGAGGAAACTAGAATTGCAGAGAGAAGAAACCGAAACTAAAATGAAGGATATTCAGAGTATGCAAGAAAGGGAATTAGAACAGATAGAAATAAAATTTGAAAATGCGCTACAAGAAGACCGGAAAGAAAGGAAAGGAGATTTAAACAAATTGCAGAGATGGAGATAAGAGGAATAGAAAGAAAGGAAGTTATCGTACATAGCACAGAAGACGTAAAAGTACGATTTGGCGGGGATATAAGGAAACTACACCCAGTGCCTTTTATAAATATCCTAAAGGAAAAAGTCAAATACATAGGACCGTTTGCAACAGCAAAGGAAACCATCAGAAACCATCTCAAAGAAGAGGCAAATCTTTGGTTTGTCAGCAAGGAAGAAGAATTTGACAATTGGCAAGATTTTGAGAGAAGATTCTTAAATTATTTCTGGGGAAAAATCCAGCAACTACAAGTAAATAAAGAGTTACAAAATGGAAAATACCATGAGAGGATGGGCGTATCAGAAAAGATGTACGCATTACAACTCTATAATAATGCAAAACATTTGCAATATAATTATTCATCAGAACAATTAGTAGAGTTGATATCGCGACACTTTGAAGATACCTTGGAAGACCACATAAATCTCCAAAATTACAAGGACATTGACAGCTTATGTCAATTTTTGCAAATGAGAGAATCACGTAGGCATGAAAGAAGAGAAAGAAGACCGCAAGAAAATTATAGACAAAGAGAAAACCAAGAATATAGAGATAGAGGTCAAAATTTTAGAAGAGATTATACAAGACGAGAATTCATACCTAGACAGGGATACGAAAATAGACCGAACGGAAGAGAGAATTATGAACCCAGAACCCAGAGATGGAATGAAAACAGGGATCGGGAAAATCAGAGTAGAAATAACCGCCCATACCAAGGAAACAGATACAATAACCCACGGAATGAACAGGAATCTCGCGGTAACCGATACGGGAATGATAGACCAAAAGAGAACAGAAGAGAAATAAATAATATGCAAAGAGAAGAAAATGAATATGAGAGAGAAGATGACGGGCGAGAAAACACAGAAGAACAACAGGCGTTTTTTCAAGAAGGCGCTCACTAAAAACGAAGAAACAAACAGGAATTTTTTGTCACCCCAAGGAATTTATTAAACTGGCAGGAAACAATGAAAAGAGAAATGGAGTTAATTTAAAATTTGTGGATGGATTTATAAATGAGAAACCAATTAAAATTATGATAGACACAGGCTCTGAAATAACACTGGTCAACAGAAAATTAATCGAAGAAGTAAATTTAACAAGTCTAATTTATAAAATACCTAGGGTGAATTTAGTGGGCGCAAATAAACGGACATTGGCAACAATAAATGAAGGTATACGAGTAATGGTACGATTGAAAAAAAATATGTATGCACTTCAATGTGTAATAATGCCGAATATGTCACATGACATGATTGTAGGCGTTGACGAATTAACGGAAAAACATGTAGTGATCGACTTCAAAACCAATACGATGAAAATAACAAAGGAAAAAGAAGAAGAACAGGATAAGGAACAAGAGAAACAAATTACGGACGAATCAGAGAAAGAACAAACGGTGGAAATGAACCTGGTGACGAAGAAAGGAAAAGGAAGAAAGAGGGGAAAAGGTCAGAAAAAGATCAAAGAAAAAAAAACCTGGGATTCCTCAAAAGATGAGACGAGCTCAGGAGAAGAAGATGGGAAGATTTTGACAAGAAATGAAAGCAAAACTTGGGATTCCCCAAAAGAAGAGACGAGCCCAACAGAAGAAGAAACAAAGGAAATGAAAGAAAAGGAAAAGGATTCAGTTGAAAAGAACATATGGGATTCCTCAAAAGAAGAGACGAGCCCAACAGAAAAAAAAACAAAGGAAAATGAAGAGGACACAATGGAGACAGTGGTGTTTGAAGAAGACACGGAGTACACGGTGAATATGTGCGAAGAATTTGATGGGAGAGACAAAAAATTGATATGTGGAGAAGGCAAAGAAAATGATTTGCGTCTAATTTTAAGAGACTACGAAACGCTGATAAATGAGGAAAACCGAGTGGCCACAAAATACGAGCACTCATTTGAGGTGAAAAACTTGGGAAATTTTCGATCGAAGACTTATCCAATTCCTTATAAGTATCGGCAAGAAGTAAAGCAAGAAATCAAAAAAATGTTGGAAGATCAAATCATTGAGAGATGTGACTCACCCTATATTAACCCAATTGTGATAGTGAAGAAGAGCAGTGGAGAGTTAAGACTCTGTTTAGATGCCCGAAATATCAACCAACACACAGTATCACAATATGAATCACCGTTAAATATCGAGGCCATTTTTGGAAGAATCACGGGATCACATATTTTCTCAAAAATTGATCTAAAGCATAGTTTTTGGTTAATACCTTTGGCTGAAAAGTGTAGAAACTACACTGCCTTTTCAATTGATGGTATAGTATACCGATTTAAGGTAGTTCCGTTTGGATTACAAAGCGCTTGTGCAGCACTTGTACGAGCTTTGCATACCATTTTGAATCACCATGAAGAGTTCATCGTCCATTACATCGACGATTTATTAATTTTTTCACAAGATATGCAGAGTCATGTGGAACATATCAAAATAATTTTGAAAGAATTGGACACAGCGGGATTAAAACTAAACATTGAAAAATGTCAATTTTTTCAAAAGGAAGTGATTTATTTGGGTTTCAAACTTGACACCAAAACTGTAAGTCTAGCCGAGGACAGAGTAAAGCTCATCGACGAATACCCAAGACCAACAAATCTAAAAACATTGCGAGGGTTTCTCGGTACGATAAATTATTTCAAGAAATTAATTCCCGATTTAAGCCAAAAAGAAATTCCTTTAATAAAATTGTTAAAGAAAGGGACAAAATGGAATTGGAAAGAAGAACAGGAGGAAGCTTTCAAAATATTGAAACAAGAATTTGCTAAAGGAACGAAAATATATCACCCTATTTACAATTTGCCGTTTATACTCCGTACGGATGCGTCGATACAGAAATTTGCAGGAGTGTTGTCGCAAATACAAAACGGCCAAGAGGTTCCGATATGTTTTATATCTCGAGTGACTAAAACACATGAGAGAAAATACAGTGTCACCGAGTTGGAATTCGCCAGTGTACTATTTTGCGTAAACAAATTAAGGTTTTACTTATTGGGAGCTAAATTCACCATCGAAACGGATCATGCAGCATTGATACACATCATGAAGAATCGATTGGTAAATAACAGAATACACAGAGGCATTCTGCTCTTACAAGAGTATGATTTCGAATTCCGATACATCAAAGGGAAAGACAACATAATAGCTGACGCTTTAACACGGGACGAAGATACAGGAAAAAAAGAGACAATTACATTACATGTGGGATTGAATATATTGACACAAGCCGAAGGAATATTTCCATTAAATGAGATAAGGACCGACCAGGAAGGCCTAGAAGAAAGAGAAAAGAGAAGAGCGGAGCTAGAAAACGAGATATTTTTTAAGAGAATAGACGGAAAGGAATTATATTTAGTGACACCGACATTGGCAGAAAAAATCATAAAGAAGCTACACGAGGAAAATGGACATATTGGCAGTAGAAAGGTATGGCTTGTGTTTAGGGAAAACTACATCAGTCGACAAGATTACCGCATTGCAAAAGAGATCACACAGAAATGCGAAGTATGCCAGAAATACAAGAGCAGGAATTTTAAAAACGAAAATATTGCAAAGAGCATTGTATCCCGGAACAACCTGGACATTATAGCCATCGACATGTTAAGCGATCTAATTGTGACCACCCAAAGGAACAAGCATATTCTGGTGATGGTGGATGTGTTCTCAAAATACGTGAAATTATATAGTTGCCGCACCACAAAAGGGAAGAAATATTGAGAAAAATAGACAATTTCATCGCTACGGTAGGAACCCCAAGAAAAATTTTACTAGACAATGCAACGTACTTCCGAAATGATCGTTTCAAGGGACAGCTTAGAGAACGGGGAATCGAGACGAACTTTGTAAGCATCAGGCATCCCCAAAGTAATCCTTCTGAGCGATTTATACAAGAGGTAACGAAATTTCTTCGCATTGCAACGGATGGTCAACATCGGCGATGGGACAGAAAATTGGGCGAAATAGAGATGTACCTAAATTCCATGCCAAGTACAGTAACGAAAGAAACACCAGAATACATCATGAAAGGCGTCATGCCGATAAGACCGTGGGAAGATCCAGAACAAAGAGAGTATCGACAGGTTATAGAAACGGTTCAGAGGAGATTAAGAAGAAGCAATGAGAAATACATCCAGAGACAGGGTCATAATAGGAAACGAAGACCAGTAACTTTCCAAAAGGGTGATAAAGTAATGGTAAGAGCATTAAGAGTGTCAAATCTTCAGAGCGGTATTTGCGCAAAATTGATGCCTGTTTTCGAAGGGCCATACATAGTAAACAACGAAGATGGAGTAAACAGCTATGAGTTGAAACATATGGATTCTGAAAAGATCAGAGGTATTTATAATATCCATGATGTATATAAATATCACGAATGAAGATTTAAATTTGTATAAAGTAGATAGTAGGATAGGATAATACGTAGCATAAGTACAGCTAGCATACAGGAAGTGCGTTTTAGTTTGCCTCGAGAAAATTTAGTTGCATAGATTGATAAATTTTATCGATTACAAAGGCGGGGATTTGTTGTACTTTTGAATGTCCATAAGCAATAAAAAACCGATATACAAATTTTATTACTTAAATAAAAATTAAAATTATTGATATTTCATAAAGACACGGGCATATAAATTTTCAAACATCCTGTATAAGACAAAATATGTATTTTAAGTTGTTCGAAGAATTGTTCATTAGGCCTCAGAGACAAGACTTTCAAATATTATCGATAAGAAATTTAAATAAGTCGGTTATTGTGGAATGGATTTACCCGTAATAAAAGTGTATATAGAAAGTGTTTAAACAATAGACCGGGATGTGCGGTGGTTTTTTTCCCCCCGAAAGATTATATCGGTAAAAGTTTATTAACAAAAGACATTGAATTGAGAAACAGGTATCGTTTGTAGCTATTAGTAAGAAATATTTGTAAAGCAGATAGATTTAGTTAGAATAATTAAAGAATGTTGTTTTCTGGAATTACCCGAATGACGTTTTATAGAGAGAGTTGGTTGGTAACGATATACGTCACAGAGGTAGAAGATTTTTATTGGTCAATTTTTGAATGCAAGGAGGGAGTGGTTTTGGCTATGAGATAGGAGAGAGGAAAGGGGTTAGTCAGTTTTCGTCGCCCAAGAAGGAAGGAGCTTTGAGGTTTGTGTTTGTTTGAAGTCCCGAAGACGAAATTTACCGGGTGTGTTTATTTGCTGTGTAAAAGCTGATCAGTGTGAGGAACGGGGTACAGAGAGATAGAAAAACCAAAGGGTATAAGAATATTAATATCAGACGAAGCCGGAAACATTTGAAGTTATAAACAGGCGCGGAGATTGGTTCAAAAGGAGGCTGCATAGAATTACACGAGTTGTTGGGTTGCAGATACAAGGACAGATAGGAGAAAAGTGTACGTCTTCTGGACCACAATAGGAGCAGAAGCAGAGAAAGGTTTTTTTTTTTCATGACGTGGCCATAGAATTGCAACGGCAGATAACGAAAGGTCAGTCAATTTTCATTAGCGCAGGAGTGTGGTTTTCATTTATTAATTAAATAAATTGAATAAATAATAGAGACAGTTAATTTTGCGATCATTTAAAGAAAAAAATTATAAAGAAAGCTTAGTTATAACACATATAAAAAAATCAATGTAAAATAACATTTGGGTCCATGATAGAAAACAACTTCTCATATATTTAAAGTATTATATTGCAAATATTACAGGATTGATTGTTATATAAAATTTCATTAAAATAAAGGACATCTCACATATACTTCAGTTGAAATTCTGTGTATTTTATTCAGGTCATATTACCTATCCCAATTAGGAAGCCAATTGGAAAATATTTTGAATCCACGATCAAAGGTAAATAGTACAAGTTAAATAGCCTGAGATTGTAATTAATTAATGCTGATTTATTGTGATTAATTGGAGATTAGATCATTTAATAAATATAGACAGGATCTTTTCTAAATAAGCAATAGAATACAATTTAAATAGCATAACAATATATATATATATAATATATATATATATATATATATATATATATATATATATAGTATAATGGTAAGGTTAATTGGGTTAGCAGCTGAATAATGAAAGCCAAAGTGTGCTCTTTTCAACGACTTCGTTATATTTCGTTAAATTTCTTTAACATCTTCAGACGAATGCTACAATATGTTACAAAATGGTGAAATTGTGTATTTTACATAAGATGTAGTGAAACACTTACTTGTGTGAGGTTGCAGGCAAAAGTGGTATTTGAAAGTTCCATGTTGAAAAACTTTTTTGAAGATTTTTTATAGCAAAAAAAAAGGAATAAGTTATATGTGTTATATGGTGGCTTGAAAACTCAAACAATACAAGTGCATTTTTGTTATTTTCCTCCAGTGTGCTAGTACAATACAAATATTAAAAAACATTGAACATTTAAGAAACAAAACAGTTAAAACACAACTACATATCACATTGTCATTTTTTGGACCAGGTCGAGTCAACCTATGCACAAAAGGAGGTGGAAATCTAGTATGTACCTCAAGGTTAATGTGTCTTGTCAGCTATCATATTAGTAGATGTCAGCCAGAAAACTAAAGCTGTGTTCAGTTTATGTGTAAAGTTACATTTAATTGAAAATTATGTTATGTTAATTTAAGACAATTAAATTCTGTTATTAATAAATACATATAGAATTTATTTATTTCTTTGTGATTATTCCTTTTAAAGTTATTTTAATTATTGTTATTACTCTTAAGAATTTTATTTCTTGGAAAAATGCAACAATTGCAGTAATAATGATTAAGTTTCTACTTCAATTGGATGGTCAGAAGAGTTTTTATAGACAATATTATACTATTCAGAATATTACAGTTCGTTGACTTGATTATTTTTTGTTTCCAACTGCAGTAGAAAGGAATAAATTTCACTAAGGTGTTGTATATCTGATTTTGTGTTGATTATATTATCTGTTGTTGCTATGTGGGTCATTTCTAAAAAAAGTCTTCTCTTATAAGCTGTTTCTTTTTCGAGGATTTTGACATCTGCAAAATTCATTCTGTGGTTGTGGGTGTGAACGTGGTTGGCTAGGGTGCATCTATCTGGGTAAAGTCTACAGTCACTTTTGTGAGTGGTAACACGGTCTTTAAGACGTCTAGAGGTTTGGCCGATGTACTTGCCATTGCAGTCCATACAAGGGATACTGTAAACAACATTAGATATTTGGTCATGCGGAGTACGATCTTTCATTTTTGAGAAAATAGAGTTTACTGTTAAAACTGTTTTATTGGCTATTTTGATGTTATCATATGATTTAAAGATTCTAGTTAGTTTTGGTGTTAGTTCCCGTATGTAGGGCAGCACACAATATGTTGAAAGGGTTTGACTGGTAACTGTATTCTGTGAATTCGTACTTGCTATGTTAGAATGTTGGGAGGTAGTTAGATTGATAGATGTTACTGATGTAGTATTATATAAAAGTGTTTTTAAAAGAAGAGGTGGATAGGAATTATCTATAAAGAGATCATAAAGTATTTTGAGATTCTTTTGATGGAATGATATATCTGAAATTTGTAGAACCCTATTTTTCATTTGTTTTACTAAGTTTAGTTTGGTGGAGTGTTTATGATAGGACATGTAGTTAATGTACCTGCCTGAACTCATTGATTTTGTGTACCAATCAACTATAATGATGTTATCATTTGAGCGGATTAGTTTAGTGTCTAAGAAAGGAATAGATTGATTTTCATCTTCGACTTCCATGGTAAACTGTATGTAAGGATCGTAGCTATTGAATATAAATAGTAGTTCATTTATCATATTGTTGGGTACAGCTAAGATCATGTCATCTACATATTTCTTTAAAAAGAAAAGGTTGAAAGGTAGTACTGGGATGATTGTGTCTAACAGGTCATCCATTACATATGCAGCAAGAATGGGGCTAATTTTTGCTCCCATTGGTGTTCCAAAAGTTTGTTTGTAATATGTATTGTCAAAAGAAAACTGGGTATTATTGAATAAGAAGGTGATTAAGTTTGGATTAAGAATGTTCTTAAACTTAATCACCTTCTTATTCAATAATACCTATTTTTCTTTTGACAATACATATTACAAACAAACGTTTGGAACACCAATGGGAGCAAAAATTAGCCCCATTCTTGCTGCATATGTAATGGATGACCTGTTAGACACAATCATTCCAGTACTACCTTTCAACCTTTTCTTTGTAAAGAAATATGTAGATGACATGATCTTAGCTGTACCCAACAATATGATAATCATATAACAATATGATAAACAATATGATCCTTACATACAGTTTACCATGGAAGTCGAAGATGAAAATCAATCTATTCCTTTCTTAGACACTAAACTAATCCGCTGTTGTTCGTTGACTAATCAACGAAGTCAACGAACTGTAATATTCTGAATAGTATAATATTGTCTATAAAACTCTTCTGACCATCCAATTGAAGTAGAAACTTAATCATTATTACTGCAATTGTTACATTTTTCCAAGAAATAAAATTCTTAAGAGTAATAACAATAATTAAAATAACTTTAAAAGGAATAATCACAAAGAAATAAATAAATTCTATATGTATTTATTAATAACAGAATTTAATTGTCTTAAATTAACATAACATAATTTTCAATTAAATGTAACTTTACACATAAACTGAACACAGCTTTAGTTTTCTGGCTGACATCTACTAATATGATAGCTGACAAGACACATTAACCTTGAGGTACATACTAGATTTCCACCTCCTTTTGTGCATAGGTTGACTCGACCTGGTCCAAAAAATGACAATGTGATATGTAGTTGTGTTTTAACTGTTTTGTTTCTTAAATGTTCAATGTTTTTTAATATTTGTATTGTACTAGCACACTGGAGGAAAATAACAAAAATGCACTTGTATTGTTTGAGTTTTCAAGCCACCATATAACACATATAACTTATTCCTTTTTTTTTGCTATAAAAAATCTTCAAAAAAGTTTTTCAACATGGAACTTTCAAATACCACTTTTGCCTGCAACCTCACACAAGTAAGTGTTTCACTACATCTTATGTAAAATACACAATTTCACCATTTTGTAATATATTGTAGCATTCGTCTGAAGATGTTAAAGAAATTTAACGAAATATAACGAAGTCGTTGAAAAGAGCACACTTTGGCTTTCTTTATTCAGCTGCTAACCCAATTAACCTTACCATTATACTAATTAATAATTGGACAGCTGTGATCATTCTTCCTTTATATATATATATATATATATATATATATATATATATATATATATATATATATATATATATATATATATATATATATATATATATATGTTTGTTTTGAGGTTTCCGCGGGAGCTATATGTGCTGTCACTATTTTTCCGGGTTTGACTCCGCGTTTTAAAATGCTGGTTTTTTTGAAAACCATTGTTTTGGCGACGTTTCGGCAAGGTCTCACTTGCCACTCTCAAGCCTGGTGGATCTACTTCTCGTCGTTACTCGATTAGTACTGATCAGTACTAATATACCAAATATTATCATCAATTTAAGAGACGACAGCCATAGTGACACAGATTTGACATAATATCTATGTGATGTAATATTTATACTCGTTTTGTATGTGTTTTATGTTTTATTGGCACAAGTTTTCAGAAACAACTGGCCAGTCAATTTCATAATGATTTTTTTAGACTATAACTTATCAATAACTCAGGGGAATAATGTGTAGTGACTGTGTTGAGTAAATGCTTTGTTAATTTAGTAAAGTCAACTTTATTGTCTTTACAAAGAGACGCTAATTGTATCCGAACGTCTGCGGTCCCTTCGATGAGTACCCATTTACTCATTTTAAAAGGTTCATATTTAATCATGTTGACTTGTTATGTATAAGTTCTTCCGTTTCATGTCTGAAAAAGTTGGCAAAATGGAAAATTTCTTTATTAACAATTTCATAAAAAAAATTATTCTTTATTAAAGGTTATGCATTACACAGAAATCATTAATCAATAATCTTAAATATTAAATCTTAGATGGGGAAAATCAAAATTATTAATTAATACTGAAGAGGCAAGTGATTTTAAATTTAAATTTGCAAGAAAATGTACTTTTAAAATGTTTGTAGGTATTAGAAATTATGTCCAAGTTTAGATTCATGACCTTCTAATAATTAAATAATTCATTTAAAGTTAAAAGTAAATAAAAAAAATACTTTTGCATTTGTTCATTTTGTATATTGAATAAGGCACCTACTGACACATCATTAAAAGGCCATGAATCTAAATTTAAATATAATTTTTAATTCCTACAACTAAATTGAAATGACATTTTGTTCTGTACCTAAATTTAAAAGCACCACTTTTAAGCATAAATTAATATTTTTGATTTTGGCTGTATACCACTTAAAATTTTATAAATTTGATTATTGATTATTGATTTCTATGCAACGCAGAAATTTTTATGAAGAATAGTTTTTTTAATTGAAATTAATCATATAGAAATTTTCCATTTGTTGCCAACGTTTTCAAACATACTTTATACCTTACTAACAATTGAAAAACTTTCCCTTATATGAAATATAAAATATATTCATATTCAACTATATGTATATACCTAAATTAATTTATTTTAATTTTCACTTCACAATTTTATTATTTCACTTGCAATTAGTTTAACATAACAAAAATTGTTTATTACTTTCAAAATTTAGATATATTTAATAAAAAATCAACACAGAAAAATATAATAATTAATTAATTCTAATACTCCATCAGTTTATGTATTTTTTCCATTTATTATCTAGATATTTATTTTAATTAAATATGTATTTTTTCCATTTATTATCTAGATATTTATTTTAATTAAATATGTAATGTAAATACCAAATAAAATATAAATTTAGTTAAGCCGGGCCTTTTTACTATTTACCTGAAGAGGCAAATCTCTTTACCGCTTCGATGTTATCAGCGGGATACTTTTTAATTCTGCATAAGTCAGTTCTTATAATTGTAAATGAAGCATACTTAAGGAGACTCTGTATACAACTTATCTTACTCTTTAATAGTTGTTTTTTATTCTTGGTTTTTGCCACTGGTTATACAATGGCTGTTTATTTTGTTACTTTACAAAATTCCCTTGATGTAATGCTTGGTTTGTTTGTCGCAACTCTACTTTAACACCCATAGTTAGTTGAAGGTTCTACCCCAATTTTTTTTTTGTTTCATTTAATGTAGTATGAATTTAAAGGGCTGTGTAAATATTTATAGACTGGATGAGATATATGACGTTAAAATCATCCATCCAATATTAAGAAATCGTTATATTATAAACTATAGGGTAAGGTTTCCTAACTTGGACCACTTTTCGAATATCTGTTGTATTACACATCTCAATAAATATTTCTAAATTTTGTCATAAAAATCTCTTACTAAATACTGTTTACATTTTAAAAAATGAAAAATAATAGATACATAGTAGTTTATATTTTATTTTTCAAATGAGAAAAATATAAAAAAAGTCCAATTTTGCGCCCTAAATTTGGACCGATGTTAAAACCTGCATTTAAACATGAGGAACGTCTTAAAAAATATATATTAACAGATTTAACATAAACTAATATTCAACGTTTTGTAACTCATAAACTTAACCTAAATGTAAAAAATCATGTCATGTAATATTATGAATCTCAACCTCAAGTTTTACAATTTGAACAGTAAAATATCTTAGTTTTTAGCGATACATTGACACATTTTGCATTAAACCAAATTTTACATTTAAGATATTGGATCATTTCTTCGACTGATTCAGACTCGCATATTTCACAATACCAGCTGTCAGTTAGCTACACCTAATTTTGTTAGCGTTTTTTCCCAACCAATGTTTGAAAATTTTAAAGTAGTTTCAACTTATTTTACTTTAAAATGATATATAGTTGAATGCTCGAATAAATGAACTTTAATCAAATAAAAGGCAGATATCGAGCACAGTTTTTTATTAAAACTTGCCCAAGTACTTTCACTCTCAGAGCATGTTCAGGGGCATTTCGTCAAAATAGGGCTATCCAACAATTTGGTGAATGTTGTAAACATTAACTAATACATTTACACAACACGAGACAAAGGACAAACAGTTTAAAAGTCATTACAAATGTAATGACTACATATTGGGTGACAGCAGGAGAGAGAATGATTCTCCCATTTCTTGAAAAGTTCATAAACATGCTTTGCTAAATCCTGCAGCCCTTGCATTGACGTTTTCTTCGGCTGCTGAAACGATATTTGTTTATGTTTTGACATGAAGCCATAATACCACGTTTTGCCTGCCATACGTTTATCTTTGTTAAAATTGTGTTTCAAATAATTTCTTGTTGCTAATTCAAATGCTAGTTTACGGACGACTCGTATGCTCATCCAAATATTTACTCTTCGAAAATCAAAATATGCTGAGCCAATTCTGCTTCAACTTCTTAATTAAATACAGTAAACCTACTTATTTGTTTAATTGCATTATTTGTTCGTTTGTTGTTCCCTTCTAGATGTCTTTTTAGTGTGGCTTTAGGTACTATAAACAATCTTGCACATTCATTAAGCCCATAAGAACCATTATGAGAAGCGAAAATAGCACTAGTTAAATCTGTCTTTGCTTCGTTTTTTGTATTTACCACGTGATGACATTTTGAAATAAAAAATAAATCTATCAAGAACTAAATGGGACTGGTTTAATTTACAATATGGTTGCCTAAATTGGACCAGTCCAATTTGCAAGCAATTACTGGTCCAATTTAGAAAACCTTGTTATAAAGCTAAACAATATCAAATTTCACCAACGACGGGGTTTTCCAATTTGGAGGTTAGGTCACGAAAATAATTCCTAAACTATGTCCTCTTTAATAAATTTTGAGATATAAAAATATTATAAATGTTGTGATTACTTACTTGAACGGTAAGTAGTAGTATCTTTGTATCGGAAGTTAAATAATCACGAAAACACTAATATTTTCTTAACCGTTGTTTACAGCTGCACACGTGTTGTAACTCTAACAGGTTTCGGGATGTAGTTCTAGTTGGTATTAACGGATAGCACCACTTGTCGGTTCGCTCAAATCTGCAAAGGTACAATTTAGGAGCCGGTCCAATATAGACGACCCTACCTTAAAGTTATTTCAAGTAATCAAAACAATATTCAAAATCATGTAAATTTAATTTGTGAGGTAAATAAACGAGCATTCAAAATTGTATTCAATTTGACATTTAACAATGAGTAAAGAAGTTATTTTTCTTCTGGTATATTTCCTTTAAATGCCATAACTTTTAGATGTCTTGTTTATTTTTGGTTGATTAGCTAATGTCATCAATGTAATGAATAATAATTGTGTGTATTAAATTTTTCAGATTCTCAGAAAACATGGAATTCTTCAAAACGAGAAAAGCGCCATGTATATCAATTTTCCGAAGATTATGATTCATTCGATATTTTTAACGTAAGATTTCTATCAAAATAATAATCAGCAATATTTTGAAATTTAGGATTTATTTTAGAATTTCGGAAGTGTTGTTATCACCAACTTAAAGATCGTTACCAAATCTTGTTACCAAGGTAAATATGTTATTGGCAGTAGATATATGAGTGATTATATAGTATTCATAGACAAAACTATTAGCCCAAGCTATAGAGAAATTGCATTAATTAGTAAATTTTTGAAATCAGCACAGCGTTATGAAGGGCAAGGCCTGAAGTAACCTCTATAGTCCATTTCCATCATATTGATAGCACATTATGTATGCAAATCCCTTAACTGTTGATACGGGTGACTGAATGAAAAATAGATATTTGTCAACAAGTTTACAGAAGTATATAGGAAAACAATTTTAAATTGAGAATGACCACCAGGTATAAAGGTTGAAGCAGAATAGAATACAATAGTTTTGAGAGTTACTAATACCTAAAAAGTTGCCAGTGTCGGAGTGATGGAGATTAACAGGTACTAATGAATTTGCAAGAAATGTAAGATGTTTATTTTATTGGTTATATATAAAATAATTTGTGGCCGTAATAGGGGCCGATTTATAAAAAAATGAATATTATTTTAATCAAATTTCATTTCAGATGCACTGCTTTCTTCAGAATCTAAGGAATCTTCAACTCCAATGTTAATTATTACCGGTTCCAGCATTGCATCAGTCATATTATGCAAATTCCACATTTTATTTTCTTCCTTGTTAGCATGACTAACAGCATTTTTCCAATTTTCTGGAGTTACTTTTGATAAGGAATGTTCTAATAATTGTTGTAAGTCTTCAAATTTAAAAGTTTTGTTGTTTCGTCCAACTTCACCCTTTACTTCATATATTTTCTATCGGATTCAGATCACAGTGATATGGGGGTAAACGTAAAATAATTACATCACGGTTTAATGCCATTTCATCAATTATGTATTTTTTATAAGCTGCTTTATGTTAACTTACAATAGGTAATAATTCCTTTTTTGGCAAATTCTCCTTGCACTCAATTGCGTGTTTATCCAACCATTCGATTATCTCTCCTTTTTTTCATGCCGTTGCTGGCAATTTTTCTGCTAGTCTTGAGTGGTAACTAGCATTATCCATGACTATGAAACAATTTTTTGGAATTAAATCCAACATTTGCTCAAAATATTCTTTAAAAAACGTCAGCAGTCATTTCCTGGTGGTAATCTTTGGTTGATTTTGAGGCAAAACTTAATAATCCACTATTGATAAAACCGTATTCGTTTCCAATATGGGTTATTATGAGTCTGAGTAATAGAGGTTGGGGCGGTTGGACTACTCCCCTTCACTTTCACTCTGACATCGTTCTGTTCGAAAAAGCTGGTTGGATCGTGATGTATGAGGGGTAGTTGGGAAGAGGATAGCTTAAGAAGTAAATAATAAAGGATTTGAGTCAGAGTATAAATGGTCAAAAAGACCTTAAGCTTATAGTGACTTAAAGAATTAACAGAAAGGACACCCTGATATGTCATATGACAGAATTTAGCGATTTTAGCGCACACATATACACATAAACACACACACACACATACACACACAGACACACACACATACACACAGACACACACACAAACACACACAGAGTATGGATCTGGTTGGATCATTACTGTAGTAATCTCCTCCACTCCGCCTCTCCATTAAGAACGAACTGGTTTTTTCCATATAATATAATCCCCTTTTTACTAATAAATTCGTGGAATATTGAAAAAATATATTTAAAGGGTATAAAAAAATATATTATATGTAAAAGAAAGATAATTGAATAATATTAATTTAAAATGAAATTTTAATAGTCACTAATGTTTTAATCACAGCCAAAAAATTAACGGAGATATAATAAATTTTTCCGAAAGCCGAGGATTTGAAGTTGGTAACCGAAGTCCGTTTGAAGAGGTCTACCCTCCGGATGCTGGTACTTACGTAAGGCATGGTTGTATTTTGAAGTAAAATCTAATAAAATATTAAACATCATTAATTTTTAACAACAATATATACAATCTTTGGTAACTTTATTTACTGTAAAGCGTTTTTACCCTAATATTTTGGTGGCTCAGTCATGTTAACCTGCTTTTAACCTGATGATGGAATTATTATTCCGAAAACGTTTGTTATTTTGATGTAGCCCTTTTAAGGGTTTTTTAAATATACCTACTTACAAAAATTTTAACCTCTTTTTGTAATACATGGTATACAGCCAGCTGCAGGAATTTATTTTACTTGTGGACTTAAAGGTTACTTCAGGCATCGTCTTTTATAACGCTTTCAACTATTATTTTTAAATCTATAGAACAAACCGTTAGAAAACTCTACAGATTTTGATATAAATTTGTTTATGTTTTTCCTGATTCTGAGATAATTCATAAACTTCCATTCTTTTCAGGGCCTTTACTAACGAATACAAATAGAGGTATGTGACATATTACACACATTGCATTAGATTATTGCATTAAAATTTTTAGTTCAGTTCCTGACCCAGCAGTATGAGAGTGAAAATGAAGATCAAGTTATTTCAATTAGGTGGTACTTTCCAGAAACATGGCTTTGGGAATTGGTACCAGTCAGGTAATGAATACAATTATAATAAGAGGTGTATAATTAGTAATAATAGTATTATATAAGCAATATCATAATTCATTCTTTATCAATGGCTAATAATAAAATGGAATGTATGTCTACATGTACAACGTAGCATAAAATACTAACATAACTGTGACTAATAGTCTTCTTTATCTTCTTCAGCCTTAAATAATCCAACTTTGGACATGAGCCCCCCACCCAAATTAATCCAGTATCTTCTATTTTGCGCCACTTGCTTTTAGTTGTGTCCTTCGATCTTTTTAATATCATCCGCCCATCTTATTTGTGGTCATCTTCTGCTTCTCTTTCCTAACCATGGTCTCCATTGTTGTATTTCGTGGTTCCATCTCATATCCTTCAGTCGGGCATTGTTTCCTGCGAACCTCCATTTTAATTTGCCAGCATGTTCTCCTGCGTCTTTTACTTTTGTTTTGCTTCTAATCCGTTTGTTTGTTTTTTTTTTGTCTATAAGTGTCACCCCGAGCATTGATCTTTCCATCGCTCTTTATGCTTTCACTATTTTATCCATAGTAGACTTGGTGAGTGTCCACGTCTGTGAGCCATACGTGAGTATAGGGAGGATACTCTGATCGTAAATTCTGGTTTTCAAATATTGTTCTATTTTAGTGCTTTTTAAGATACAACTCAGTTTTCCAAATCCTGCCCACGATAATCTTATTCTTCTGGTAATTTCGGCAGTTTGATTTTCTTTGTTAACTTTCATTATCTGTCCCAGGTAGATGTATTCGCTTACTTTTTCTAAATTTATGTTGTTCAACGTTATTTTTCTAATGTTCGGTGTATTTGTCATTATTTTTGTGTTTTCCAAGTTCATCTTAAGACCAACTTTTTATGGTTGCGTCATCATTGTCCGTAGTGAAACTTGTAGTGAATATTACGTCATTAGCGTATCTTAAATGACTCAGTTTTTCTCCATTAACATTTATTCCTTTATCTGCTCAGTTAATGTCTTTGAACACGTCTTCCAGTCCAAGTGGGAATCGCTTTGGTGGGATAACATCTCCCTGGCGAACTCCTCTGTTGATTGGTATAGCTTTGGTTTTCGCATCTATTTGTAGAGACTGACTGTAAGAAGATGATCCGCTGTACTGTAACCCTTTCGTAATCCTGCCTGCTCTACCGGTCGATAGCTATCGAGCTTCGACGTTAACCTGTTAGTTATTACTCTCATAAACAGTTTATACATTTGGGACAGTAGGGAGATTGGTCTTCAGTTCTTCAGATCTCCCCTGTCTCTCTTTTTGAATAGAAGTATTGTCAAACTTTCATTCCAATCATCTGGACCTTATCATATGTGAAGATATTCGTTGAAAAAATGTTTCAATTCTTCGAGAATAATTTCACTCCCCTCCTTCAACATTTCTACAAGTATTGACTTTGGTCACGGAGCCTTATTGTTCTTTAGTTGTGCTATAGCTTGTTTTATTTCAAAGGATTCTATGTTAGGAAGTATTTCTGAGTTGACATTCGTTATCTTTCTCTTAAGATCTTCCTTTACAGTGTTATCTGGGTTCTTGTTTGAGGAATATAAATCACGGTAAAATGTTTGAGTAACTTTTAGGATTTCGTTCTTTTATCCTATTTCTTTTCCGTCTTTATCCTTCAATGATAATATTATAGGCTTTCCTAAGTTTGATCTTAAGCTTTTCAGGCCTCGGTTCTTTTCTATTATTTTTTATACCTTGTTTCCATGATAGATTCTTAAATCTTCCTTCACTCCTTTCTTTATTTGTTTATTCATTCTTTGAAATCATTGGTGTTTCGCTCTTCTTTGCTTAGAAATGTGTGTCTCTTTTATATCAACCGTTTTGTTCCTTCACTTATTCAGTCTTTTATTTTTTTTTTGTTTTCTTTGCAACAGTCAGTCCTGCTTTCAAGAGCTTTCGTTGCATTTCTTTATTAACTGTGTTAATGTCGGCATATTCTTGTTAATAATGTTCTACAAATTCTTTTTTAAGACTTCTCTGTACTCATCTCCCTTGTATCGCATTTTAGTTTGATCTATCTGATTACAATAATTATGTGGCCTGTTTTTACTGGTTTTCAATAAACAATTAACAATACCAAACTTGGATTAAGTCGAATGTTTTATTTTTATCAGTAGGCCAATATGTTTGTTTTCCAGTTAAGTGCCATTTTTCATTTATTTTTCTTGTTTTAATTACTAAATACATAATTTTTCCTAAAAACCATAAAATTGATCATAAGCATCTAATAACCAGTAGCGTCTCAACTTCGGCAGAGGTATCTTCTTCATGTGCCTTGTCCGTTCTGAACGTTGGCAATCAACATGGCTATTCTGATTTTGTTTACGGCAGATCTGAATAGTTCAGCAGATGACAATCCGAACCATTGCCGCAAGTTTTGGAGCCACGAGTGTCTTCTCCTCCCTGGACCCCTTCTGCTGTCTATTTTCCCTTGAACGATCAGCTGTAGTACTCTATATGTCTCAGCTTATTTATTATTATGTCTCATAACGTGACTCAAGTATTCCAACTTTCTTTTCTTTATACTTATTTCTACCTCTCTCTCTTTACCTATCCGACGTAGTACCTCTTCGTTGGTCACGTGCCCAGTCCAGGATATACGTAATATACGTCGGTAAGCCCACATTTCGAAGGCCTCTACTTTTTTCATCAATGTTGCAGTCATTCTCCACGCCTCCATTCCATATAACAAAACCGGGAATACATAACATTTTAGAAGTCAAATTTTGAGAGGTAGGGTGAGGCTTTTAGATGTGAAAATTTTCTTCATGCTAGTGAACTTATTTCCTTCGCTTTCCTCTTATACGTATTTCCTTCGCTTGATCCCAATTTAAGTTAACTGTTGTTCCCAAATAGATGTACGAATCCACGTGTTCAATTCTTTCATTGTCTAATATCAGTTGCTGTGGTGGTTGTTGGGTTTTGCTTACTAACATCCATTTGGTTTTTGTGATATTTAGTCTGAGTCCGTATTGCGCACTTGTTTTTTGTATCTTACTCATTAGGCAACTCAGTTCCTCCATGCTACTTGCTAGAATCACAGTGTCATCAGCATACCTTATGTTATTTAATATTTCTCCGTTTATCTTTATGCCTTCTGTGCTTTCCTCCAGCGCTGTCTTAAATACTTCTTCTGAGTATATATTAAAGAGAATTGGAGACAAGATACAGCCCTGTCGTACCCCTTTCTTGATCTTAATTTTATTGGTTAATGTAGATCCTACTTTCACTTTAGCTGTTTGACCCCAATAGAGACTCGCTATTGTTCGAATGTCTCTGTAGTCGACTCCAATATTATGGAGTACTTCAATTATCTTTTCGTGCTTTACGTTATCGAATGCTTTTGCATAGTCTATAAAGTATATGTACACGTCTTTGTTCATATCTTTGCAGCGCTGGATGAGTACCTGTAGACTAAAAAGTGCTTTTTTGTCCCAAGAGAATTCCGAAACCCAAACTGCGAATCTCCAATGTTATCCTTGCATTTTTGCTTATTCTGTTGTAAATAACCTTGGTGTATGCCTTCGAAATGTGGTTAATTAGACTTATCATCCGATGTTGATAACAAGACTTTGCTTTTGATTTTTTCGGTATGGCAATAAAAGTTGACTCTAGCCAGTCTTCAGGAAACTCCCCACTGTTATAAATATTGTTAAAGAGTCTGACGAGTGAGTCTAGAAATTGACTGTTTGTTTCGCACAGCATTTTCAATACTTTGTTTTCAATACTTACCTCGGCAGAGGTAAGACGTATTTATAGTAATTGAGTTTGTATACACTATACATATACTATATATGTAACATATAGTATAGATCTAAGACATAAACAATGACTACCTGTTTAGGATTAAACTTGAGAGGTCGCTGGTTAAGTTATATCAGATAAATAATTATAACGAAAAATGCAATATTTGTTTATACATAAAAATTAGCGAAAATAGCAACTATAAATTATGAATAAGTTATGAAATCAACTGGTTTACTCATTATCAATGTTTTGTACAGAGAACTATGGACTTACCCTTTGGTTCTATTGAGGTACTCGTAACAGGCTGAAGAGTTGGTCGCCGGGCATCACGATGCCGCGGCCTGGGACGCCGACTCTAATTAACACGAGACCGGTCAAGTGTGGTGCGTTTCGTTCACTGTGTTACGAATACGAAGAAGTGTGAATCTTGAGGGTTTGAGAGCGTTTCGGGCACAAACCACCCTCTGGTTGGATGGTCAACATCTCGTAGGCCGGGCATGCCCTAAATCAACCGCTTGTTTCGATCTTTGTATTTGAATCTTTATCTTGAATACAAAGGAAAAAGCCAAATTCTGTGTACTTCAACATGACAAATGACATAGCCAGTTTAAGTTTTACGAAAGACAACATGAAACAATATATTTCAAAAAGGTCTTTAAAATACAGCACCAAATTAGATCACATTACAGTACCGTAACAGAAAAAATATTAACTGTAAAAATATGAAATGAATTCGCACATAATTTCCCAAACACTACCCAAGATGAGTTGTTACGAATATTTGAAAGAAAAGTATTAAGAACCACATATGGCGGAGTTAACTAACAGAGCCAGTGGAGAAGGCGATATAATTTCGAACTCTATAGACTTTTTGGTGATGCAGATATCGTAAAAATCGATAAAATAAACCGCCTCAGATGGGTAGGCCACGTGATGCAGATGGATATAAGATTCTTCTTAAATAACCATGTTAAATAGGCCGGTGGAAAAAATAAGAAGTAGGCGATCTAAACTTAGGTATCTGGATGATGTGCAAAACGATTTAAGGAAGATTGGAGTAAGGGGATGAAGAAGACGGGCGCTCGATAGGGAAGGATGGAAGAATGTTTTGAGGTAGGCCAAAACTTACGAAGGGTTGTAGCGCCAACTGATGATGATAGAGAATAACTAGCTTTTTTAAAAACCTGTATGCTTGTTCGTTGCCGAGATATAGATATGCCTATGCTAGCTCTGCCATAAGGTTAGCATAGCCATTATTTTTCGAAAACGGTAACAGCGATATACTTTTTTTGACGTAAAACTTCAACAGTAAATTAGCAATTAATGTGGTTTCCTTGTGGTTTACTTTTCTAGTTTCATCATTTTTGGTTGATATCTCAATTTTTCCAAGGATGAGTTTTGCACTAGGAGATGATGGGGTAGTTTTTGGGGATTGTTTAATATACAAATCAACAGCAATTAATTAGCAATAAAATATGCCGTCAAGATGGGATCTGTAACCTTTTTTATTGCTGAGATATAGCTATGACGGCGCTAGCTTTACCGTAAGTCAGCATAAGCAGTGATTTTCGGAAAAAAGTTTGCAGTAATAAATTGTTTCTTTGCGTAAAACTTTAGCAACAAATTGGGAATTAATTCCTAGTGGTTTATTTTTTTGGTTTCAAGCGGATGAATTTTGCACTAGGTGATAATGGGGTAATTTTTGGGATCCTATGACATTTCAATTTTGAGTTGTAGTAACTATATTAGTCATTTTAAATTCAAATAATAAACGCATAATTTAATGTTTTATATTACAAACGATCAGATGTCACGGAAAATGTATTTAAGAAGACTATTTTGGGTGTAGATTATTACAGTAGTATTGTTCTTTAAAAAAAATTTTTTTTTTTTTTAATGACACCAAAAGTGAAAAGATTAGCAAAGATACAAGGGCTCTCATGGAAATACGACGAAACCTAAGCGAGAACGAAAAGGGAAACAAAGACGAATATAAAAAACTAAATAAAAGAATTTCAGCGGAAATTAGAAAAGATGTAAGAAGATATAATACTAATGTAATTACTCAAACAGTAGAAGAGAACAAAGGTTTAAAGATAATGAAAAGAAAACTTACGCATAGTAAAAAAGAAATATATAAGCTGAGAGATAAAGACGGAAAGGCAACAACAGATAAACAAAACATTCTGAAAATAACTAGAGAATTTTATAAAGACCTCTATACCAGCCAAAGACCACAAGACAATTTCCCGACACTAGTAAAGACTCTCATAAATCAGGGATCGGAAATACTTTTACCCATTACTGTGTCAGAAGTAAGAGTAGCTTTAAAGGAAATGAAGAACCATCGATCGCCTGGTGAGGATGGATTCGTTATCGAGGCAATAAAAGCAGGTGGATCAATTTTATTAAAATCAGTAAGAGAACTGTTTACTAAATGCTTACATGCGGGTACGATTCCAAAAGACTGGAACAATGCAGTAATAGTCTTGTTACACAAAAAAGGCGATATTACTAAATTAGAAAATTATAGACCCATCAGCCTCTTGACACATATGTACAAACTCTTTATGAAAATCTTAACAAAGAGGCTAACACCTAAACTTGATTTCTATCAGCCCAAAGAACAGGCAGGCTTCAGGGCAGGATATGGCACAAATGACCATTTGCATACCATAAAGATCTTAATAGAAAAGTGCATCGAGTACAACATACCACTGGTTCTTGCATTTGTCGATTACGAGAAGGCTTTTGATTCTGTAGAGTTTGAAACAATACTGGAAGCCCTAAATCAAAGCCGAATAGATTACAGGTACACGACACTAATCAAAAACATCTATCAGAACGCTACATCAAGTATACGACTGCATGAAGACACAGAAAAATTCAGCTTAAGTCGAGGAGTTAGACAAGGAGACAATATTTCACCAAAATTGTTCACGGCAGCTCTAGAGTCAATATTTAAGGGTACTCAATGGCAAGATATGGGCATCAATATAGATGGAGAAAGATTAAATCACCTAAGGTTTGCAGATGATGTTGTATTAATCGCAGATAACTTACATGATACAGTTTCTATGATGCATTCGCTTAAAAGTCTGTCTGAAAGAGCAGGATTAAAGATAAACTTTGAGAAAACTAAAATTATAACAAATCTCGTAATGAGTGGAAATATAACTATTGACAATAATACCATACAACAAACAGACACTTACAAATATCTGGGACACGAAATCAAAATAAGCAGAGACAATCAAACACATGAAATACAGAGGCGAATAGGTCTAACATGGGCAGCATTTGGCAAATTAAGCCATATTCTAAAAAGTTCAATTCCCATGTGTCTCAAGCGAAAGGTTTATAACCAATGTGTTTTACCTGTACAAACTTATGGAGCAGAGACTTTAACACTCACGCAAAAATCTGCGAATAAACTTAGAGTTACACAACGAGCCATGGAACGTGCAATGCTGAACGTGAGCCTTCGAGACCACATAACAAACCAACAAATCAGGCGAAGATCAGGAGTTCAAGACGTCATCGAAAGAACCACGACGCTTAAGTGGAACTGGGCAGGGCACTTAGCCAGAACACAAGATGGACGGTGGACAAGACGTATTATGGAATGGAGGCCTAGAAATTATAAAAGAAGCCGAGGACGACCACCGACTAGATGGACTGATGGCATTAAACGTGTAGCGGGAAACTGGCTACAAGCGGCCCAGTATAGAGAACACTGGAAAGAACTGAGGGAGGCCTATGTCCAGCAGTGGACGCGATTGGCTGATTGATGATGATGATGATTGTTCTTTAGAAAAACTTACTACTGTTATTGAAAAAAAAGTTTTAAATGTTTCAGATTGTTTGTTGTGTGAAAGATTAAATCCAATGTGTTTTCAAAATCCAAAACTACATAGTGGCCAGTCAATGAAAGGGGTAGATTGTATTGATCTTGCGAAAATCGTAAAAAAAGGCAAAAATCGCGCCACGTTTATTTATTTAACACCTGTGTAAAATCTGCCATAAAAAAGCCAAAATCTTTTTATTTAAAACGCATCTTATTGTTGTCGATAGGTCACTTGAATCAAAAGATATCGAATTTTTACCGTCGAGCTGATACAAATTGTATTGTACATTGATTTCGCGCGCGTAACTGATATGCAAAATCGACGGTCGCTTCAAGCGTTGTTTTTAAGAGAACGGTTCATCTTCACAAAAAATGCTTAGTATCATTTTATATAAAATTATCTCAGCTACATTTTTTATTTGAGACATTTCTTCCTACGGTGTACAGATTCTTGGTAAATCAACTTTTTCTCGTTTTTACCTCCCTGTCGGGGGTTTTAGGGGGAAGCCCGGAGGTAAATGTGGTAAAATTTTTTGTATCTTGTTTGAGGTCCCAAAATTAATCTTCTCTGCAAAATTCAGTTTGTCCGTATAATTTTTAGAGGTTTGGTGGCACTTTCGACTCTGATGACTGCAGTATGAAGTTTGTCTCTGATATTAAACATGTTTGGCTGCTGATGTTGCAAGAAACTTGCGTTGCAATGTAATATTCTTAACTCTTCCACCATTTCATCTTTTACTAGTTTCTATGCTATTAAATATTTCTAGGATTTTTTATTGAATTCTCCTTGCTTGTTCATGCGTTCTATAAGTATGTGAAGCATGTTTGATATCGACTTGGAGTCATTCCCCAATACTTGTTTTGTCTTTTTAGAGGGTATTGGGGCATAGGGATTTGGTTAACCTGTCTTGGATGGTTTTGTACCGGATTCTCCATCTCTGCTGTCTTGTTTTGTAGTGTGGTTGTAGGTTTCTGTTTGTTCCGTAATTTTTGAACAGCTGTAGCAATCGTGCAACCTCTATAATTAACTGGGTTAGCACCATCACAGTGTACACATTTAGGTTTTTTATTTTGGGACTTTTCACAATCTTTTATTAAATATTTTCCGATGCATTTTATACATCCCGATTCTCTTCTGCAATAATTTTGTGTATATTGGTACTTTTGACATCGTTTAAATTGTGAAATTAAATTCAGTTTTTTGAAAGCTTATAATCTTTTTTTATGTGTAAAATTTTGGTAATTTCATACACTTTTTTGTATTTCCCTCTTTAAGTACTTTCCTACTAAAGTTAAGTGCAAAAAGTGACAGTGGTGATTTGTCCTTTCCTTATAGTAATTTGTGTATATATATATATATATATATATATATATATATATATATATTTATTTTAAATCCCTTATTTTCTAGATCTTGTCTTATGTCCTTAGCTTGGCAAGTTTGATTCAGTTTTCTTACAACCACTTTTAGAGGACTATTTGGTTTATCTTTAAACGATAATTTGCTATAATTGAGAATTAAATTGCAGAATATTTGAATTAGCATATAATTTTTTTATTTCAGTAACACAGTACAATTAAAAAGACATCTACCACACTCCATAACATCTTATGTAACAAAGATATTATGTGTGTCTGAAACTGAAGGGGTTGGAATTAGTGATGAATTAGAAATAGTTACGTTTCAGAGCATCTTCGTAGAAGTATTAACACCTTATACAGTAAAGAGGGAAGAATCGTTTTACCTTTACGTTTACGTATCAAACTACAGAAACCATGCAATACCGGTAAGATTGTTACTTTAATATTTTTTTTGGTTGATAGTAAGCTTTTACTTCAATAATATTCCGAGACGTCACTAAAGTAATAGATACTGTATAATAGACACTTGTAACCGATGTTTAGAAAAAATTCATGAAAAAAAATAAAAAAAAAATTATAAAAAAAAAATTCAAAAAAAAATAAAATAAAAAGAATAAAAAAAATACTTAAAAAAATAGATTTAAAAAGAAAAAAAAATTAATTAAAAAAAAGAAAAAAGATGATTATAAAAATACATTAAAAAAATAAGAACAAAAAAAGAAAAAAAATAAATAAAAATATACTAAAACAATCACTAAGAGGATCTAAACCTCCGAGATGTTGAATCGGTTTTATATCCTAACATAGTGAAAAAAAAATGTGTATTACCATAGTTATAGTTATTAACATAATAGGTAGATATCTTTATTTTTATTTTTTTTATTTGTAAGATGTATACACTACCCTAATAGCACACGTACGTCCAATGGACGTCCATAGTACGTCCCTCACGGACTTTAAGGACGTCCGTCGGACGTCCGCTTTGGTCCTATTTACGTCCGTTTAACGTCCTATATTGGTCCGAATGTCGCTGCGCCGAACGTCCTATGGACGTCCATTTTACGTCCCGAGCGGACGTTAGTTGGACGTACCGGGACGTTAATTGGACCTTAATCGGACGTCCATAATACGTCTGGAGGACTTAATTGACGGACTTTTGTGATGTTCTCGGACGTCTATTTTAGTGCTGAGGATATAAATTAGACGTCAACGCCATTGTATAAAATACTAAAAGTGGTGTCATCCTGTGCATATTAAGAATGTATTTTGGGAAATAAAACGTAAATGTTTAAAGGAACTTACATTTATTGTTACATTTATTTATTATTAACAAATGGGACCAATCCCTGTCCAAATTATACAAAAATGCAACATTATAGAAATATAAAATAATATTTAGTAATAAAACATAAATGTTTAAAGGAACTAACATTTATTATTACATATATTTATTTATTCATAACAAATGGAACAAATTCACTGTCAAAATTATACAAAAATGGAACATTATAGAAATATACACAAAATTATAGATAAAAATAAAACATACATGAATAAATAGGTACACATTTATAAAAAGTTTCATTTAGCATTTTAGTGCTTCAAATAGTACCTAAACCTATTGATACAAAAGTTTCAGACCATATCTATGTGTGAATCATAATTAGTTCTGCAGTAAGGAACATGGAAATATAAATACTGACACAGTGAATGGGAGGAATATTAAAACAAACTAGCTGAAGCAATTCAGGAGATTGGTTATTTTATGAACAAGTTTAAAAATAAAGATTAAAAGGTAACACTTTTGATAAGAGAATCCAGATTCAAGAAATTGATCATACCCGAATAAGAATATGGTCTACACAATTTGCAAGAACAGTAGATGCGACAAGTCAGTATAAATCTAATCGACATAAAAAATGTTTTTTAATGCAATTATAACATAATAAGTGTAAATTAGTAGAAGTTGAACAACTAGACAGTAAGTAAACCATGCTGACCAATATGAAGCTGATTCTTCAGATTTATTGTCAAAAAATCAGTCAGTAAAGCCTCGAAAATTTTAGGAATAGTAGAAAGAATTATAATGGAACGATAATTAGGAATCTAATTAAAAATCCTTTGTAATAGGTATATATTTAAGGCCCAAACGGGCTAAGTTAAAAAGATAAAACGTTTTCGAAAACCATGTTCCATCATCAGTGTCTACTGATGACAGACATCATCACAGACAGACTAGACACTGATGATGGAACATGGTTTCCGAAAACGTTTTGTCTTTTTAACTTAGCCCGTTTGGGCCTTAAATATATACCTATTACAAAGGATTTTTAATTAAATTTTTAATACATGGTATACAGCCAACTACAGGAACGTAGATTCCTTGTGCCTGCGTGAAATATTCCGCCTCCGCCAGGCTGGGAGCCATTCTGTCTCCGGCTTCTATAATATAAAAATGTAGCTTCTCCAATTTAAATTTTAAAGTGTTTGTTTGTCTTTAGTGTATTTGTTATGTCCCAGTTTACATGTATGACATTCCATTATTGCTGGATAGGCCACAATTGACGAAATGCCCTGAGGATGATCTTGTGATCGAAAGTACTTGGGCAAGATTTAATTAAGTACTGTGTTCGATATTTGCCTTGTGTACCATCAAAGTTCATTTATTCGAACATTCAACCTTATATTGATCCTTAAATATATACCTATTACAAAGGATTTTTAATTAAATTTTTAATACATGGTATACAGCCAACTACAGGAACGTAGATTCCTTGTGAATTAGGAATCAATAAGTTAATGGCTGAATCAAAATAAGTTACGATATTCCATCTGGACCAAGACCTTTATTGGTATTAAGACACTGTAAGCATGCTAGAATGTCACAAATTTTAATAGTTAAAGAGTCTATATGGCTGTGACTGATATGGGATCTTTGACTATACTTGTCTACACAGGAGAAAGAAGGATTGTGAATACTGCTAAAAAAATTGGCAAAATAGTTGAAACTGTGGCTCACTAAAAACAGAACCATTCAACTTCCCTTATCCATTCCCATTCTGATTTACCTTACAATTGAAAGCAGACAAGTTAATTGTTGAGTTTTAAAGTTGAAATCATAAGTATGAAAAAGATCAATACTTAATATGGAACTTTGTTTTATTTCAGCAGTAGATACTGTTTTAGGTACCTATTTTTAATAAATAAAACAGTCTCAAAAATTGACTGTTCCTTTCTGTGCACCAACCACACAATTTAATCATTACAAAATTAATCATATTTGCTAATGCAACATGCAAATTAAATTTTATTTGCCTCTATTTAAGTGCTGCAGTTTTAATGGATCTCACCTGAACTAGAAGAATACCAACAAAACCATTGGTATTTATTTCTAATGACCAAATGAGCAGTAATTACACTTTGATACTTAAAAACCAAAAATAACAGTGTATAAATAAAATATATACAGCCAACAACAAACCTTCATCTCATATAGCTAAGTGTAGCCAGACCTGAACATTTGTGAAATGGTAAAATTTGCCATCTAAATTACATATAAGACACAGCGTTGATTGATTTGGATTATTCAATCAACGGACACAGTTAATGATATGCTTCATCGGCTGTATATGGTCACTTAAGTGATAGTGTAAGTTGTTAAATGTTCCTTAGATTGATTTATGTTTAACAGTTACAAACCTTTTAAAATCAGAGCTATATGTGTGTCTTCAAAAGTTTTATATTGCTTTTTCCCTAGCCAACTATATTTTCCTTGAATTTTATTGCAGACCAGCTTCTTATGGCTTCTCCTAACAAATTCGTTTATGGTTTCCTCACCAATTTTGAAAAGCTCATTATCCTAAAATATAAATCAACATGTAACAGTAATCTAACTACCCCACAAACTTGATCATCCATGCTTAATTATTTTAGTTTAAACTATCTAATAAAAAAAAACAGGCTCTGTTAAAAAATCAAACAAACATTCATTTGCAAATTTTGGTTTCTCATAACCATGGTAAATGTCTATTAAATTTACAATTTTAGGATATATCAACAAATTATACAAACTACGATAAAACTGACTACTAAAACTCTTTTTTAATGAGATTCCATAAAAATTTACACACATTTCTATAACATTGTTTTATTGTGAAGATAAAAATATGTTTGAAATTTGAATCATATGGATCAGAGTAATTGTTCTCTGGGTGAAGCAAGAAGGGTTCTAGCATCTGAACTTAAATGAGAAAGATCGGGAACTTCTTTATAATTTTTTAATAAATCACCTAGTATTAAAGGACAAAGTCCAGTTGAATAAATTATTAGAACAATTAAAAACATCTCGATAAGGTTCTCCAGAATTCTCGTTACAACCATATTTAAACCCTTCTTCAGTTTCATTGAAAAAAAAAAAGCTTTGTAAAGTATCATTGGAATGGTCGGCCACGTGGTAATTTGGATTATTTTAGGCACTTAACATGTTAATAAAAAGTTTAAATCGGAAGTATTGTAACCAGAACTACATATTTGAACTGAAACTCTCGTCAAAATTATCAGTTAGTGATTCCGAAGAGGTTTGAAGAAGACGGAATATGGGGGTTATTAATATTTTCAACAATATTCTCTACGTTTTTCGTAACCTTCCTCTGTTGATGACGCTTAGAAACAAATCGTTTACTTTTAAACATAAACAATTTTAAGAAAAATTACTTACCTTTTTGTAATAAAATAAAAATCAAATTCGGAAATAACCTAACAAAAATGGTACCAAACTTTTAACCATGCACTATTTTAAAAAAGACCACTGCACTGTACACTGCTTAAATAGAGTTATTTTATTTCTTTTATTAAAGCAATAATAATAATAATATTATGATTAAACTGTGCCATTTGTTTAAATTAAATAGGTATGACATGACAATGACAATATTGACAATTAATTTCATCAATCATCACACGTCATATCACATCATTATTTTTCATTATTTTGTCTTTGAAAAGTCAAAAGAGACAATTATTCTGTGGAAAAGATTATCAAGATTCATCTTGTCGATAAAAATCATATTTTTACTTATTAGAATTAGCAAACATATATATTATTATCTTAATAACTAGAATAATAAAACAATTGTAACGAATTATCTAGAAATAAAAGATTTTACACTTTACCTAAAAACAAAAACATGTTTTGGATATATTAAACTATACAATTTTTAATTAATTGTGATTTAACCTTTTCGCTTTTAATTATTTTATTAACGTAAATAATTTTTTATTTTATTGAAATATTTGCTATTTGATCCCATAATTGGTAAATGTCGGATGTCCAGAAAACGTCCCAGTTCGGACGTCCAGGGAACGTCCGAGTATGGACGTCCAGGCAACGTCCGAGTACGGACGTCCAGAGAACGTCCATATTTGGTCCACCCAAAGTACGTCCCACTTCGTACGTCCATAGTACGTCCATTTTACGTCCAGGGACGTCCGGACCAAAACTGGACGTATATTGGACGTCCATAGGACGTCGTGTGTTACTAGGGTATGAATTTCTGATGGCGTCTCTCAATAACTAAATTATAATAAAGGTATGATATAGTATTTATTAACATAGTATGTACATTAGCTTAGCTGTTATTATTATTATATTAATCATGTTTCACTAATTGACATATTTAAATTCTTTAACAAAAAACGAATATTGATGGAGACTGGCTGAATGACAATTGTCCAAGCCAAGGAAAAAAAAAGTATAATAGACACATAACAGACGTCATTAAAATGTTCTGCTTGAGAAGAATTTTGCAAATTCCATGGACCAACCGAATAACAAATAATTCTATTCTAAAAGAACTGAATATCTGTAATAGAGTTTAACAAAATTCAACTACAAGAATCAACTTATTTTGGATATGTCATAAGGTCAGACATAAACAATATGAAGGAACACGAGGAAGATCTTTAATGAGATCTTTAACTAGATCACAGAAAGTTGCAAAAGACATATGCATGATGAAATAGAACTGACCAGAGGAAGACTGAAGAGAGGTATGGTCTTGTTTTAACGAAATTATTCCAATTTGGTCACTCACTAGCAGTTACAAAAGTGCGATTTATATGGTTTGTTTATTTATGTCATAGAATTTTTTTTCTTAAAAATTAATCCGAAATTCTAAAAAGGTTATGAAAAAAATGTTCAAAAAATTTAATTATGATAAATCCTTGTTTTAGATTCGAATAAATATCTTACTTTCTAAAGGCCTTGATCGTGACGACAAGAGTACTAAGTTAAGTTCATCTTCATGTGTATCCCCAAATGATACTTTTTCTTATAAAATAAAGGTAACAGCCACTATGCTGGGATTAGTCAATGTAAGTGTCCTAGCAGAAACGGACGAACAATTTCCGTTACATTGTGGACCTGAAACAGTTTTGTTTAAAAGGTATTAAAGAAAATTTGTTAAAATTTCGTATTATACGTTTTTTGTTTTAGAGATTCCGAAGTAAAATCGATTTTAGTGGAAGCGGAAGGATTTCGCATGAGAAAAACAAAATCAGCGCTATTGTGCAGCTCTGGTAATAATAAATCTTTTATATTTGTAAATTTTTAAACATAGGTTTTTTCCGAAATTCGTTGGTTTATCGGTTTGAAATTTATCAAACACTAATATTGCTCAAACGAAAGAGGCGATTCCTTAAAAACACAAATATATTTGGATTCTGTCTGTGCACTATAGATTGTTTATAGCCTATAGATTGTTAATCGAGCTAGTAGCGTAGCAAATATAGTTGCATGCATGTTTTCAACGGGTTATTTAATTTTGGTATTTTTTTTTTTATATTCTTACGGCCACTTCTCTTTTTACTCTTTAATGATTTGGAACTCACGGTTTTTTTCTAATTTTGTTCTCACTCCTTATATAATGCAGGTTATAATGTTTATAGTTTTTTTTTCGTAACCTGTGTGATTTACTATATAATCCGGTATTTTGGTATTTTAATTTTTTTTAATATTAAGAAACATTTTGACGTCTCTATTACTTATAGCTTCCTTATAGTTTACTTTAGCTTGTTCTTTGTCCATAGTGCTTCATAAAAAGCTCCAATGAAGTGCTAGCTTTTCTAGACATAAAGGTCTTAGAACCTATTGGGCGTAGAGGTTGCTTCACTTTCCTAGTAGGACTGCTTCTGAGAAATTCCTAGTAACTTCCCAAGAAGTTTCTACCCATACCAGAAAATTAATTTTTTACACTTTATAAAAGAATGAATAATATTTAAATTTTTGTTATTTTTGAAATAAGTTAAGTAAATAGAAATTTAAAAAAAATTGTCATTTCAGAAACATCTTCAATAAATAATAATGTATCTTGGTATCATATTGTACCTTCGACCATTGTTCCTGGAACTTACAAATCTCATATTAGTTTGAATGGAGATATTCTAGGAAAAACAATAGATGTAAGTTACATAATATTATTTCTATAATAATAACTTAAAATAAACTTTGTTTAGAACTTGGATGACCTTCTGGATATGCCTACGGGATGTGGAGAACAAATCATGGCTACCATGGCACCAAATTTGTACGTATTGCAATATTTGAATGCCACAAATACGTTGAAAAAAGCCATGAAGCAGAAGATTCTAAGGAATTTAAAAATAGGTAAATACTGCAAAACTATAATCTAGGTAAATTTTTATTCTTTAAAATTTTATTAACCAATAAGATCCGGTACTATTAAAAAATCCTGTAATGTTTCTAGATAAGATTATTGTTTATCTTTAGATGATCAAATTGCAAACATTTTGTAGTTAGGAATATTTTTTATGGGAATAGTATCCCATCGAAATTCATGTTATTTGCCGTGTAAGTTCTATCCACCGCTTATAATCACATTACCTTATTTTACTTCGTTGCGCTAAGCCCCTTAAAGAGCCTCTGTCTGCCTAAAGACATTTTTATATTTTTCATCGTTGTTGGCTCACTTCTAATCCACTTTAGTAATTCTGCACGTCTCTCATCCATTTTTATTCGAGGTCTTCTCTTACTCCTTCCTTCTCCGGTGAAACTCAGAAATGCTTTCTTAATGGTTCTTTTCTTTCCCGCTCTCTATATTTTACCATTCCATCTCATCTGCTCATTATTTGTTTGTCTCCTACCCTAGTATATTTTTCTCTCCTACCTTGTGAACGCTTTCTAATTCTTGCTGGACAAAGTCTATAGCTCGTTTCTACATATCACTACTGGATGGATCATGAATAAATACAAGATCTTCTTTGTATTTCTACTGACAACTCTGGAGTTGCAATGGATTGAAATAGCTCCTATTAGCCACTGTAATCCTGGCTTTAATCTCTGTCTAAGAATTGTTTGTGGTGAATTTTTTATCTTATGCTTTCTCTTGGTACCTTGACATGAGCACAAACATGGTTTTTATTCTGGAAACTCTTAGTTCTGCCTTCGCGGCATGGCTCTTCTAAATCTGAATACCACTCTTCCAACTATGGTAATTATCTTACACGTTTCGTTATATTATCTGCATAACCTAAATTTTAAAATATTCTATTAAACAGAGCTCCAGATGAGTTATCTGGTAACATTCTGATGATTTCTTTAAATACTCAGTTGAATAAGAAGTAAATAATATACCTCCCCACCTAAATTCATTGTCATTTCTTGACCTGCTTACAGCTTTCCCCATAATTTGAGATGTATATACTTACAGATTCAAGCATTTTCAAGTATCTCTTACTCCTTCCTTCTCCAGTGAAACTCAGAAATGCTTTCTTAATGGTTCTTTCCTTTCCCGCTCTCTATATTTTACCATTCCATCTCATCTGCTCATTATTTGTTTGTAACAATAAAACACTGAAAACTTTGTTTTCAAACTTCCACAAAATTTTGTGGAAGTTTGAAAACAAAGTTTTCAGTGTTTTATTGTTACATAAAATGAATTTCCATCAAGTAACGGTCGAATCCATCAATCATTATTTGTTTGTCTCCTACCCTAGTATATTTTTCTCTCCTACCTTGTGAGCGCTTTCTTATTCTTGCTGGACAAAGTCTATAGCTCGTTTCTACATATCACTACTGGATGGATCATGAATAGATACAAGATCTTCTTTGTGTTTCTACTGACAACTCTGGAGTTGCAATGGATTGAAATAGCTCCTGTTAGCCACTGTAATCCTGGCTTTAATCTCCGTCTAAGAATTGTTTGTGGTGAATTCTTTATCTTATGCTTTCTCTTGGTACCTTGACATGAGCACAAACATGGTTTTTACTCTGGAAACTCTTAGTTCTGCCTTCGCGGCATGGCTCTTCTAAATCTGAATACCACTCTTCCAACTATGGTTATTATCTTACACGTTTCGTTATATTATCTGCATAACCTAAATTTTAAAATATTCCATTAAACAGAGCTCCAGATGAGTTATCTGGTAACATTCTGATGATTTCCTTAAATACTCAGTTGAATAACAAGTAAATAATATACCTCCCCACCTAAATCCATTGTCATTTCTTGACCGGCTTACAGCTTTCCCCATAATTTGAGATGCAGATACTTACAGATTCAAGCATTTTCAAGTATTTTCAAGATTCAAGATTTTTACCGGTCGTGCGTATTTCTGCGGATCGTCAAATTCATCAAGTTTTATATACAGGTATCCTCTATTTACACAATTATATGCTTTTTGTAGTCAGTGTAAATCTACATGATGCTTGTAACACTTACCTAGTATCTGTTTCAGTGTGAATATTTCGTTAGTGGTAAACTGGTTTGTTCGGAAACCACATTGGTAATCCCAAATAGTTGTGTTAACCGCTTACTGAATACTTTTATACACTTTACATAACGTATTCATATATATTCTATATATTCTTCTGTTTTTGTACATATCATCCTATTTCCCTTTTATGCTTTCACTCGAATTTTCTAAAAATTGGAGTGAAAGCATAGAAAGATAGACTCTAAATATTTTTTATTGTTGATTTATTTATGTAACCACTGTGGCCTCTACGTCTCCCGTAATATTAAGTAGATCGCGGAAATACTCTACCCATCTCTCAAGGTTAACTGTTTCATTTTAATGAAATTCTGTCGTCTATCTTTGCAGAAAATTACATTTGTTTGAAACCATTCCCTTTCATCTTTTTTTGCATATTGAAGCCTCTGACTTCTTTTCCTTCTTTTAAATCACAAATTTTCCTCCAAATGTTCTCTATTTTTTTATTTTTTTTATTTTTTCATTTTTTAGGACCTTATATTTAAATTGTTTTTTTTTTCTTATATATAATCTTAATTTTTTTCATTATAATGTAATAGTCTGAATTACTTTCAAGTGATCTGAATGTCTATACATTATGTATTGTATATGTTGCGTGTTTTGTGCAAATAATAGTATGCTTTATCTAGTTTTTGTTATCTCGTGTGGTGAATATCACGTCATCTTTTTAATGTATTTCCTATGCATCATAAGCGTTCGTACTATCCTCTCCTTACTCTTCATGAAGTCAATTACCTTTAATCCATTGTAATTGCTCTCAGTATGCAGACTATACCTTCCTATCATCTTTTCGTAGATCTCCTCCCGTCCCACTTTCGCATTAAAATCGCCTATTTTATCATAATGAATTGGTATTTTAAGGCATCGGAAGGCATCTTTTAGTTCTTGATCTACCTCCTTTGTAGGGTCGTAGACCTTAACGAGGGTAAAGTTGAAGAACTTTAACATAAAAAGTGAAAAGTACTCTGATCCACCTTAGACAATCCAATAACCACTGATTTCAGTTGCTTTTGATAAGAATTTTTATTCCACCATATATTGTTCTTTGTCCCTCAGTGTAGAATATAATATTGTGCTTGAGCTGAATAACTTATTTCCTGACCATCTCGTTTCTTGTATAGCTGCTACGTCGATATTAGTCTTATGCGGCTGTTCTTTTAGTCCTCTTCCTGTAGATCTCCTACTCTTCCCAGTGTTGATGTTCCAAGTAAGGATTTATAATTAATTTTTGTTTTTGATAATTGTAGTAACTCGAGATGTCTAGTTTCCATTAATCTGTCTAATTATTAAAGCCTACGGCTGTCTTAACAGTTTTATTTTTCCGGAGTGGTATCTTTAACCTCTCATCCAACCTTCAATCTGGAGGGCCTAGGGTTTTCTATATGGGTCTTCTTTCCCTAAGTTTCCAGACAACACATAGGACTTACCTCTTCTTTTATGCGTAACCTCGCATAACTTAGCTTACGACTTTTTAGTTATCCCTTCAGTTAGCCCTAACCTTCTATAATTACATGTAGCTATCTTTAATCCATCTGTTTATTTAGCTCATTTACCCTTTACCTACCAGGTTTCTTATAATTTTGATATGTTGAGGAACGGTGATGGGAGCAGGCATTCGGAGCTAATCCTGAGAAGATCGCTGTGTTTCTGTTCACTCGGAGAAGGGCCATCGTACTCGTACCTACCAGAGAGCTTACTTTCTATGGTAAAACTTTATCGGTTTCCAAATCAGTTACAAGTGATCCTAAATTCTAAACTTTTATGGAAGCAACGTCTCGACACCTAGATGAAGGAGGACGCTGCAACTTTCTGGGTGTGCAGAAGAGATTTCAGTGCAAATGGATCTGCAGCCGAAAATTTTATATTCGATGTATCAATTCATGATAAAGCCTATGCTGGCGTATGCATCTGTTGTGTGGTGGCTCTGGGCTAGAGTAGTTTCAGCTAAGGCCCAGCTTACATCTCCAGCGGTTGACATAAGTTAACATCTCAGGACAAAACACACAGCTCAACTCAAAGCTCTTACAGCTTTGCTGAGTTTACCTCCTCTACAGCCTATCATCTAGCTTTTTGTTGGCCCTAATCTTCTATAATTCCAAGTAGATATCTTTAATCCAGCTCGTATATCTTTTACCTGCCCGGTTTCTCATAATTTTAGTATGTCTAACCTTTTAATTTGATGCTTCTGACTATTTGTAACCAATCTGTAGCCAGATAAGTGCGATAGTTAGAAAGCCATCTCGAAGCCTTCTAACTTTTCTGGTTTTCTGTAGGAGTTTTCCATCTCTTAGCCAATATGTTATTATATAGGCTCCGAAAATTTGAATCTCACCCTCTCTCGTCAATTAAATAACATACCTTTATTGTATGTCTGGTCAGTTGCATGCAGTAGTTACGCTGCGTTGAGCTAGCTACGTCTTACGCAATATAATTAATCGTCTAGTGCTAATATTGAATTACGCAATGATTAAACGAAAGTTTGAACCAGCTTAATTTTTATTGTGCCATATTTCTTCATTGCATCGAAAACATTGCGTAGTTTGTATTATTGTGCAATATAATTAAACGTTTAAACAGAAAGCGCCATTCAATCTTATTGTATAATAAATGCATTAAACAATATTATTGTAGATCTAGGGCTGCCTTGGGCAACGTAAGAGCAGGATTTTTTGCAAAAGGTGGATTCTATTTCTAGAATCTTTATCTCTAAAACCTTTACTTAAAACATTTCTATCTTATAAACTGACAATAATTAATAAAAATATTCTTAGGATTAAACTAAATGTTATTATTTTGGTTTTTTTACAGACAAACTAGAAGAAATTGTTTTTACAATTATTTTGGTTTTTTAGGTTATCAGAGAATTTTAAATTATGTACATGAGGACGGTTCTTTCTCTGCGTTTGGGTATTACGACCCAATGGGTTCCATGTTTTTAACAACATTTGTTGTAAAAATTTTATCGCAAGCTAGAGAGTACATTTATATAGATCAACACGTTATAAATAAAGCTGTTACATGGATATTAAATAATCAACTAGAAAATGGATGTTTTAATACGATGTTGCACGTTTTTCAAGATATGGTGAGTTTAAAATCTTTAAATATTTCACCAAATTAATCTGATCTGAATTATATCATATATATCATATTATCAAATCCTTAGTGCCTTTTTCCCAATATTTTCTACTTTTCCTTTTTCCAACTTCACAGAACGAATTAGGTATTTGTTAGGAGTCAAGGAGAATCTTTCATGTTATTTGTTGAGTCTTTGTATGGAGTGACTTTTATTCCTTAAACGTGCCCAATAAGTCTAATTACCATAAAAATAATTTGGCCCCTGTTGCTTTCTGTATTTATAATGACCTCTAGATAACAATTGGGGCCATCAGAAAGAAAGGAGAATGTCTATGTTTAATCTAGAACTTGCTGGTTTCTTACTTTCGCCTTGGGTATATGTATATTAACATAAACAAATAAAAGCAAGATGATTCTAAATAAACTACTTAAGGCAAGTAAAAACATAAACAAATAATATACATACACAGTATTATACAGAGTGACCCAAAAGTCTGGAAACGGCAAATTATTTCCTAAATTGCTAGTCATAGTTGTACAAAATTTGAGGTATACCTATTTTGGTATGTGAAGATTCCATACTTGATAATAATAATAATATAATAATAATAATAACGTTTATTTCCATGAAATATACAATTAATAATATTACAATAAAATAATTAAATGACAATAAAATTTTAAAAAATGTTACTTTTACTTTGTAGTTCTGTAATTGGTTCAAGGTAAATAAACAGTAGTGCCCATTAAAACAATTAAGTTGAGCATGGGCCATTTTTTAAATTGCTTATTTATATTGATCCTACAGCAAGGCGAGTTTTACTACTTTATTAGTTATAATTATTACCTATATTAAGATAAAACAAAAAAAATAACAAAAAAATTTTTACAAGAGAGAGACAATCCATGCATACAATCAACCAAGATAATAACTGATGCATATATAAATTTTAAGATTTCGTAATCTATTCTTGATTTGACGTTAGTTATAACCTAATTGGTCTCGAAAAGGTGGCTGAACAGTTCTCTATGATTTTGTTTCAAATACCTAGTAAACAATGTCTTAATCATTTTTTGCGAGTTTATAGTGATTAGGTATGTTTTGTAAATTTCGGGGAGCGAATTGTAGATTCTTCCTTGTAAATACTCAAAATTTCGTTTACCAACTGTTTTCTTTGCAATCTTTAATTTAACAAAAGACTGTGCTCTATTTCTCGTATGATAGGTATGCCCTAATGGTGTGAGTAAGTGTTTATTTTTGTATAAATTGGTGATTATTGTAAGAATATATAATTGTCTTGTATCTAACATTTGAAACGGTACACCTTAATGCGGATAAAACGCATGCTATTCACTTCCACAATAGACAGAAACATCTGTTAGATATCGAACTATCAATATATTCTACACAAATTGAAAAAATTCAATGCCTAAAGTTTTTGGGTTTTTATGTTAATGAGTGTCTCAATTGGAAAAGGCAATATGATGATATTATTTCCAAAATAAACTCAGCATGCTACCTACTTCGAAACCTCAAAGATACGCTAAGTGAAAAACAGCTAATTATGCTGTATTATGCTCAGATGGAGTCTCGTTTGAGGTATGGCATAGTATTTTGGGGTACGTCTTGTAAATTCAGTGAAGTCTTTCTATCTTAAAAAAGAATAGTGCGTTGTATTGCTGGTATTTATCGAATAACTAGCTGTAAGAGTTATTTTACTAGATATAAACTTTTAACTGTGCCCTGCTCATATATTTTTGAAGTCTTTGTTTTTATTCATTTAAATCTTGATAAATTTAAAACTAATGGTCAAATTCACAATAAAAATACAAGGCAGAATCAAAAATTGCATGTGCCTTTTTCTAAAGGAAATATGCATTTTTACTCACCTGCAATAATAGGTTACCAGGTATTACAAAGAATATATAATAAGTTACCAGAGCCAATAAAAAAATGTAAGAATATGAAAATATTTAAATTAACTTTAAAAGATTTTTTATTGCAGAATACGTTTTATTCTGTTGATGAATATTTTAGTAGTTGACATTATTTTAAGTATATGCTAGTAATTTTACATTTTCTATTTGTGTTTGTAACCTTAGGTTTAGCGTAATTTTAGATTTACATTTATATTTAGAAATTTTGTTTTCTAAACTGTGACTGATCCTATACAAATTGTATTTGTCAAAAAGGAAATAAAGTATTATTATTAATATTATTATTATAGTAGGGTATCTCGAAGGTCTATTGTAAATAATTTTTAATATTTTTCTCTGAATAATGTCTAATTGGTGTAGGTATGTATTTGCAACTCCACCCCAACTAAGGATTCCATAACGTAGACGCGATTCTACCAAAGAATAGTAAATAACCTTCAGATGATGGATATCCAGTATGTTACGTAAATATCGCATTTTGTACAATAGACATCTCAATGTTTTACACGTTTGGTTTATGTGTATATCCCATCGTAGATACGAGTCGATTTGAACACCAAGGTATTTTGTGTTACTCACTGCATTAATACTCAGATTTTTTATTTTTATAAATTTGTAATCTGGTAGACCTCTCTTATAGCTTGTAAATGAAACATAAACTGTCTTATCCATATTTATTGTAAGAAGTTTGTGGTTAAATATATCAATTATTCTTCCTAAGTCATGTTCCATTTTTCGCTTTAGTTCTATCCACGTGTCTGCAGAGTACAAAATTGCTGTATCATCTGCAAAAATATGTCACCTTCAGTCCGGTAAGTAAGAATATTGTTTATGTACAGTATAAATAATATGGGTAATAGTACAGTCCCTTGTGGTATACCAAAATTTATGCTTTTGGCACTACTCAATTTCCCTTCTAGTCGCACTCTTTGATATCGATTTTTTAAGTAGCTTTCCATTAAGTTAAATGTGTTTCCTCTTATACCAATGTCTGCTAAAGTATCTAATAGTTGTAAGTGACTAACCGTATCGAACGCCTTTGCCAGGTCTAGGAATACACAAGCTGTTGGTGTACTGCTGTCAACTAAGTTGTAAATTTTATTAGATAGGTACGACATTGCATTTTCCGCGGATACTCCCTCCCTAAAACCATATTGTTTGTTTGAAATATTAACTTATATTTTTCTAAGTATAATACTAGTTGATATTTTATAGCCTTTTCCAATATATTGCAAAGTGAAGTGATTAGTGAGATTGGTCTGTAATTATTTGTAAATTTTGGTATTTGATATTTACAATGTTGCCAGATTTGCCGTTTCTCTTATATTTTTAGTAACTTTGGTTTTTCAAATTCATCACCCTGTATATTCATTTAATCATTATTGAAATTTCCTATTTATTATGAGTTCAACCATATTTAACACTTATGATTTTATGTAGTCTGGAGGGTCTTAAATACATAAAACAGAAGTCTGGCAACACCTAATTGTCTCAATAAATGTTTTTTTTTATACTGACTATTTTCAACTACATTAAAACGTAACAAATGATAGTTTACGACATTTTTTAACATAATGGTTACTTTATCAAGTGTTTAAAATGTGCTGCATGTGTGATGGTAGGATGCGTCTACCACATTTCTCCATGCTTGTCTGGTTTAGTTTTGTAAACTGAATTTTTCAAGTATCTCCAATAAAAATAATCTCTAGGATTGAAATCAGGTGAACGTGGAGGCCATTTAATTCTACCTCGTCTATCAATCCATCGTTCGGGAAATACCTCATCTAAATAACGCCGAACATTTACACCAAAATGAGCTGAAGCTCCATCTTGCTGAAATCATATCTGACTAATATTGGTATCAAACAAGTTATTCAGTTTAGGTACAATTTCATTTCTAAGTAAAATTTCATCATTTTCACACATTCAGTGTGGATTTACGTCACTCCATCACCTTAAATCGTGTCGATTTACACTTCCACACAGTGTAAAAGTTGCTTCATCGGAAGAACATATTCTCTTAAAGAAATTTTTTTCATTTTCAATTTTGGCCATCACTAGCTCAGTAAACTATAATCTTCGATTGAAGTCATATTTACTTAATTCTTGCCATAAGTTAATTTTGTATGGTTTATATTTATTCTTACTTAATACACGTAAGACTAAAGAACGACCTACATCATGTACTTGTGCAACCATGCGTGAGGATGTATGTGTATTTTCAACAAAACTTTGCATTATATCTAAAGTTTTGTTGTCATTCATAACTCTTTTCGGTCTACCGTTTCACTTTTCGGTTTACGGTTTGACTGAAAAATTCCTAAATGATAGTATTTTTGCGCTATCTTATACTACACATTTCAACTGTCAAACCCGTCTATACAATTGTGTCGAGTAAATATCTAAACTAATTGGCCTAATCATAACATGTAACATGTAACTCGTAAGACAATACCACGTTTTTGCATATTTTTCTTAGTCTTAGCGTTCTTTAACACATTATTTGTTTAAAAATCTTTTTTATAGGGTGGAACAAGCAAGGAAAATAGCACGGCAAGTTTAACTTCCTACGTTATAGTGAGTCTTTTAGAGGCGAGAATTGATGTTCCCGAAAAAGTTATGACGAATGCTAAATATTGCATTCGTAGTCAGAATAATCCAGATAAATATAGTTTAGCTCTTAATTGCTACGCTATATTTAAAATGAAGTGGTATGGAGAAGCAAATAAATTATTAAGAAGGCTCTTAGCCGTTTCTGAACAACATCAAAATATGTTATGGTGGAGTAATAAAGGTAAATTAATAAATATAATGTCATCATCTTACTATCTAACTGATTTATCAAATAGCTATCCCTTTTTTAGCGTATACAGGAAACTTTTTTACGATATATACCGCATGTATATATGTATATATCTTAATACCGGGTGTGTTAAAAGAAGTGGAACGGTCAAATATTTCGCAAAATTAACATCGAATTAAAAAACTGAAAAACACGTGTTCAATAGTGTTTGAAAAATCTATGGAATGGCACCATGCACGACCCTTTAGCGCCACGCTCTAGACCAGCGAGGGAGCAACCTTAAACTTTTAACTGGGAACCCCCATTTTTTATTACATATTTAAATTCCTTATATAAAAATAAGTAACGTTTATAAAAGACATTTTTTGTGGATAGATGGTGCTGTAATTAGAAGGGTTTACTTTAATACCCCAGGAAAATTATAGAATCATTCTTATATCTTCATAGAAAAATACAGTTAGGAATGAAAAACTTAAAGACACCACCTCCAACCACCAAAATTATAATATACAAAAGTAACAAGAAACATCGCTAAATATGGTTTAGAGCTTTGTATATGGAATAAAAAAATAGTCTTCTGGGTTGAACTTCGTTTATCATTGCGCCGAACTTTCGATATCACCTCTGATGTCTCCTTCAGGGCTTCTGAGGTTTCAGTCTCAGCGATATTAAAATTATCTGTAGTTCGGTGCACAGTTGACTCAGCTTAGTGTTTGATGTGTAGAATGGCCTTCTACAAATAGGAATATTGAAAATGTAGTGCCAATTTTTTTAAATATGGATACAAAACATTACCAATGTAATCGTAAAATAACTCAACTTTCATCCAACCGTTATCACTATGTCGGATTCCCCATGAAGAAGGCACTGTATTAACGATAGAACTGAGTAATCATCTGTAGGGATAAATAAGCATTGACTAAGTTACTTGACCGGATGCAGAAAAGGTAAACATCACGGTGATATTCATTTTGGCCTGACCAGAATCTACCTCATAAACATTCCATGCTTCACGAGGCGCAATAACTTTAAAAATTTTTGAGCACAGATAAAAACATGTTCCATCCCCATTAAAAATTTTAGTGGGGTCTTGCAGAATGTAATCTAGATTTTTACTTTTTAAATATTTCTCGAGAAAAAAAACCATTTACGAACATCTTCTTCTGAATCAACTGAACTGGCCGAAGAAGTTGCTTCTGGTGTTTAATGAGTTAAAATTTCATTAAGCTTAAGAAAACATCGATACCAGCCTTCTCCTAGAAAATTGTCCTTAAATGAATTTTTACGTGCACTTGAATCTAAAAATTTCTTAGCAGAAGCTTAAATATACACTTTCCTAACAGGAAAGCCTGTTTTGTGATTTGTCAATATCCATTCCTCTAAAATAGCTTCCTTCTCACTGGTCAAAATGCTACTTGGTCCCAAAGTAATCTAATTAGTAAACTCTCACTTTTTCTAAACTGAAGAGTTTGACGTGTTACTTTAAACGTCTCGGAAGCTTTTCTTTGTGACATCCCATTTTCGATGGCCTTCAACCCAAGCAAAACATCTGTAGCATATTTTTTTCTTATTGTGCACCCTCTTTTACTTTTTGCATCTACAAAAAAATCTCTATGTACCTATGTGCCAATTACTAAACACACAATATTATCAATAAAATGTATTTTTCCAGTTAATGGCCACGTTGCAATTAACTGTCTAATGTAAAAAAATACACCCAGTAATTTTCATAGATAATTTAATAAAAAGGAAGCACATTCATGCAATTATTGACTCAAATTTACTCATTTTAAACATAATAGAATAACTAAACATAATAAATTCTATGTAACAAGACATACCTTCTAAAATATATTTATTTCCAATACTGGCGGCCTTTACGATTAAGTATTTATGCTAAAAAATGTTGACACGCAGCACATCATCTAATAGATCTGTAGCTAATTGTTTAAGGTTAGGTTGTGCAATAAAATGAAGTTAGATACTATTTGGACAGGGCTGCCACTGTCATAAAATAATATCAGTAGTCAGTATATTTTAATGTAATCTTAAAATAATGTAAAAAAAACCTACAAGGTGCCCATAGTTGATAGTTGCCAATCACTATATAGTTTACCCTACGCAAATTGTTTTTTTATTTTGTTTATAAATTTAAATGTAATATTAAAACAAACTACTAAACATATCATTTAGGTTCTAATACATCCACTGCAACTGATATTGAGACCACTAGTTATGCACTTATATCTCTTTTATATCAAAATTCTTCTGAACACTGGGCTCACGCCTTAGCAGCAGTACGATGGTTGTCGACGAAATTAGGACCAAAAGGGAGTTTTGTTACAACCCAGGTAAGACAAGTAACTTAACACTAACCAAAATATGTAAGGTAAACGTCATTTATGATAAAGTATCGCGAACGACCTACTTTCTCCTTGATTCACTGGATCCCACCGCTAAAACAATTAGAAGCTCGGCATTCATTCCGCGATAAATGTTAGTGTTATCTGCTACTCAGATAAACTTACCGTTTTATTGCCACGATTTGTTTAACTGACGTTAATAAACGTGTCATTGTAAAATGAGAGCACCGAAACTTTACCATAATTGGCATTTGCTGCATCAATAGTTTTTACTACGTACAATGTTGCTTTGCTTCTATGTACAACTTGAGGAATAGAATATACGGGAACAATATGTCAATCGATTAGATTGAGATATTTCATTCATATACCTTTAGCCACATCTTACGTTTGCATTAATACATTCTAATTAAATAAATTATCATAATGCTAACTGTTTAATTAGAATATTTTAAGGAATTTTAATGAGAAATCGTAATAACAGATTTTTATATAATCTACTTAGTGTGATAAAGTGAAATATATTTTTTTTTTTTCGTTAGGGTTATTATATCTTTTGACACGAGAGACAACTTCTGTTTTTTTTTTAGTGGTAAAAGCGTACCTCTTTGGAGGGCATGGCCTAACAACTCTTATACTATATTATACCATATGTAATTTTTGAATTTAAGCCATCTTATGAACCGTTTGTTTCACACAGTAAAGATGGACAACAGACGATCAATGTATCTATTCGCCTAAGTGTTAGTATGACAGTTATAGTACAGCTTTTGAAGACTTCTTTTCTGATTCTAAATTGAAGATTCCAGCAGGGTCATTTGAACTTTTTCTTCTATAGCCTACATTCCATTTTAAGGAGACATTTGATATGACCTATTTGATGTTTTTATAATGTTGGTGAACAATTGCGTTATAATATCAAAAAATATATTTCGATGTCTCCTCTGCATTTTCGCAGAATCCTTCACTGGGCGGGCATTGGCCTGATAAAAAATATTATAATAAAAAAAGACCAAAGTCATTGATAATAATGTACCGCATTCCGTCAAAAATCAGAAATATTGCTAATTTCGAACTGGATTATAGGTTTAACTACCTCGAATCGTTGATTACAAAGAAAGGGGGCTGTGACGGACAAATAAAATACCAATTAAAACATCACGTACTGCAGCTATAAAACTAACTTGTATATAGAGAAGCGGGTAAAACCTGGAAACTGAGATCAAAGGTTTTCTGTTCGTTATACACATTAGTGATAAGACCAACAGTTCAATACTTAAATGTTCAGTACTTCTGCAATCTTGTACAGGAATGGCATCTTTAAAAGTTATCATAGGTCTCTTCTCGTCGGAATTATATATTTCAGCAGTAGCCTTTATGATCGTCCTGAGACCTAAGCAAACATTATTTGGAGGCAGAATTATGTATTGAATAGTCACACAAACAGCACTGGAAGTATACTTAAGAAATTCATATTTCAGATGAACTTAAATATGATGACGCCTGAACTAATCTTCAGTGAGAAGATGAACACAATAATACCATCTAGCGAAAAAAAAGTCGCAAACATTAATCGGGATTTAATATGATCTACTGGTGGATCTAAAACTTACAATTGTATTGGATCAGGAGTCTTTGGGCAAATATGTGGTTTTAGCAAATCTCACAGCCTATGTTAATGTACAACTGTGTTCCAGGCTGACGTTTTTGCTTTGATGGCCTATATTAATAAAATCATGGATAGAGACCTCAAAGCAAAGAGAATAAACATTCATATCGATAAAAAAGCGGCTGTTCACAAGGATCCCCTCACAATACAAAACTGGGAACTGCAAAGATCTCCGTCAAAACCTGGCAAAAGTGAATACAGAGTCTTTAATATGGGTGCCACGTTATGGAGGGGTGCATGGAAATAAATGAGCAGATTTACTTAAGGTGAAATTCAGACTAAGAAAATAATCAAGAAGATTCATAAAAAAAGTTTCGACAAATTTGATGAACCTCAGTAAAGCAGATATTAAAACGGTCACTGAAATGATGACATTATTGTTTAAGAAAACACCAATATAAAATATGTAAAGTAAATGAACCATCTGATGAACTGCCATACACTACCTATGGCAATGCAATATTCTAAGTGGTAAGACGCGGGAAATGACTGGTCAGCTGAGTAACCAGAAGACATCCTAAAACTACCAATGAGTAAGCTATTTGCCTTGAGTTGGCCCTGCAGAAAAACCAGGGTATGGTACAAAGGTCTTATGAGCAAGTGCTATACATTTAAGTGTCTAGCCTAAAATATGAAAAAGAGAAGATGGATAGAGACAGTAATATTACAGCAAAGTAAACTAAAGCTGTTAAATACGTTTTTTTTTTTTTAACAGATATGCATCTGAGACGTGGACGTTAAAGGTCGGCAACCATAGATGGTCTCTAACTGTGGGCTTACAGAAAAATGTTACTAATGCCTTATGTAGAACATTACACCATCATATAGTAACACGGACAAAAAGAGACCTGATACAGGCTTTTGAAACATTAGAAAAAGCCGCGAAGACAATGGGACTGCAGGTTAATGTATCCAAAACAAAATACATGAAGGTCACGAACAACACACAAAAAGCAGCACCACAAGATCTGGTGACAGAAGCACACACATTCAAAGGGGTCTTGAAGTTTATATATCTTGGAAAACAACTAAATAACAGCAACCTAGTAAGCGTAGAAATTAAGAGAAGAATATAGCTGGCGAATAGAGCTTACTTTGGACTAAAGCAGTTCTTAACATCACACATAATTAGCAGAAAAACCAAGATAGTAATATATGAAACTCTTATTAAACCTGTCCTGACATATGCGTCAGAGACATGAACTATGGTAAAAAGCAACGAAGAACTGTTAGGCTGCTAACAGTTCTGATAACTGTTAACTGATAACTTTATAGTAAATAAAAAAATACATAACAAATAACACAAAGTTAATTAAAGTTAAATTCAAAGGGTACAAAAAGATTATAGAAATAAAAATTTAACCAAACCGCAGTTGGTTAAGTTGATTATCTGTTCGCACTGTTATTTAATGATTAACTGAGAATTAAATGTTAGTAATTTAGAAGATCTTAAAAACTGATTAAAAGTTAATATGTAATTATTAAATGTTCCTTGAATTCAATAGTTAAATTGGTAGTTAATCTTAACTACAGGTGTAGAAATGGATGAACTTAGATTTGTCCAGATAATTGAAGATAATATCATACCATACCATATTATTCGCCCAGATAATTAAAGATACTATAATTATGATAACTTACAGTAATTCACGATGACTGCTACAGTGCACTGAAGCTATATAGTATACTTGTATCAAGCACTAAAGTTATTTAAATTAAAAGGTACTTTATTATTATATTTAATCTAATATAGTATTAGATTTAGAAACTCAAACTATATAAGTGTATACACACTAAAAAAATGACAGACTTACGCAAAGACTGTCCCACCAGAAGTGGTCTTCCTTCTGCCAAAATTTGCCAAACTACCCAAAAAAAGGTGAGGGCATCTCCCACCTAAAAATGATGGGACAGTATCTATTTCTAAGAAGTTAAAAGGTTCTAACGAACATCGAAACTAACGGTACCCTTCCAGCTAGAAACGTGATGAAATTAAAATTTTCTGAATTACGTTCTCTTCAAAAAAATTACTATAATAACGTGCCTTCGGCGATAATTAACAAATCTATCAAATAACCCGCTTAAAAACCGGAAAAGGATTAACTAAGGATTAAACAAACGTGTTTAATAAGTCGGTTATTCCATATTTTGAGGTAGTTTCCAATAAAATTTAACAACCCATTTGCGAATACGACCATCGGCGTATCTGCAACTGGAGTAAAGGGATTAAAAATTATTTCATATTTCAATTATAAAAAAAATGTTACAAAAGAAGTGACGACATTAGAAGAAAATGTAACGTACAGTGTATAAATTCATGGACACAAAATAGATAAAAAGAATCAAATAACTACATAATCAGAACGGAGGAGACCCGTGTCGTCAAAATAGCAAGAGATAAGTCAGCAATCGGCAGAAGAAGTATTGGACGATCGCGAAAAAGATGAAGTGACAACCTTCCATAGAGGTATTAATCCACCAATGAGCAAGCAGAATTGATCATAAAGAGAAAGCAGAAGAAGAAGAAAAAGACGTTTCCTAAGTTGTCAACTATCAGGTAGGGTCGTGTTGCTCCCTCCGATCGATTTTGTACTAGGATTTTAGTCTGTCTTTTTTAGGTTTATTAACATACATATTTATTTACCATGTGGTTTAAGTTCAGTATACGTATTATCACATATTGTTTTAGTTCTGCTCATAACATTTATGTTATCTTTATATGCTGCCAATTAGAGTTTATTTAATTAATAAGTGTGTGGTTTCTATCTTCTGATGTTCTGCTTACTGCATATTCCAGTACTAAATTAAACAATGTTGGTGCCAGCCCATCATCCTGTTTTATTCCTTGTGTTATTTGAACTGGGTCTGCCATCTTATGTTGTATCTGAGACATTTTGTTCGTATGTGATTTGATGAGCCTAACTAGTTTTATGGGCAATTCAAATTCACTTAATATTTTATATAAGTTTCTATTTATAACATGTACTCAGGCTTTCCTTAAGACGTGTCTAACTGTGAATAGTTGGTCAATGGTTGATCTTCCTTACCTAAATCCTGCCTGATTTTCTCTGCAAAGTGGTTGTCTATAGATAAGTATACTGTGAAATATTTTATATCCACAACATAGCAAGGAGATTCTCTTATAGTTTTGACAGAGTAGTTTATCGCTCTTTTTATGGATTGAACGTGATTGAGCAGATCATAACTTTACATGATTTTTTGGCATTTTCTCTTGTCTTCATATTCTGTGTACCATGTACAATTATACAGTATACATAATTAATAATTTCTTTAATAATACAACTATTTGGAAGTCCAAAAGTAGGGATTATCTTTGAGGCTTGAAAGTATATAATAATTAACATATTATTTACTCTTTTGTTATGAACAGTAATATTTAAAACGTTGTAAAAAAGAGTTTTATTATTAAAATTATATATAGGATTCATCCATGTGATGTTCCAATTTTGCCCTTTAATGACAATATAATAAGTTTATATTTAATATTTTAAACAAAGACTAAGATTACATATCGACTTCAATTTTGTATGTATTCATAAGCAGGATGCGTACGTTATCCACTTATAAATTTGTTGTTTATATTAGCGAAGCACCCGTGAATTTTCCAATCAGCCGTAGATATCCTCGTTATATAAAGCTGATTAAGTCCTAAACAGATTGATTAGTCTAGCCTGATTGCTCAATTTAGTCCTAATTTGATTACGTACACATAATAATTATTTTTTCCTATTTTTAGGACACTGTTGTTGCGCTAGAGGCCCTTTCTAGATATTTACGTTTAGTTGGGTCCAAAAATCTTAACTTAGTTATATACATGGAAAAACCTGAGGGTAATCACAACCTTACCATCACTAACAGCGATATGCTCAAAACAAGGAGAATTTCAATGAGGGAGAAGAATGGAACAATCTCCGTTAAAATAACAGGAACTGGTTGCGTTTTAATTCAAGTAAGTGCTTATTTTTTAGACATGAATGTAATAGTTTTTGTGTTAAATATACTTTGCGAATTATAAGTAATCATAGTTGCATTCTTTTATCATCTTCTTAAAAAAACAGAAAGTTTTTAGAGTTCTTCCATCTCAATAAATTTATATACGTACCTTTATTGTAACTTATACATTTGTATATAAATTGGTATTTTTATACATTTATTACTTAACAAGTCGCTGACGGCTTATCCTTCTCTCCCTCCCTCTGTTTCTCTCTCTACACCATATTTCGAACTCCACATCATTAAGTAGCATACATTAAGCACCAAGGAATGTTACTTCGTAGTTTCCCTATTCTTGGATCCAACACTAATAAGAATAGATAAGAACTAAGCTCCACAAGCAAAATGGAAATTCCTGTTGTTGGCCATGTAACATAAATGACAAACATTTCATTTAAAAATTCTTTATAAAAAGTATATAATTAAAAGAAACTTTCTTGCTTTATCCCAGAACGTTTTTGGACTAACAAGTACATCACCAGTGTATTTATCTGGTGAAGATATATCAAGCCACTAAATATTTGGCTAAAAACCTTAAAATGATCCAAAAATTGTTATTTGTTACATCTTTGTTAGAAAGTTGGTGTGGTGGTAAAGTTTTTAACAGATACTAGAGTTGTTATCTAGAGCCCATACATAGACATTGTCGCAGGGTGTTCTTCTTTCTTCTTCACGTGCCATCTCCTCTAAGCAGGTTACCATCATGGCAATTCGCACTTTCGACGCCGCTGCTCTAAAGAGGTCAGTAGAAGTGCAGTTAAACCAAGCTCTCAAATTATTCAACCAGGAGATGTGTCTTCTTCCGCGACTCCTTCTACCCTGTATTCTTCCTTGCATTATTAATTGCAACAAGTTATAAGGCTCGCCCCTCATAACATGTCCCAGATATTGCAGTTTTCTGACTTTAACTGTATTTAAGACCCCTTTATATTTACCCATTCTTCTTAACACCTCGACATTCGTGACTCTATCTACCCAACTTATTCTTAATATCCTTCTGTAGGCCCATAACTCGAAGGCTTCCAGTTTGTCCGAAACATATTTCTTTAAAGTCCAAGCCTCCAACCCATAAAATAATACGGAAAACACGTAGCGTCTCAGAAGTATTATCTTTAAAGAAATTGAAATGTCCCTGCTGCAGAGTACTTTTTTCAGTTTGTTGAAAGAATTGCCTATCCTATTCTTGCCTTAATCTCTTCTGTGTACTCATTATTTTCATTAATTATTGTACCTAGATATTTATATTTTTCAACTTTTTTAATTTGTTCTCCATGTATCGTTATGCTTTCTTGGCGCTGTTGGGCTTTTGTAATTACCATAAATTGTGTCTTCTTTGTGTTAAGGGACAGTCCGTTTTCTTCACTGACTTCTACCACTCTGTCAACCATTTGTTGTAAATCCTCAAGACATTGCGCTTATAAAATAGTGTCGTCGGCAAACCGTATATTATTGATTGGTCGGCCATTTACTTTTATTCCCATAGTTAGTTCTTCTAGTGCTTCCTGGAATATTTCCTCTGAATACAAATTAAACAAAGTAGGAGACAGGACACAGCCCTGCCTGACGCCCCTCTCAATCTGTATTTCATTTGAAAAGACGTTGTTCTCTTTTACCACAGCGATCTAATTATAATAGATAGCGCTAATGATCCTGATGCCTCTCATATCTAAGTTTTTCTTTTTAAGTTATTCGATAAGACGGTTATATCTGACCTTATCGAAGGCTTTGTTGTAATCCAAGACACACATATATTATGGCTGATTAACATCCATGCACCTTTGCACAAGTATATTCACAGCGAACATGGCTTCCCTCGTTCATAGTGCATTTCTAAATCCAAATTGTGTGTCACTTATGTCCTGCACAAGTTTGTTGTGTATTCTCCGGTGTATAATTTTTAAAAATATTTTGAGCGTATGACCCATTAAACTTAGTATCCGGTGATCTTGGCATTCTTTTGCATTTGGTTTGTTTGGTAGTGTTATGAATGTTGATATCAGCCAATCTCTGTGAATGATTTATGAAGATAATGAAGTCGACCAATATTCAAATTTGCTGTTCTTCTAATAACCGTATTATGTCTACAGGTATTTCGTCAGGACCTGGGCCGCAGGGTCTACAACCCCCAATTGGGAGCCTTACGTTGCCATACAGGGTAACTGTATGGCAACTTTAACATCACATTAATTTTTTAACAAAGATGTAACAAATAACAAATTTTATATTATTTTAAAGGTTTTTTGCCGAATATTTAGTGGCTTTACGCATGCACATGCACACCTGAGAAATACATTGATGGTAGACTTGTTAGTCCAAAGACGGTCTGTTATGTAGCCCGGTAGGGTCTTTTAATAATATACCTTTTATAAATAATTTTTAAATAAAACCACCGTAAAATAGTTTCGAAACACAGTTTAAAAGGCAGAAAATATTGATTTTTCACGTTGAGAACCCCTATGAATAGCTCTTCTGACGAGACCTATTAGGTCGAAATACGTATCAAGAGATACATAGGATTTGTTTGCGTGAAATCAAATATTTGCTGCCTTTTCTCATTTCTCATTTTAAATAAAACTTTTAAGAACTAAGCGTTGAGCTCTGAGCTAATCCTACTTACACATGAAACCTATCAGATTTTCCCACAACTTTTTAACACTGCTTACTATACCTTCATTCGTATATCTCTAAATCACATACTCACTGAGTACTAATTTCCTAATAAACGCCCACCACAGAACTTCTCAAGGAATTCTTATGCTTTTTTAGGATCAATGAACATCATATATATTTATTTCTTTATTTCTATATTTATCCATCAACTGCCTTATACTGATCAACTGTCTTAATGTCTTGTTAATCTACCTTGCATAAATACAAACTGATGGCTATTTTGATTTCTTAATGCATGCATCTATAAATTACTTTTTTCCATATTTTCATAGTGTCACTAAGTAGCTAGGTAGCTCAAAGGTCAAAGGTGTTCTTTTTTAAAAAACAGATACTAATAACCTACTAACCGACAATTGATACATGATATTTACCAAAACGCAACCATGACCGTAATTCTGGACGACAAATTAATAACGGTTAATATAAAAGTTAAACGAGGAGTCCGACAAGGCGATATAATTTCACCTAAACTGTTTACCTTGACCCTCGAAGACATAATAAAATCAACAGACTGGGAAAACAGAGGAATATGTATTAACGGGAAATACCTAAATCACCTTAGATATGCGGATGATATACTCCTGATCTCCTCGGAACGACAAGAACTGGAATTAATGCTGAATTCATGAAATGCTAATGCTAATTCATGAAAATCACTGCAAAAAGGCCTAAAAATTAACTTCAACAAAACAAAAGTAATGACAAACACGGAAGACCAAGAGGCAATAAAAATAAAAACAGAAAAAATAGAACAGGTAAATGAGTATATCTATCTAGGACAAGCAATCAGAGCTAATAGAGAAAATCAAACAGCCGAAATATCGAGACGAGTAAGAATGGGATGGGTAGCGTTCGGCAAATTTTCTTACGTTCTAAAAAATCAAACAATCCCTCTATACTTACGAAGCAAGGTATATAACTCCTGTATCATACCGGTGCTCACCTACGGAGCACAGATGGACATTTACACAGGCCAATTTGGATAGGATAAGGAAGGCACAAAGAGCGATGGAGAGACAAATGTTGGGTGTATCACTTAGAGATAGAAAACGTAACCAGTGGATCAGAACCAGAACAAAGACAGTAGACGCGATAGAACAAGCAGCAAAACTGAAATGGAAATGGGCTGGACACAATGAACGTCTCCAAGACGGACGATGGAACAATGCCATCGGAAAGTGGCGTCCATACAATGCAAAGAGATCAAGAGGCAGACCACAGATGAGGTGGAAAGATGACATCAGGAAACAAGGAGGTCCCACATGGCAGAGAACAGCTCAAGATAGGGAAAGATGGAGAGAACTGGGGGAGACCTATATCCAACAATGGAAGGATAGAGAATAGGTTAAAAAAAAATAACCTACTCCTGCAGTTGCCTTACATTTGTCTCACTTTAATAATTTTAATAAACAAACATGTTAACCATCCTGTTTCTATCCTATAGTTGTCCTCATCTCCCAGTTTTACACAACTTCAGGATAAGTAGGATTACATCAAAGCTCATTGTTTAGTCCTTATTTATTTTTATTAATACTGGATCAAATTACAGAAAAACTTAAGGGTAACATTACCTATTGCTTAATGCATACTGATGATGTGGTGTTATTAGGAAATATTGAAAGGATGTTAGGGTGGGATGGACGATATGAAAGAATGCAAACGTACATTGTGTGACAGAAAGGAAAATTCTTTATAACTGCCATAAGACCAACTATGATGTACGGAACTGGGTGAATAGTAGTTGGGTAGTTAAAATCAAGAGGAACAGCGAATGCATATGGCGAGAAAATGAGATTCCTTAGATGGATGAATGGAATTTTAAAAAAGCTGCTTATTTGATAGAGAATGTTTTTTTTTCCAATCTTATTTCAGAGAGGTCTTCCTTAGTGCCAATTCTGGTGTTGTGGTAAGTGTATTGGTAAGTGGATTGTAGATTGGTAAAAAGTGGCCAGGGTTTTCCTTGATTGCACAGGATATTTTGATCGTAGAATATTTGGACTTCTTTGTCTGGATGTCGTGTAGTACGGGTGTATACTTGATCGGTCTTTAGGATATATATTGCGCTTAGTTTAATGTTTAAGTACCCTTGTTGAGATTTGGTTTATTAACACTGTTGACAATTTTGTTAAAAATAAAAAAACCAACGCCTCCTACTGTCTATTCTTCTTCTCCTTTGTAAGTACCATAAGTGGCCTCATGAGCGTGTGATAAGACGCTCTCGCACTCTTCCTTTTTTTTTTTCACTGATACCCACAATATCCCAATTCATTTTTGAGAGTTCTTCCTCCATTTCTTTTTTCGGTAGAGAGTATTAGATATGGCGATTTGAGGTTTATCTTTTCGGCGCACTTTGAGTAGAGTTGATTTATAGTGGTTGGGTTTTTAACATTTAAACACCATATTTGACTTGCATGTTAGTTAGTATTCATATTTTATTCTCACGAGTAGCTGAGGATCGTTATCTATTCCTGTAGAGCTCTGCATATATGAACAAGGCTGATATTTAATCGTATTTCGCCCAGTGTTGTAACAAGAATGAATTGGCTGTCGCCAATATAACAAGAATGTGTAGCAAAAATGTGCAGTGTAGCAATAGGGTAAACTCTAAAATGTACCTTGATACACCAATGGACTAATATCTGAAATAACAGAAGATGGAAGGGATTAGATAGAAATAAATTATGCAAAAGAAATAAATAAAGGGTAAATATGAATATTTAAAATATAATAAAATTAATGCTGGCTAGCGACTATGCAGGAGAATGACCACTCGACACTCAAAGAGGGATTCGGCCAATTTGCATGCCCTACAGAGACTGTAAGATATAAGAACTAATGACAAGAAATCTACCAAGAAATAAACAGATGAAAGATAAAGTTGCTTTACTGAATGTTTGGGCGCCAGGAAGTTAAATGTTTTCTTTTGAGATATCTTGTATTGCTGAAATATGAAAGATAGGTACTAATTGAAATATTGAATTGTTTTAACCCAACTTTAATAAATACCAATTTTATGTACAGACTATTTTAAACACTTATATATGATCCATCACCTCTTATATACAATTAACTTATCTGTATTTACAGTAAAATCCCAGAATATAATGATAAACAATTTCCCCCCTAACGTACCTATTAATGTTAAATTTTGACAAAGGTTATACTCAATAATTATGTATAAATAATATAAAATAAAATATAAGATAATATAAATATAAAATACTACTCACTAATATAATAGTTTAGTTTTCGTTTAATAAATGTTTAAGTTTGAAATGAAATGAAATAAAACTCTCCGGATATGTGTGCACACGATAACCTGATGAAGAGAGATTCAAGGGAGAGTCAAAATCTCGTCCCTTGGTAGACAATAAATAATTTTAATTAAATTGTACTGACTCTTGTTTAGGAAAAGTAAATGTAATTATTATTAATGATATAAAAGTTAAAACCTTGAAGAGGACGTAATGTTATTAAAGATATTTAAACAAGAAACAAAAAGATAAAACTAAGTTCTTCCTGCCGGTTTCCGTAGGTTTCCCTGGAAGGTCCTCTGGTGAAGAACTAGTTGCAGGTGGGTAAATTTACTCCAAACCTGGATTCCATATAAAAAAAGGAGGTACTTTAAACCAAGTCCATTAAATTCTTCTTCATAAAACCCATAAAACTTAAAATTCCTCTTCCCCTTGTCTTAATAAATTCTCCATAAAAAAAATAAGTATTCTTCCCTGACTTGCACTGGAATCCGTAAGTAGGCTAAAAAAACAGTTGTGTTACTCCAAGTCCTTTGTTCATACAAGAAAGTAAAGAAAAACCAAGAAAGGTCAACAGGTTGTTTTAAATTGAAATAAAAACTATACTGTTTTTCTGTAAAAAATAACCTTGGGATGGTATGACAATGTTTTATAGGATATATTAAATCGATAGGTTTTCGGAAAGCATGGTCTATATATATTATAGAATAGAAAAAAAAGAAATATTAGCCGGTTTAAACGGTATGGAATTGAAATAGATAATTGTTGGTTTTCATCTTTGGAAAGAAATAAAGTTTGAGATAATGATAAAATCTAATACTTGTAATACGTTTAGGTATTAATTAAATAAGTGAAATAGGACATATATAAGATAGAATAGATAGATAGATAGATAGATAGATAGATAGATAGATAGATAGATAAGAATATATATCGAGAGAGGATTAAAATAGATTTGAATTTCACTAACAATGGCGGATGATCTGACATGTTTTTTCATATAATTTATTTATAAATTCATCTTACCGGCTGAGGTGGTCCAAAATTAAAGTACTTTCACAAAAAAAACAACTAAATAACAAATGGCTTCTTCCAACACAACAGCTTTTCCACAAAATAAAAAATAAACTTAAACCCAATTCATGAAAATGGCACCTACAGCCGCCTTGAACAAACGATGTTCACTCGACGAAATTCCAGCCACAAGTGGCGATTTGACGGTGCTACGACTGTCACGACGATGTACTTTCAGAGTCTTAGACAGAGGGCGGGATTTAATGCCAACTTTCGAAAATAAAATTTACTGGAGTTTTAAATATTTGGGTTTAAGAATATTTCAAAAATGAATTTAATTTATAATTAAATTAAAGGATTCCAGTGACAAAAAGGTAAATGGTTCTTTAAGTAACGGACTCGTTACAGTGTCCCAAGAGCATCTTTATCGACCGGGTGACGTGCGATGATTCAGTTTTAAGCACGATAGCTTCCACCTTAACTTACGAATTTTTGTCTGAAAATAAAAAGTTGTTTCCCATTTATGTTTAAATTTAATTGTGTTTAATACAATATTCAATATACAATATTCCTAACTTAGAACCAGTATATTTAATACTATGATCATTTAAATTGTTTATATTTTTTATATTTTTATGCAGTTAATATTTAGTTTCAGCATAAATTTATGTTGGTAGGTTATCCAATCTTTTAATTTAAAGATTGTTCCCAGAAATGAAGCATTTAAGTTTGCCATGGAAGTTTCACCCGTGTCTACAATTAATAAATGTTCTATTACGAGTTTATCACCTTGTATATCATATCATGCTCCCGATGGGCCGTCCAACATGGCTGTAATGGAAATATCGTTACCAACAGGTTACCGAGCTGACAGATCTACATTGTACCAGCTCACTGAGGACCGTAATGTTTCACGTAAGTTTAGATTTGTTGTAGATACTACATAATTGAAGTATAACAAATGGGTTTGACAAAAAAGAAATTAAGAATATTGTATAATTAAAAGGTGACACTGACTATTTTTTAAAGAGCTATTTGTTTATATAATTAAGAGACAAATAGCTCTTCAAGACTCTTGCCTTACTTTACCTTGCCATGACGTTTCTACTAGCTTCTTTGGCTTATACTATAATATGACTGTAGGTCGCAAAGAAATTCAACAGTTCTTTACACCCTTTGTGAGGTACTAGCCGCCATCGGGCGCCTCCTTAAGTGGCAGATAGTGGAATGTCGTCCAGATATAGGTGATAGCGGGAAAATGAAGTAACCAAGGTGGACCAAAAACCGAGGTGTTTTAACTGACAAAAATCTCCTAATGTCGAATTTTAATACATATCGTTCCCCTGCAGCGTTAATTGAAATATGCTTATAATATTTCAATCAACGCCTGAAGTGTGACCATATTTAGTAGAAAACTACTTTTTTAGTGGATTTTCTACGTAAATTAACAATTTTTTGTAGGGAATAAATCTTTAGTAGATTCTAGTAATTTTTAAAGACACAGACATCTACGAATAAATTCTTTAAATACAACTTAACTTTATATTAACTGCTAAATAATATTTTAGTATAGATCATTTTTCGAGAGAAGTGTCGACAAAATGAAGATTTATAGGATCGTATGCGTTAATAAAAGACGCCCATCACACGGATTCCACTATCTATCTATCTATACAGCCCTTAACATCCATCCTTGGATATAGGCCTCCTCCTCCTTCTTCCATGCCTCTCTATCTTGGGCAATTTGCATCCATTTTGACCCGGCGTGTTTCTTCAGGTCATCTGACCATCGCATTTGTGGCCTTCCCCTTTTACGTTTGTGATTCCATGGTCTCCAATGTATAATTGTTTTAGTCCATCTTTCATCTTTCTGCCTTAGGGTGTGTCCGGCGAACTTCCATTTAAGCTTTGCTACTTAGGTTGTTATCTTTCACTTTTGTTTTACTACGGATCCATTCGTTTCTTTTTTTGTCTGATAGTTTAATGTTCAGCATTTGTCTTTCCATGGATCTTTCTGTCTTTGCTATTTTTTCCATATTTTCCTTTGTAAACGTCCATGTCTGAGAGCCATATGTGAGGACAGGGAGTATACATTGATTGAAGACTCCCGTTTTTAAGTATTGGGGGTATTTTGAATTCTTTAGAATATAAGACAGTTTTCCGAATGATGCCCAGGCCATTCTTATTCTTCTCTTTATTTCTTCGGTCTGATTTTCTTTATTTAATTTAGTGATTTGGCCTAGATATATATACTCTTTTACTTGTTCTATTTTTGTTTGTGCCACTGTAATTATAAGTTCTTCTGGTTGATTAGTCATGGTTTTTGTTTTACTATAATTCATCTTGATAACAATCCCCTGATAACGAAACCATTAACCAGATAGATCACATCCTGATAGATGCAAGGCACTCTTCCGATCTCATAGACGTCAGAAGCTACCGAGGCCCAAACATTGACAGTGACCCCTTTCTTGTAATGGCAAAAATCAGAGGAAGAATATCAAACCTAAAGAAAGATAAACACACGAAACAAGACAGAATTAATGTTGATAATCTGCGCATTGAAACCGTTGCGAGAGAGTATAGGAGACAAATGGACGAAGAAATGGAGAGCCTGGAGGTGGGGGAAAACGTAGAGGAACTGTGGACAAAATGTAAAAACATAATAACTGAGAAAGCAACAAAAATATTGGGGAAAACCAAACCAGTTAAAGAAAACGAATGGTTTGACAAGGAGTGCCAAGAAGCAACAGATAACAAAAACAGGGCATACCTAAAGACAAATCAAGCTGGATGCACAAGAAGAGCAAAGGAAAGAATACCGGACACTAAGAAGAGAAGAAAAACGATTACATAGAAGAAAAAAAAGACAATTTGAGCAAAAGCAATTGGAAAGCACAGAATTTCTAAGAAATCAAAATGAAACTCGAAAGTTCTACAGACATCTAAACAAAATGCGCAAAGAGTTTAAGCCAAGAATAAGGAGCTGTAAGGATGTAGAAGGAAACATCCTAAATGATACGGCCTCAATCCTAAACAGATGGGTTGAATTTTTCGATGCAAAATTTAATGGCCATCATATCGAAGAAGCAGATAACACCCTAGCAAATCGAAATGATTGTAATCCTTTCAACCCAAACGAAAGACCACCTACCATCGAAAACGTTGCCCAAGCCATTAAAAAGCTTAAAAATAATAAATCACCAGGAGTTGATCAAATTTGCAGTGAGCTCTACAAGAATGGTGGCGATGCCCTACTACAGACACTGCATAAGCTTTTACTTCTTGTTTGGCATAATGAGACCATGCCTTGTGAATGGTCTCAAGGCGTGATATGCCCGTTACATAAAAAAGGTGACCAGCTCCAGTGTGACAACTATAGAGGTATAACCCTGTTAACAACTGCTTACAAAATACTAGCAAATATTCTCTACGAAAGGTTGCAAGTTTACACAGTGGGCATAGTTGGTAAATATCAAGTTGGATTCACTCCAGAAAAATCAACAATTGACCAGATTCATTCAATAAGACAGATTCTCGAGAAAACATTAGAATTCAATATTGAAACCCATCACCTATTCGTCGACTTCAAGGCAGCATATGACAGTGTCAAGAGAACAGTGCTATACCAATCAATGCATGAGTTTGGTATACCAGAGAAACTTATCCGACTAACGAGAATGACAATGTCTAACTTAGAAGCCACTGTTAGAATACAGGGAGAGAGTTCTAGATCCTTTGAGATAAAGGATGGACTCAGACAAGGAGATGCTCTGGCTTGCCTCCTATTTAATATTGCCTTAGAAAAGGCAGTCCGAGATACACGAATTAGGGACGGCGGTACTATTTACAATAGATCGATACAAGTCTTAGCATATGCTGATGACATTGACATAATAGGGCGTAGCAAGCGAGATGTTGAGCAATATCTCCTAGAATTGGAAACAGCGGCGAAACAAGTCGGTCTAGTCATCAACGAAGACAAAACCAAGTACATGTTGGTTACAAAGGATCCGACAGCAAATGAGGAACGAGAAACAGTCTTTGGAAGTCATACCTTTGAACGTGTTGACAACTTCACATACCTTGGGTCGCTATTGACTGCTACCAATAAAACAAGCGAAGAAATCAAAAGACGAATAAATCTTACAAATAGAGCATACTATGGACTCCAAAAGCATTTCCACTCAAGAAACATTCAAAGAAGAACTAAAATTATTATATACAAAACATTGCTGAGGCCGGTCCTCACATATGGAGCAGAAACATGGACATTAACGCAGAAAGATGAAAGACTTTTGGGAATATTTGAGCGTAAAATACTCCGCAAAATATTTGGAGCTGTAAACGACCAAGGGCAGTGGCGCAGAAGATATAATTTTGAATTGTATCAGCTCTTTGATGAGCCAGATGTCATAACGTTCATTAAAACACAGCGACTTAGATGGGCTGGACACATAATACGAATGCCAGAAAATACCATTGCTAAAAAGCTAACCACAGGAACACCTGTAGGAACAAGAAGCAAAGGCCGACCGCGAATTAGGTGGTTAGATGGAGTAGAAACCGACCTACGAATATTAAAAATCAGAAGATGGCAACATGTTGCCAAAAACCGAACAGAATGGCGACGAATCTTAGAGCAGGCCAAGATCCACAGAGGATTGTCGAGCCAAAGATGATGATGATGATAATTCATCTTGAGTCCAATTTTTGTCGATTCTTTATCTAGTTCTTCCATCATTCTTTGTAATTCTTCACTCTTTTCTGTTATTAATACAATATCATCAGCATATCGTAAATGATTCAAATTTTGCCCGTTTATATGAATTCCCAAGTCATCCCAGTGTAGTCGTTTAAAAACATCTTCTAGCGCTTGGTTAAATAACTTGGGCGAGATGGTATCTCCTTGTCTTACTCCTCGGTTTATTTTAATAGGCTCCGTTTGTTTCATTAGCTTAATAGTTGTTGTTGCCTTGTTGTATATATTTGTAATTAAGTCGGTATATCGGTAGTCTATTCTGCTGTTTTGTAGGGAATTCTGTACTGCCCAGTGTTCCACACTATCAAATGCCTTCTCAAAGTCAATAAATGCCATGTATAGCGGGATATGATATTCGTTAGTTTTTTCGATTAAAATCTTCATCGTTAAAATGTGGTCACTTGTACTGAAGCTCTTTCTAAATCCGGCTTGTTCTCTTGCCTGGTATCCATCTAATTTACTTGTTAATCTATTTGTTAATGTTTTGGTTAATAGTTTGTACATCACATTTAATAAAGTTATGGGTCTGTAATTCTTTAGATCCTTTTTATCTCCTTTCTTAAATAGTAACAGTGTTATTGCTTCGTTCCAACTGTTGGTATTTGTTTTGTCATTAAAATTTTATTCATAAGTATGTACAAAACTTCTCTAGTTGTTTTACCACCATGTTTTAGCATTTCTACAGTCACACCGTGTTTTCCTGGCGACTTATTGTTCTTCATCTCTTTGAGTGCTCTTTTTATCTCGTTCTTACTGATCTCTGGTTGTAAGTCGGAATTAACATTTTTTGTTTTATTTGTAGTTGCTTAAGGATTTCTTGGGTTGGTTTCTGTTTTGTATTGTAGAGGTTTTTATAATATTCTTGTGTTATCTGTATAATTTCTTCTACATTATTGGTCTCTGTACCTTCTTAGTTCTTTATAGTATTAATTTGTATGGTTCCAAGCTGTGGTTTTAAGCACTTCATGTTTTTATTTTGTTTAATTGCTTTTTCTATCTTCCTGTACTCTCCTTTTATAATCCTTGATATTCCTTCTGATAGCTTTGTTTGCCTCTTTGTAATCTATTGTGTTTCTCTTATCTTGTTCCAGTAATGTTTTTCTTTTACTCATGAGATTTTTTGTTTCCTGGGATACATAGTTTTCCTTTTTTATTCTTGTTTGTGCTACCTCTTTTCCCGCCTTTGCTAATGTATCGGTTAATAGCTGATTTATTTCATCGATATTTTTATTTTCCAAATCTCTAGTGACCGGTATACTTTCCTTTATTTTTTGTTTATATTCGTCTTTTGATTGCTTAAGTTTTTCCATATCTAGTTTCGATACATTTTCTATTTTCTTTTTTGTTTCGAATTGGCTATTAATCCTAAGTTTGGCTCTGACAAGTCTATGATCGCTACCGGTTGAGAAGCGGTTCAGTACTGTAACATCTTTGATGATGGTTTTTTCTGTTGTAAGGATGTAATCTATTTCGTTTTTTGTATTACCGTTGGGACTTATCCATGTCCATTTTCTTTGTGGTTTTTTGTTAAAAAACGAGTTCATAGCAAAAAGTTGTCTCTCCTCCAAGTAGTTCATTAATGTGTGTCCTCTATTATTTCTTTCGCCATATCCATACTTTCCAATTCTGTGTTCTTCTCCATCTATTCTTCCCCTCTAATTTGGCATTGAAGTCTCCAATTATTAGCGTCAATTTAGTTTTCTTTTCTTCGTAGAAGTTTTCAATATCTTCATCTGTATATGAACTTGTTCGCGCGTATACCTGTATAATTTTCAAAGACGTTCTTCTTAATTTAAGCATCATGTAGGCTACTCTGTCTGATATACCCTTGGTGAATTGTATGTATCTGACGACTTTCTTGTTTATTATAAAACCAACTCCGTTGTTAGAGTTATCTTCATTGCCTTTGTAGTACAGCATGTTTCTTGAGTTTAATAGTATTTTTTTGTTCACCTTTTCTTCTTATCTCTGACAGACCAATGACATTCCATTGTGTATTATTTAGTTCTTCTAATTCGTGAAGTTTAGTATCATCATTCATGGATCTGATGTTATATATTCCTATGTTTAGTTTAATCGAATGTTTGCCTCCCCCAGAATCCTTGAGGCAGACCGGTTTGTCGGTGTGGGACTTCGAGATGTTATCTCTACCCACCTGGGGTAATTTTCCGTTTGTTTTGTGATTCGACATGTTTGTTGAAGAGGGTTTTTTGACATTTAAACGCCACGCTTATCAAGCGAGTTGGCGAGTGAGGAAACTTAGGAGTGTGTGAATGGGGAAAGGCGCAAGTTACGCAGTTTGTTTGTAGGGTGCGCGGCATGTATATGCCACACACACCCTCCGCGTAAAATGGGCCTCTTCCACTCAAACACGGTTAAGAGGACTCATCCAACACTCGGGGTGTGGATGAGATAGGTTCTAGGTAAATAGATGGGTAAAGAACGAGATGGAATGTTGGGCAGGGACAGCGGTCAGCTGCTCCTGCAGTCTCCTCTTACGACCAGTAGGAGATCCTGTGGGTGTATTCTCCTTAGTGGCCCGCATCTCACACGGGACCGGATTCCACTATGAATAGTAAAATATTGTTCGTTTATGTTATCTCCACCAGTAATTCCCAATTTTATAGAATGGGAACTACAGAAAAAAGAAAACGGTTGAGTTTCATTCTTTTATTAGTAGAATAGAGTAAAACACTATTCGTTAGTAAGCGACAATACCTAAGGCGTGTTTTTTTTTTTCAAAATTTTCAAATATAATCTATTAAGTATTTAAAACGAAAAGACGATATGAACAATCGTACAAGATAGAATGGGAGAGCGATTGTTTGTTTTCAAAATGGCTTTGTAAACCACAGGATGGAAAAAGTGACAGTGCTCATTGTAATGTTTGCAATTGTTAAATATTGCCTCAAATGGTTTCTTTAAAAGATGTATGTAGAACATTTTTGGTTAAAGTATCTAAACTAATTAATACGACGGAAGCCGCAAATATAGTAAATTAGACACATTTGCTAAACATATGCTGCCTAGAATAGGTTTGAAAATTAAAATGTTTCTCTGATTATGCATGCCAAGGAGGGTTTGCGAGAAGTAGAGAATTGTACTTTATCCCTAATCTCAATATGGTAAAATCAATGGAAGATTCAAAATTGTATAGAAATATTAACCAAAATTATAAAGAAAAAAGAGACGGAGTAGTTACGCCTAATATTTAAGAAATCTCTATATGTAGTAAATGTAAATAAATAGAAATAAATGATTAGAGAAAATTCTTTTTATTTTGAAAAGATAGTACCAAAGGAAATTGTCAAGAGTGCTGGTTTTTTAGTAAAACCAGTATGAAAAAAAAAACGGAAAATAAATTATAAACATTCACAACATCTATAATCTAATACTAATTTAACATTTAAACCGCTTTGTGATAGAGGGCGCTACTTTTAATTCTCACGTCAGATACACCACTTTTTGCAATTACCTAATCCATTTTTTGCAATGGCGCATGCGTAGTATCGTTTGGTAGTTTTTTGTAGATTTTTACCTTGTTGGTAGATTCTCTAAAAAGAAATGGTCAAACTGTTTCCAGGTGGGTAAATCAGTATTTGTGACAAACTGTGGTAGGGACAATCAAATTTATTTCTTCATACCTACTCTTTATCGTTTCGTGGTATTATTTCTTCATACTCTTTAACACCCAATATATCTCACGTAGATCAGCTAACCGTCATTATTCGCTATGTTCTTTTACGTATTATAAAAAAAAATTTTTGGAATTTCTACCTATATTTTCTCATACTGGTGAAAACTTGGAGAAAAATTATTTTAGAATTTTTAAATAATTTTAAATTTTAGACATCACTAACTGTCGGGAAAGAATTATGATAATGCGCTTAATATGTAAGGTAAATAGTGGGGACTCCAATCCAGAATAAAACAAAATATTTTTTCTGTCCATTTTATACAAATTTGCATGGAAAATGACCACTTGTTTCAATATTGTACAAATTATACTTTATTTTTTGAAGTGCTACACATAGGTGGAATGAATTACAAAAATTATGTAAACGCAAACACTTGAGTAGTAAATATATTTGTAACACAAGATGGTCTGCTCGTTCCGATGCTCTGAAATCCTTAAAGGAAAATTATGATACGTTTGAGTATTATTTGAGTATTACTTATAATTATGTGAAAGATTTAGAGAGAATAAATGCTTCAAACAAGACTCTTCAACAAAAAGACGAATCCTTAAATACAGCAGTTTTAATATATGATTTATTGATAGATTTCAACAAATTGATAGATTTTAACAGTATAAACTGTTAGAGATGATTTTGATAATTTAGGATATGACATGAAATAAGATTCAGTGGCAAAGAACTTTTAAGTTCATATTTTTTTGGTGTATACGATTGTTTAATTAATATCATTAATTACCAATATTAAAAAAGGGCTGAGGGATATAAAACTCAAACAATAAATTCAAAAGAATTTTTCATGATAGTGATTTAGTAACGATAGTGATGATAGTAATGTTAGTGACGAGAAACGTCAACAGGCCGGAGCAAAAATTGTAACTGTTACGCCCGAGAAGTTAGAAATCGAGGAAAAACATCATGGAAAAAAGAACATTAACAGAAAGTAATTCAGCCGTTGAACTATCATCATCCAGTGACACTGACTGATTCATCAGTTGCCGAACCTTTCACATATTTTGAGTTTGGTCGTTACCAGGATTTACCTGAGATTAATTAATATGTGCTGGTGGAATTTCGAGATAAGGAATCAGTGTTTTATTACAAAATAAATAACAATCAGAATGCTCACTCTCGGATGCCACCTTTGAAGTCTGTCAGCACTCGACCGCCATATTTTAAAAGAAAACAAGAAATTGGTGACAAGCTACGACAGAACTGTAATTTAAATTTTTCGAGATTAATAATTTAGTACATTTGAAATAATTTAATCTATTCTTCAACTAAAAGTACAAATAAAATGGTGCATATTATGTCTATAGTTGCCGTAAATAAATTAAACCGGGTTAATTTTTCTATGCACACCAGATAAATTGTCACTGAATAGCACTGTTTCAGTTTAAAAACATGGCTGATTCCGTCTGCGCGCGAACTTATTTTTTCAAGCAGAGTGGGCATTCTGATTGTTTATTATTCTGTGGTTTTATGTAGCGAGAATTATTGAAGTAAACTATGACTTTAACGTCACCTTTTTTACGTCACAGTCCTAAAAATACAAACATATTTTTTCTTCCCATCTTACCAAATCTCTTATATTATCTGATTCACTTAGGACCGATTGTTCGAACGCTAATCAATACTGATTGTAATCAGATATTTAATTAAAATCAAATAGGTCACATTTTAAGGTTATATTGACTGATTTATTTTATTCAATTATATTATTTTGCGATTTAATTTAAAATAAACCATAACTAAACTCTTTCTGATGTTAATTTCATGTTTTTATTTACAAATAAATAATAATATTAAGCAATTTTTAATAATTTTGACAGCTGTTATGATGTATTTGATTGTAATTAAATATTTGATTACAATCAAGTTTTGATTAGCGTTCGAACAATCGGTCCTTTGTTATCTGACATCAATTTCTCAGATTTATCCCTCTCATCCAACATTACAGCAGATTAAGTTAATTTTATACCGTATACACCAAAAACATTTGACAGTAGAGTTCCTCTGGGTACCGATACACGTGTGCTAGATAGTCTAGCTAGGTTCGCAGTAACCAGTACAGCCGCATCAGTGGAAAATCTAACGGTGCATTTAGATTTAAAACCTTACTTAAAAGCAAAATTACACGATGTTTGGCAAAACCATAAAATAGAAGAACGACGTAATTGATAGAAATAATATCTTCTATCCTTCCATGAAACTTCTGGCCTTCAAAGCGACAACATCAAGTCCTAATAAAACGTCTTAGATTAGGATACACTTCTACAATACATTAATACTTGTTGAAGAGAGAATAAGAACCAGCGTGTTTTATTTGTGAATGTAAAGTGACAGTGAAGCACATCTTGATTGACTCTCCAATATACTCAGTTGAAAGACTATATCACCACATTCCAAAAACATTAAAAGAACTTCTAGGAAAATCTGAATAGGTAGCTGGCTTAACAGAATTATTAAAATCTATAAACGTTTTTAATAAATTTTAACATAATACATCAATAATTAAAATATATATTGTATACCTTATTATATATTTGATATTTTGTATATGTATATGTATGTCTTTATCACTTTTTGTATTTTTCTTATACTAATAACCCTAAGTGGTTGAAGCAAAATAAATAAAAAAAGTTTACTAAAACCATGCTTTTCAATAACATCCCTGTTCATCATCACATCATCCCCATAACAACCCTCCATGTAACTTAATTATACATCCTATTCCTAGTCTTCTACAACCGTTACTAAAAGATATAAATTGTCTGAAACCAGAACTCTACCATTCTCCAATAATCCTATTGGACCAACATACTTCCATATCATGATATTTCACTCACCAAATTTAACAAGGAAGATACCAGTATTAGTACATTAAGAATTCTCTTCCTAGAACTTATAAACAAAAATAAATATAACATAGTTCTTTACACTGACGCGTCAAAGACTGAAAGTGGTGTTGGATATTCTGTAACCACTGTACAACAGCCTGTCGAACTCTCTAAAATCTCTCTTGGTGTAGTATCCACACTGTTGAACTACTAGCATATAAGCTTTCAAATGTGGCCAACAATATCCAAATACACACATAGATATATGCTCTGATTCGATTTCCTCTATACACTCCATTAATGCTATATTCACCAAACATCCTATCGTCCAAGATATTCATGACACATATCAGCTTCTTATAAAACAAAATATAACTATCACTCTGATATGGGTACCATCCCATGTTGGCATTAGTGGTAACGAAAAAGCTGATTGCCTTGCCAAAAAAGCCGGATCATCCTCGGACACCATTATGAATATACAAATTTGCAATGATCTGATAGCTAGACTAATGAAGCTTAATATATCCACCTGGCAGATTTATTGGAATAATGTTACTTCAGCGCTGCATGTAATCAAACCTTCAGTGAACCTTCTAACCTATCCCAGTTTATCTCGAAAAAATATGGCAATCATACGGAGATTGCGTATTGGACATACCCGTCTAACTCATGGCTACCTGATGACATCATCTCCACAACCAAAATGTCAACACTGCAATACGACTCTTTGAATCAAGCATATACTTATCGAATGCCCTTTTTATGCCAAAATACGCCAACAGCTCAATATCAGTACCAACTTCAAAGAGGTCCTAAAACAGCACAGACGAAATCAACAAGGTCATCAAATTCCTCGAGAACAGTCAACTTCTCAACAAAATATAAATGTTATATTACAAGTTTTTATTATTTTTCTCTGTATGTTAGATGTTAACTACATTATTTTGTAATTTATATGATATTACCATGTAAATCGTAACTCGTGCTAATGACCTAGATGTCACATGCACGTTAATTTAAATAAAAAAAATAAGCTTTTTTATATTCGTCGAAACAAGCATAAATCTCGTTTTGACATAAATGGGACTTCAAATTGTTAGGTATATTGATACTGAGTAGTGTTTATCATGTACCCATTCCATTTAGTAAACCATCGTGCAGTTTATCACATACATATTATACGTTTATGAATGATCATTCACATGACACAATAAGCTAATTGTGCGGTGACCAGTAAAAGAAAGTATTATATTTTCTATTATTTGCACATAATGCATCACACTACGAATATGCTAATTACTTTTGCTAAACTGTTTAAAGACACGTTTAAATATTGATTTTTGATTTAGGAATAGAAATGTTTGAAGAAAAGGATGACAAAGTCAATTTTTACTTTACAAAGTTAGATAAACATCTGGTTTGCTTTACTTTCAATATTAACGAAAACTATTTAATAGAAGAAAGAAAAAATTCGCTGGTAAAAGTTTACGACTATTATAATCCTGAATATGAAATCCAACAATTCTACAATATCAGTGAAGAATGTAAAAGAGTAGGAGAAGAATCAAAAAATCTCCAAATAAGTAGTAAGTATTTATAAAAATTATAATTAAAGCTACGTCGATTTGACATTTAACAAACACCATTAATAAACTCGTTTTTGGCTGTTTTTAATGTCTTACACTTTATGTCTCTGAAATCACTTTGTGTTCTGAAATCACCTCTATTAATGGTCACTGTATCTACACTGGTCAAATGCTAAACGCCGTATTCACTAGTGATGTGTATTTTTTCAAGTAGTGACTTTCGAGCCATAATCTACGAAAAAATGAGACATTATGCCGCTACAACTCATCGATATCAACATATCCATCATTATCTCTCTTTGAATTTCATGTTCACATCTTATTCTTCGTGCTACTAGGATTACTCCTGTTTGTCTGCTTTATTCTGTTTCAGTCGTTGTTGACTGTACATTATCTTTCCACCTTTTTGGCGGCCTTCCAACGCAACGGGTCTTCTGCTATACGGCTTGATGTTTTTACAGATGTTCGCTAATCTATCTGGTCCCATTCGGTTTACATGTTCGTTCCAGTTTTTTTTTCTTGTTTTTATCCACCTGTTAATATTTTGAATCTTGCATTTTTCGCGTATACTTCTGTTGGTTTGTCTGTCTTTTATTGATATGCCCGCTATTGATTTTAATACTTTCATTTCGATATTGTTATTTGTTTTTTTCGTCTTTTTTGTATCGGTCCTTGTTTTCGCTGCATATGTTAGGATTGGTCTGTACTGTTGTCTTGTATACTTTCATTTTGCTTTCCGTGATCAGATATTTGTTTCTCCATATGGTTTCTTGAAGGCAAGCCACTTACTCTTGCCGCTTTTGATGCTTGCCTTGTGGTCTCTGTTCTTATATCTTTGTTACTAGTGATCTCTACTCCTAGGTATTGAATTCATTACTTGTTCTACAATTTTGCCGTCTATTTCTAGTCTACATCTACGCGGCTCTTTACTGGTCACTATATATTTAGTTTTTTCTACTGATATTCTCATAATCAGTTTGTTTGCTGTGATATTGAAGGTGTGAAGCTGCCTTTGTAGGTCATCTTCGTTATCAGCAATTAGTACTGCATCATCGCCATAACATAGTATCGTGATTTTGTGCGCTCCCATGTGGTATCCGTGTCGTTTTCTTACTTCATGAATTATTTGATTTATCACCATATTGAATAACAATGGACTGAGCGAGTATCCTTTACAGATTCCTCCTTTTAGTTCTATGCATTATATTTCTCCTGTTGGCATTATAACTGTGATCTTGTTGTTCTTGTTAATTTCATTAATTGACCTTATTATCTGATGGTCTATTTGTTCAGCTTGTAATAAATTTAAGATGTCATCCTTCCTTCCAAGAGGAAAGGACGGAAAAGGAAGAGGTTTACTCTCCGGACGCTGGAACTCACCTAAGACATGGGTGTGTGTTACGTAAAGTTAAATTTAATTTAATAATAAACATCAAATATTAATTACAACAATATGTACAATCTTTTGTAACCTCACGTATTTTAAAGGGTTTTTACCCTGATATGTTGGTGGCTCAGGCATGTTTACTTGCGTTTGTACGAAAACGTTTGTGTAATTTGATGTAGCCTTTTTAAGTTTTTTTTAAATATACCCATTTACAAAGATCTAAATTCTTTTTGTGATACGTGGTATACAGCCAGCTGCAGGTATTATTTTCCTTGTGGATTTAGCTTAGAAAGGTCTGAGGTGTGGTTACCAGCATTTGGACAGTAAGAAGGTGACTGAAGGCAGCCAGATTAGAATTTGTCGCGAACATCTGGATTGGAGTCTGGATATTAATGAAGTCAGGTATTATTCTCCGACGAAAGTAGTATCTGCCTACATGGCAAAGAAAAGAAGCGTCGAGTCTATAGAAGGCCAGAAGAGTGATTTGCCTCTTGTTGTATACGACAAATTGTGTCATATGTAGGCTGTTCTTTATGTTTTGGGTAGGCATTGTAATCCCAAATTTTGTAAGCCCCATTGTAGGCACAGTCACCAATAACTATCTGACTGAGATCGGTATACCTACAATAAATTGGCCTGCATTGAGCCCAGACATAAATCCCATACATCTTTGTATTTTCATACTTCTTACATTGAAACAGAAGGTGTTATCTCAAATATCGCTTTTGTGTTGATTGTTTTGCACTCAATAGTAGTTTATCTGCGGCTATTAGATTCATCTCGATATAGTGTCTCCGAACCCGAATTATGTGTGTTAAAGTCTTAAGATACCCAATAGTTTCTTATTATTTTGTTACAATAATTATTAAGAAAATACGAAAATATATTCTCTTATTGTCGATATATTTTAACTCAAATAAAACGAGCTTTTTGTCTCGTCCACCTTCCGTTAAAACAAGTTGATCTTTAGACACTTTCGATACATTTTAGTGAAAAATGTCTCCCCTTTCATTATAAAAAATTATCATTCTTTATGACCACAACTTAAAGTTATGTGCCACTAAATACAACAAAGCATTAATTGTTTTTAATAAATTAATTCCTCTGTAATTTTCCGGGTACGAGTTGTCTCCCTGTTTGAAGACAAGTATTAGAATGCTTGATCCCCATTCTTGACGAATTCTGTTTTGTTCTTTTATTTTTTGGATTAGATTTAATAGTTGTTTGGTCAGATCTGGTCCTCCGTACTTTAGGAGTTCGTTCGGTGTTCTGTCCTCTCCTGGTAATTTTCTACTTTTTAATTTCCTTAATTCTTCTTTACCTTTTCCTCTTCAATATGTATTTCTTCGTTTGTTCTTAACCTCTGGTGTTGATGGTTCATTATCGTCACCTTAACAAATAGGAATCGAAAATAGTCTACCCATGTTTCGTTCTAAATGTGTCTCGGTTTTATTAATTCGTTTATCTCTTTTCTTTGTCCTCTGATCATTCTCCATATTTCTTTTCGTGTTCCGGAAAAGTCATTTGTCATCTGTTTTGAGAAACTTTGCTAGTGTTCCCTTTTTATTTGTCTAACTAAAGTATTCATCTCATGGTTGATTCGTATATAGTGGTTATATGCATGTTGTGTTGTATTTTATATTGTAAAAGGGTTTTCTTCTTTTCCTAACATGTCTTCACTTCCTCTCTAAACCAAGGTGTTTTCTTTTTTGATATGTTAGTCTTCGTTACTTAAATCTCTCCAATTGATTTCAAGTTATTTTTGAGTTTTTCCCAGCTTTTCTTGATGTAATCGTTCTCTTATATTTCTATCATCGTTAGTATGTTATTTTTACTTGTCTTAAGTGAATAAATATTATTGTTTATTAACCATGTAGATTTCAGTGATATTTTGAAAATAGAATTTGCTTTTAATATTTTTGTTTAAATATTTGACGATATTTTGCTTTTATATTGTTATTTTGTACTACTACTTTTGTTTCAGATCCAGAAATAGTACAAGATTTTATGATTACTTCTACAGAAAGAAGCTCTGGAAATATTTCTACAACTCCTTTCAAATAATTAATATTATTTTGTAATTTTCTTTAATAAATAAGGTACATTTAGGTGTTTATATTCCTTTCATTTCACTAAACCAAATCATATACTATGAGTTAATTAAAACTAAATTATTTTAAGGCACGTGGTGTTCGTGTGTATCAAGGTATAAAAAATGCTTTTAAAGGGTTAAAATTTTATTTTAAAGATCTTTTCGAAATTGAATCATTCCATCATCAGTTTAATAAAAAGTTTGTTAAAAACATTGTTTGGCCACAGAAAAACAATAGAAGGACATCAGTAACAAAAAACAATCCTAATGGAATTTACAAAGGTAAATGCAATAGACCGTTAACTTCGGTAATTAATAAAACTAAAAATGGGGGCATCTAACATGACCTCCAGGAGCTGGTGAGATTTTGTCGACTTACATTACCTCTGATCTGTGCTGGAGTCTAGGGTTAACTCTAGAAATCGAAACTTTTCTGAAACCATTTTTTTATTTATTCACCTGACTGGCATCTAAATCATGATTTTTTGTCTGGATTTATTATATCTATCTAAAATTAATTACACATCAATGATGTTTGTCAAACTGACAACAATAGAATTGCAAGACACCTTCGTGACGGATCTGTCATAGTTTTGTCGCTGGGGAATCACAAGCAGGAAGGAGTTTTGTCAGTAGGAAACGTGGCGTTGCTATGACGTTTTATCAGTTAAAAATAATCTAGTGAAATAGTCGTTTATATACATATACAGAAAGGTTGTTTCAAATTAAATTTCCTATCGAAATGTCACTTTTTAAAGTTAAAAATAATTTTTTTAGCTAACATTCAAAAAACGAAGCAAAAAACAGCAACACATGCAATTTTTCTTTTTTGTCCCATAACTAGTTTCCATGAGGGTATAGATATAGGCATTGCTTCACAGAAAAAAACTTTTATCCTTTTTTTTCAATATGACATTTGGTAGTCATTTTGGAAGTCTTTTCGATTCAGTGTCCGAGATACGATAGTTCACAATTTGACGAACCATATCTTGGTTACCGTTAGTCCTAGAATATTTTACAATAGAAACTTTTAAAGTAAAAAGAAAATAGTCTTCTTTTTTATTTCGTAATGCATTTACCTAAATGTGCAAGAAAAAAGTTATAATGGGAAATTTAAAAAATTGTCCTTTAGTCTAAAAAACTTTAGACTAAAAGTAGAAAACTTTGAAGAACCCTTCTTCGTCTTCTCATGGCGCCCGTCTTTTTTCGAAGGTTGACGATCCAAATGGCAATTGTAGTTTTGAAAACTGCTGCGCGAAAGATTTCTGCGGATGAGCGGTCGAACTATCTTCTCAGGTCTTTCAGCCATGAGTTCTCTAGCGTCTTCCTACTGATCTTTTGCCCTGTACTTTTCCTTGCAGTATTAATTGAAGTAGTTCATATCTTTCGCCTCTCAGCACATGACCCAAGTATTGTGTTTTCCTCTCTTTGATTACTCTTAATAATTCTCTTTGTTTAAACAGGCGACGAATTACCTCAACATTAGTAACTCTTTCCTACCCATGGAATTCTCAACATTCGTCTTATATATACATCTCAAAGGCATCTATTCTTTTTTTATATTTCAGAATCCATTGTCCAGCTTTCACAGCCATAAAGTAAGACAGAAAAAACGTAACATCTGATCATTCGGATTCTAAGTTGCAGACTAAGGTCTGATCTTGTAAAAAATGTTTCCATGTTCATGGATGTTTTTGTTGTTTGTTCGATTCTTGATGGAATTTCTTTTTTTTTTGGATTACACTGACCATTGATATTTACTCCATAAGTTTTAGTTTTGGAACGTTTAGATGTAAACCGAACATTACGCTGTAGTGAACTACCCCATTTATTATATTTAGTAGTTTTTGTGCGTTGCTTGCTATTAAGACGGTATCATCAGCATATCTGATGATGTCTATGCTGATTCCGTTAATCTTAATTCTGCCATGGACCTCGTCTAATGCTTCTCTGCATTATAGACTCCGACTACAAATTAAACAATAGCAGTGATAAGACGCAACCCTGTCTCACTCGTCTTCGGATTTGTAAATCTTCGGATATTGAGTGCTCTATTTCAATTGTTGCCGTTTGGTGCCAGTATAGTTCTGAGATAATTCGCAGGTCTTGTTCGTCAACTTCAGTTGTTCTCAGAATTTCGATCATCTTTTGATGGTTAACGCAGTCAAATGTTTTTCGATAGTCAATAAAACATGCATATACTTCTACATTCATGCATCTCTGCATCGTTGCGTTTAAAATTTAAAGCAAAAATAGCCTCTCGCATTCCCAATCCGTTTTGAAATCCGAATTGAGCGTCACTCATCTAGAACTCACACTTCTTGTAAATTTGTGTATAGATAATTCTAAGAAAAGTTTTTAGGACATGAGACATCAAGCATAATATTCGATAATCATTCGCATTGTGAAGAATTCGATTTTTTTTTGGTAATGCTAAGAATGTTGATTTTAGCCAGTCTGTTGGTATTTTACCTGTGTTATATATCTTATTGAATAGTGCTGTTATTAAGTATAGGCTTTTACTTTCGTCATCTGCAATTAGTTTTAGTATTTCGATATTGATATTGTCTGGACTGGTGGCTTTTCCATCTTTCTGAGATTTTACTGCGTGAATCACTTATTCTTTGGTTATTTCTGTGCCTTTTTAATTTATTCGATTATATGTGGATGGTGGGTGTAACAAAAATGCTTTGTGCTGTTGCACGCCAATGTAACAAAACGTGTAGGATAATGGAAAGGATAACGTATAATTTAAGCTGGCTAGCAGAAGGTGCCGGAGAGTGACTACTTGACACTCAAAGGAGAATTCGGCCAATTTGCATGCCCTACAGAGACCGTAGAATTAGAAAATGAATGACAAGGTTATAAAAAAATCTATAGGTATATAACTAAGATAAATAAAAGTGATTGTAGAAGTTGCTCCAAAATGTGAGTGGGTGCCAGGAAAGTATTTACATAAACTTTCCAAGGTATCTTGTAAAGCTGTTTGCTGAAATAAAGAAAGGATATAGGTATGAATTGAAATATTTAGTTTTCATTAAAACTTTAATCCCTAGCCAAATATATACAATCTAAATTTAATATACCCACCACCAATTATGTACAGCTAATCTAGTTATATACAAAAAAATAAATGCTCTGGTTATACAACCGATCCTGGATGATCTAAATTTACAAATAATAAAATATAGAAAAAAAAATGGTAATAATTGACCTAAAAAGGTAATTTATGATGAAAATAGATGCCTCAGAGATGCAACTCTGTATTCTGGCTTTATTGAATATAACAGTAACAAGTAATAAGGTTGGACTTAAAGTTAGAAGGGAGGACTTAAAAACCTCTACCTGTAGTTGACAATTTGTATTTAAATATTATTCAGTAAATTATTAAAAAAATGACGACTCTTATTATTAGATGAAATACTAGAAGTTAAATATACAAAAAGAAATTATACAAAAAATATTATAGGTAAAAAAATAAATCTAAGAAATAAACTTAATCCAGATTTACTATATTTTAAGGGAGATAATTCCCGCTGGTTTCCTAAAATTTGTTTCGTAATCGGAAGGTCAGATCTGAACCTCTGTGGAGCAGCTACGGCAAGGAAAAAAAACAGGCCTGGAACCAGGTATAACCGGGCTAGGTTTCAACTTAATAGGTACTTCTTATTCAAAATTATTCAAAAAAAAACCAAAAGCAAATTCTTCCCCCGACTTCTGTTTGAGTCCCAAAGGTAGGCTAAAAAAACATTTCTTTTAGAGTTCTTTCTTATACTTTACAGAGTAGGAAAAAAAACAAGGTTTATGAACCTTGAAAGGTTTTATAAATGTTACTTATGAATTGTGAGAGCAAAAAAACTTAATGGTTTTATAGATAATTTGACCGTCGTATGGTTTGACAATTTAAATGGATTAATTATATCGACAATTTTAATGAAAAGCATATTATACGAATATATTTTATAATATAAAGAGCGATATAAGACAGAATATTTTAACGATACTCTTAATAGCAATTTTACCGATAGATAATTATGTTTTACGGCCGGGAAGTAAAATTAAAATACATATGATTTTAAATCAATTAAACACTTTCTATTTAGATGTTGAATATTTCTTAACGACGGATGGAAAAAAGTTCAAATAAGTATATCGAATTGAAACGTGACAATACAGGATCTCAAAATGGCTGATGACTTTTTGTATTTTGGTTTTATTTATAACTTGGATACTTACGGCTCACAGTGGCTATAAACCAAACAGGACACTCCAAACAAAAAAAAACCCAAACTCAAACTTCCTATTACTTCTTCATAAAAAAAACTGTTAAATTCCAAAAGCCACGCCACGTCTGGCCCCTACCTTGGACTCAAGTTTCTATCACCAAAGTTCAAACAGAAGTGCCCTTCGGGTACTCTATTTGAGCTAGCTAAACTATGATTTCAAACTTGGACGCTTGGTGTCGCTGTTTCATACCAACTTAAATTTTAAGATTCAGAAAATCATTAAGAGGATTGAGATTTTAAAATGTATTTAAAAAATGTTTACGGAATGTTATAGTAACGTTCTCGTTACATGGAGAACAAGGTCTATCGTCGTCAAAAAGAGTTTGTATGTATTTTTTCCATCTCTCTAGTTTGTCTTTTGTACTCATAATTATTTCCTTATCATTTTTTAATATTGTTGCTTGTCTCTTTTTGTGTCTACCTCTTTACTTTTTTATGAATAAACAAGGTGTCGTATTTTTCCTGCAGTTGTTCAATTTCTAGGCACTTTGTTGGCATCCAGTTTTCTTTCGCCTCGCTGCACTTTTTTCTAAAGATTTTATTGATTCGCTTGTATTCTATTGGACTTGTTTTATGTTTTCGTCTGACGTTCATAAGATCCATGATCTCTTACGATATCCGTTTTTGTTTTTTGTTGTGTTTTATGAACCCGATGTCTTCTTCTTGTATCTTTGTTATTTTTGTTTTTAGAGCAGTCCATGTTGCTTCAGTGTCTGTCTGTACCAAGTTTTCGATCGTTTTTATTTCTTCCTCAAGCTTGATACTTATGTCTTTTTTCTGTTCAGGGTTCTTCAATTGTGAGATGTCTATTTTTCTTGTCACTGTTTTCTTTTTGATTTTGAGAAATCTTTTTAATCTAAAATCCATTATAACTGGATTGTGATGGCTATGTATATCAGCTCCAGGGTATGTTTTCGTAGATTGTATGTACTTCTTAAAGGTGTTATTGAGCAAAATGAAGTCAGTTTCAGCTCTAACAATTCTGTATTTTCTGTCTGCAGGTCATTTCCATGTGTGCAGCCTTCTAGGATGTTGCTTGATGAAGGTATTGGCTATTAACAGATTGTTTTCTACGCAGAATTGTACAAGTCTATCTCCTTCATTATTCTTGGTACCTAGACCGTATGTTCATATGTAGTCTCCATCAGCACCATGACTAATTTTAGCGTTAAAGTCACCAGTGAAGAATCCTATGTTGCTTAAAATTAGTTCTAGAACCTTCTACTATGGACCATTTTAAAAGTAATTGATTTTTCTTTCAATTAAATGTATACTTAAAACTAGGTAGAAAAAAGATATAGAACAATGTTTGTGAAAAAATAGGATACATGGCCAAAAAATGGTGTGAGTGGAATTTAAAGAATGCTATCTATGATACTGTAAATCCTAAATACTTTTACCAAATGTCATTTTGAAGAGAAAGAATGAAAGTTTTTTTTTCTGTTAAGCAATGCCTATACCTATTACCTATACCTTTTAGCCCTATTTTTTGAACAAAATCAATAGCCTAATAGACACCTTGTGAACTATTAAACTTATTAACTTTTCTGCTCATAATTCCCCAATAATTTGGATTTTATCTCTAAGCCGAAATTATTTTTCTTGTAGTTCCTTCTCCTATCGGAGGTTGGCTTTCATCACAGCTATCCGTACCTTATTGGCGGCTGCTCTAAAAAGATCTACTGAACTGCAACTATACCACTCTCTTAGGTTTCTCAGTCAGGAAATTCTTCGTCTTACTATGGCTCTTTTACCCTTGAAATTAATTAGCTTTATTGTTTGCTTACCATCAACGTCTAAATTGGAAAAATGGGAGAGGAAATTATATATTTTTCTATTTTTTGCATTATAGGAAATTAAAACAACGTAGTTAAAGAATGTATTTAAAATATTTTACTCATCAACGCTAAACCTACAATCAACATGGATATACTTTTCTTATACGAGTACCTATAACCTGAAGTGGCAGTAGTGGGAATATAATTTGGTAATAATATTTCCAGAGGTGCTGGTGGTGAATTTATACAAATTGGAAATGAAGCACATCCCTTACAGTCTTCTGGTTGATAAATGTAGCATTCTTCATTCGGCGGACAGTAGAAATCTATACACTGATTCGACAATACACGGCAATCTGAGTAAGCTAAAACAAAATATTTTTTTATATTATATTTTAACGTGAAAACTATTTAAAATTGTATATATCTACTCTTGAATAACGTATTTAAAAGAACAGTATATGCCCAATAAAAAAATTAAACCGATAGTGTTGAAAACGAGTACACGTAAACTCATCACCAATTATCAAAAATGTTCTCGTATATAGTACAAACTAATCACCGCAATAAAAGTAGGGATTTTAAAATTGACCCAAAGCGATTTACAAACTGATCACTGGTCAAACTAAGGTTTGATAGATAAGTCCGAATGCAGATAAAACAACGAAGTTGGAAACTATTTCAAATATAACTGAAAATAGAACATGCTCACAAATATTCTCATTAAAAAGTTCACTACTAAGAAACCAGCACCTTGGAGCAAAAATGCTGGTGATAAGTTTACCTATCTATGGTGATGAGTTTATCGATCCACTAAGGATGCCGGTGATCAGTTTTCTATATCTCTGAGGATCTAATAATTGTATCTTCTTCTTTATGTGCCATCTCCTCTGAGAAGGTTGGCAACCATCATGGCAATTCGCACTTTCAATACCGCTGCTCTAAAAAGGTCAGCAGAAGTCTAGTTAACACAAGCTCTCAAATTGTTTAACCAGGAGATGCGTCTTCTTCCGCGACTCCTTCTACCTTGTATTCATCCTTGCATTATTAATTCCTTTCCCATTCTTCCCAAATTAGGTGAACCGCAAATTCAAAGTCTCTTGCTAGAGGCTTTTAACAACAATCACCGAAAATTTCACCTTTCGATTAAAGTTCTACGTAAAACTGGCTTATACCATCTTTAGCAAATCCTTTACCTGACGCTTTCCCGATAGTTATCTACCAAAGAAGTATATATATATATATATATATATATATATATATATATATATATATATATATATATATATATATATATATATGTAAATACTTTTTTCTTTTTGGGTGTGGTAGTCAATAAAAAATAGAGCTTTGCTAAGGCGTACTATTTATTCTGAATTCCGAGCTTTCGGTGGTTATTTGCCACCTTTATCAAGGTCTACAATGAAAATTACTGTGTTATAAACAATTTCATTGTAGACCTTGATAAAGGTGGCAAATAACCACCGAAAGCTCGGAATTCAGAATAAATAGTACGCCTTAGCAAAGCTCTATTTTTTATTGACTACCACACCCAAAAAGAAAAAAGTATTTACATATATTTTTTCCAAACTAGTCAAAAAACTTTGGACTACCTTGTCTATATATATATATATATATATATATATATATATATATATATATATATATATATATATATATATACATATATATATATATATATATATATATATATATATATATATATATGTATATATATATATATATATATATATATATATATATTATATAATATTTTTGATCAATTAAAATTTAAAATAAAGACCACTTTGATGCATTTTCAACGTGTGAATGACTCTAAATCTCTATCAGTAAAAACTTACTATCCTTGCAGATACCAGATATGCAACATCCTCCACAGCATGAGTTGTCGTCTGAACACTGAAACAAAGAACTTGAATAAAAAATTGGGGACAGCAATTTAGTATGAACATATTTATTAAAAATTAAATTAGAGAAAATTTGCTATAGATCACGAAAAACAATTTTTTTTATATAAATACACTATAAATAATATACCTGCGAGTAAATGAGGAGAAAATTAAGATAATGGCATCAACACCCACCAATAGAGCCAAAAATATCGGCCTTTGAAGTGGTGGACAAATTCACATACTTAGACTGCCTGATCACCAAAGAGAACGTCATGCCGGAAGAAATCAAGCGAAGAATAATCCTAGCAAACAAATGCTATTTTGGATTGAGTAGACATATGAGAAGCAGAAACGAAAGCCAAAAAAACAAAAATATCCATATACAAAACCTTTATACAACCAGTGTTAACATATGGATCGGAGACATGCACCATTTCCAAGCCAAATGAAAATCTCCTGCTTATTTGTGAATGAAGGATCCTGAGAAGAATATGCGGTGGCATCTGTGAAAGTAGTGTTTGGAGAAGGAGGTACAACTACGAGATATATCACAGATATAAACATATATTTGGTGGTAAAGACGTAGTATCTCTTATAAAAATAGGAAGACTAAGATGTGCAGGACATCTGGCAAGATCAGAGCAGAACATATCTCCTAGAAGAATCCTTATGTCACAACCTATGGGAAGTAGAAGTAGGGGTAGGCCAAAATTCAGATGGAGGGGGTGTAGATGAGGATGGTAGAAAAATAGGCGCAGCAAACTGGCAACAGTTGGCAATGGATAGAACTGACTGGCGTAATTGACTTGCTAAGGTCGAGGCTCTTTTATAGGGTTGTAGCATCAATGATGATGATGATGAATAATATACTGCGTAAGAAAAAATGATATATGGGAAAGCAAAGGCACCAAAATATACAGATTATATGGGAGAAACAAAGATTTTTCGAAGGTTGAAAAACTGAAGAGTTTAAGAAAAAATGAAAAATACTCAACTAATCAATCATCAATTCAATATATAAGACACGATGTAAAAAAGCTTGCAGTAACTATAGAGGTATGTATAACCAGGAAGTCCGGTTTGGATTGGTTACAACAACTGGTAGAAAAAATGTAGACAAAAATTTAGAAACTTACCTTATGTTTATATATTTGGAGAAAGCGTACGACAGTGTGCCGATTAACAAGTTATTTGAAGTGCAGAACTCAGGTTTAAATAATTTATATATAAAGACCCTGTATGAAATATATATATATATATATATATATATATATATATATACAGTGTAGGAAAAATTTTATGGTCGGTATGGACCTTACGTGAGATGGAGTGAGAAACAGCTGTTTAGAAAGAGAGAGGCATATTAGGTCCGCCCTTTATATCGCCAAACATGTATGCCTGGAAAGGGGAAGTTCAACGTTGCCAAACTTATTGGATTTATTTGACCTGTTGTTTTTTTTTGCATTTGAACAATGTTCTAAGATAATCCAATTTGGGCGAAATTGATTTAAATGGCAGCTTACTGTTTTTTTTTATTGGGAATATGCCACAAGTTTACTTTACAATAAGTGTAATATAACATTTTGATTTCCACTTTGGAAATCGTTTTATATAAATAAAATTTATTAATGTTTCGTATTTTAAGTACGATTTCCGAATTAAAAATCTAAACATCAAAATAAGCTTATTTTAAAATCACATTGTGCCTTATTCCCAATATGAAATAATAAACTGCATACAATAACACCACATTAAAAAATATTCATACACAATAATTTATTTGACAACGTCGTCCGTCTGGTCAGAAAACCGAGTAACGGGTAGTAGAGGTGGGTCGTGGTAATTTTATCGTTAAGAGCGTTCGCATTAATATTTTTTAAATGCATTCATTTTTTTTCGAATCCTGATATAACTAATAAATATTCTTGAAAAATTTAAACGCAGTATGAACCAATACATTATTACCGAGGGCCAAAAGTCCCTGAAAACTTCTATAATGTTTATTTTAATAAGTTATAAGGGCGAAAAAAAATTAGTGTGATTTTTAATTTCAAATATCTCATTCAAAAAACTTTTTGTTTATTCTAAGGGACTTTCGGCCCTCGGTAATAATGTAATCTTTTATTCTGCATTTAAATTTTTCAAAAATATTTGTTAGTTTTCTCAGGATTCCAAAAAAAATGAATGAATTTAAAAATTTAAATTTTTGTAAACAAGTAACTATGATTGTTTAAAAGTAGTTTCAAGTAAGAGAGTACCTACATAAACAAACATAATGGCTATTATCGTTTATGTGTATATTTATTGAAGTGAAAGAAACTAATGATATATTTATTATAACTTAAAAAATAAACTAAACAATACAAATAGTAAATCGTACTTACATTTACATTACACGTTATTATTAAATCGCGAATAGTCTAAATTGACATTAAAAAACATAAGTTTTTCTACTATACCTACTTCTTATTAACCGTCTCCTTTTTTTTGTTTCAAATTAAACCAGATTTTAACATGTGTTCACATTTACAATACTGTATGAATATAGGGGTTAAGTTAGGATATACATGGCGATGGTTTTTCCACCGTTGTAATGGACTCTCGATACAGATGTACGTGTAGATGAGCCATCTCCAATTAATTGATCAAATATACACCATGGATTAAAGTCATCTTTATTGGTTTCTTTTTCTTGTACTGGTTGATTTTCAATAGTACAATCTTCTTGTTCGTTAATTATAGAAGTAACCAGCTTCTTAACTTTTTCTTTTATTTTTTTATCTTCATTTTTATCAGAAAAACCCTGCACTTTAAATGGTGAATCCATAAATGTACATAATGACAATATGGATGTAAGGTTACCGTTTGCTAAAATTTTCTTGCAAGATTCTTGCAGGCCGCGTACCATAACAATTACTGAACTACCCTCCAAGTATTTTTGGTCACTCATTGTACTTGTTATTTCTTTAAACGGCCGTAAAATTTGGAAAAGCTGAGAACAAATAATCCAGTGTTTTTTATTTAGATTTGGTCTTAGTCTAAGTCTGTATTATTTAATACCGATGTGGAACGGAAATACACGCCAGTACACCGAAAATATCAAAATACAGAGAGGAGTCCGCCAGGGTTGCGTGCTGTCCCCACTACTTTTCAATGTCTACAGTGATCGGTATTTTAAGAAGCGCTCTCAGACTCAATAGAAGGGATATCTATCAATGGAGAAGTTTTGAATAACTTACGTTTTGCAGACGATACAGTAATAATTACGGATAACAACAATGATTTACAGAACCTAATGCAACGCCTTAATGAACGCTGTCATGAGTACGGACTGAAGATAAATTTAAAGAAAACTAAATGCATGATCATGACTAAATCTGCACAAATATCCAATTGACTATTGAAGATACTGCAATTAAGAGTGTTAATAACTATAAATACTTAGGAACATGGATAACATCAGATGTAGACCAAACCAAAGAAATTAAGACACGTATTGAAATAGCACGTACATCATTTATTAAACTTAAAAAGTTTCTTTGTTGTCGGGATATAAGGTTAGAACTACGCCTGAGAATGCTTCGATGTTACGTGTTCTCTACTCTTCTTTATGGTCTGAAAGCTTGGACACGAAAACAAGTTCATCTGAATAAGTTGGCCGCCTTTGAATTTTGGTGTTACAGAAGAATCCTACGAATATCATGGATTCAAAAAATGTCAAACATTGAAGTAACTAGAAGGATAGGAAATGAGGCAGAAATAATATTAACTATTAAAAGACGAAAACTTGAGTACTTGGGACATGTGATGAGAGGGCAAAAATACGCATTATTACAACTTATTATGCAGGGAAAAATCCGGGAAAAGCGAAATGTGGGAAGACGAAGAATATCCTGGCTTAAGAACTTAAGAGAATGGTTTGAATGCATTAGTGCAGACCTTTTTAGAGCGGCAGTCAACAGAGTCGGCATAACCATGATGATTTCAACCTTCGATAGAAGATGGAACTTAAAGAAGAAGAAGTGAAACGGATTGCCTCTTCTAACTCAGTCATTCAAGTTCTACCTAGTTTCCACGTCTTGGATTGGCCGTTTGGGAACTTTGTTATATTGTAATTAATACTTTAAAAGCCTTTCTGAAGATAAGGTACTTTTTTTTAATGTTTTTTGCAGAATTGTCGAAAAGAGGACTTTTTATTTTATCTATTATCAAATCAGTTTTGACATAACATTCCTGAAGTAATGAATATAACAGTTTTTCTTGTTGGCGGTTTATATCCAGGAATCCACCCTGCAAACTTTTTAAAAGCTGGTTCTTCACCTATAGAAAACGGATCAAACGAGTCTTTGCATAAGTTTAGTAAATCAATAAGTTTAGTCAAGAAAAAGAAACTGATAAAGATGACTTAAGTCCATTGTGTATTTTTGATGAATTAATTGGACATGACTCATCTAAACATACAACTGTATCGAGAGATATACAAGAAGTCGACATGTATTTGTCTGATAATATATTACCCACAATAAATTTTGAACGGAGATTGGAACTGTCCATTACCGTGGTGGAAAAACCATCGCCATGTATATCCTAACTTAGCCACTATATTCATAAAATATTGTAGAATTGTAACAAAATCTTTTCCTTGTGAACACATGTTTAAAATCTGGTTTAATTTTAAATAAAAGAAGAACAGGGTTAACAAGAAAAGTAGAAAAACTTGTTTTTACATGTCAATTTAGACGATTCGCGATTTAATAATAACGTGTAATGTAAATGTAAGTACGATTTAATGTAAATGTAAGTACTATTTGTATTGTTTAATTTATTTTTCAAGTTATAATAAATATATCCTTCGTTAGGTTCTTTCACTTCAATACTTATACACATAAACGATAATAGCCAATATGTTTGTGTACTCGCTAATTTGAATCAACTAGTTACAGTTACGAAAAACGGTTCCGATAAAAATTTAAAAAACGGGAGGACCCACCTCTAGTTTTTTAGGTATATTAGGATCGGAACCAGAGAATATGTAAAATATCTCTGATCGGAACTATTCGTCTCACTAATAGCCAATAGGTGTTAAAAATATTTGAGGAGGGGAGACCAAGGGAAATATGATTGTTATCTTTGTCTATTCGCTGAAAATATGATTTTATATCTGCGTTAGATATCCTGTTAAATTTTACCATACCGACCATAAAATTTTTCCTACACTGTATATATATATATATATATATATATATATATATATATATTTATATATATATATATATATATATATATATATATATATTTATATATATATATATATATAATATATATATATATATATATTTATATATATATATATATATATTTATATATATATATAATATATTTATATATATAATATATATATATATATATACAAACCGATTATGTATGAACTCTGGAGGTATGAAGAAAGAAGTATTTGAAAATTGAAATTAAAATCGTAGAAGACATCCTGTATATTAGGGATGGGAAAAAACCGACCGGTTTTAACCGAAAACCGGTTTTTTCACTTCGCAATAACCGGTTTTATCGGTTGTTTTTTTGTCCCGGTTATAACCGGTTTTTTATTTTTAAAGTAAAAACCGGTTATTAGGTTTTTACGGTGATTAGGTTATGTATTATTTTGGATCCCAGTCATAACTATTATTCTCAAGTAAATATTTCAAACAAAACCATAATTCAAATTTTATTCTATTTTATAAATACAGAAGCAAACTAAAATTGCAAACCCACATCAGATAATATTTCGTTGAAAAGGTATTTAAAATCATAATATTTACATAAGAAACATCATATATTTTTCACACTTGACTCTTGACATTGAAAGTGGGTGAATGGCTTTTGCTGATTACCAAAAATAATGTTCTGACTATGAATATCGAATTACTGATTAAGAATACGAATCTCCAAGGATTTCCCTACATTTTTAAACCGACAGGAAGTAATAAATGAGTTAAAATGTACCAATTATACAAATATACAAACGTGTTAAAAGTAATACATGATAAATTTTTTTTTGATGGTAGTAAAAATAAAAGATGAATTGCATTATCCAATTTATTTTTAAGTAAAATATTTGTGGTGATATTATTTTTTTAAATCCCATTCGAAAGAGTCTGGGAAATTTTTTATAAATTGGAATGGTTGAGGAATTTTTTGAGTTTGGGAGAGGAAAATTGGTGGATATTTTAAAGGATTATATTTTTAAATGGTAAATTAAATTTGCATCAATAATTGAATACGATAATTGCATATTATATTCTACTCTCATAATATATTTCAATGACAATAGAACCTGAATTATTTCAGCGCTCTCTGTTGAGCAGTAGTATAATATTATATTTAATAATAATCAATAAATATACAATAATATTAGAATAATAAACAAATATAATAATTAATAGAATAAAATGGTTTTATTAAAAATTGTGTCTTATTTATATTGATATTGATGTTCTTTCGATAGTACTAATTTTGATAATATTGATATCGAGTCGAATGAAGTATCGCAAACTAAAGTGCATTGTAAATGTAAGTTTTTAATCTATTTGATTAAAAAAACCGAAAAACCGGTTTTTGGAAAAACCGGTTTTTTCTGGCCGGTTATAACCGTCAGGTTAAACCGTAAGCAAAAAAAACCGGTATAACCGAAACCGGTGTTTGTCAAAAACCGCCATCCCTACTGTATATCTTACTTGTAGGTAGATAACCAGGTAATAATGTAAAATGATGAATGATACAAAAAACGGAGCATCTTGTAGTTGATAGACCTATTGAAGATATTACACTTGAAAATTAGATTATACGATATAAGTAACAGAATTATTCAAGGATGAGTAGCCATATAACAGTTAAATTCCTTGTAATCCAAGAATACAAGGATATTCACCCATCAGAACCTATGGCGTAAAATATTGGCAAATAAAATAAAAAAAATAAAGATAGACTTAAAACGCTAGAAATTGAGTTTCTAAAAAGGTTTTGCAGAATTTCGCAATTGGACCATAGTGAAAACGAGGAAATTATAGAACGCTCAAAAGTAAAAAATACCATTGACGGACAGAATAGCATACCTACCATTAATTGGATTTGTGTACGTAAAACTTCATAAATAATGGCTTAATCATGACCACTTCTTTTTACTTCTTATACGCTATTCCATTTGTTCATCCAACATCCAAGTAGACATTTCTTACAATCTCACTTTCACCTTATAGTTGATCTCCACTCTTCTTTGTAATACTCCAAGTTTATCTCCGATATAATACCACAAGTTTGATTCCTACGTTCTTTTTTAATTTTATACTGATCAGCCGACTTATAAATATTTATTTAGTACGAAGAAACATCTATTCCAAGCTACAATCCTTGGCTTTTTTATAAAAAACCACATCAACCATGAAATATTATTAGCGAGTGTTGATTACAATGTATTATAAGTTTTGTGTACAGATAAACTTAAATAAATTTATAAACTAAAAAAATTATTACATTTGATGATGTAAATCCTTATACATCCTTAAGATATTTAATTATATAGAATAATATACAGTTGAATATATTTTTAAGCTTTGGTTCTTCTGAGATATAATAATGATGCCCCTTTTATAAGTATAAAGAATTCGAGAAATGAAAGAAAACAGAAAGAATGACGATTTTTAAAATTAAAGTTCGGGAAGCAGCAAGAGCTATGATACCCACGCTATATATAATATCATTATGTAGCATTCGTTGAAGACGAAGTAAACATGAAGTAAAAGTCGTGAAGTAGAAGACATGAAGTAAAAGTCCGTGTGATGTTAAACAGTTTTTTTATTTAGCAAAATAGACAATTAAGTAATGGTTGTGTGTAGTTATAGTATATTAATTTTTTGGTCGCAATAGTTATGAAATATTGCGACCAAAATTACATGTTTTCAAGAAGAAAATGAATTTAAAATGATTCACAAATGTTTTCATATTATGATAAAAAAAATTGTAAATTGTGACTTATTTTGAAGACCAAACCTTCATTGACCCCTTTAAAACATACTAATGTTGTCTATTACATACCCTATGCAGACTGTAACTCCTGCTACATTGGCTAGACCAGCCTCTTCCTTCAAATCGTCTAACTTCTCATAACAGTGACATTATTTCCAAACCCTCTTGTGCCGTAGCACAACATGACATCTCAACGAAACATGAAATCGACTTCACAAACGTCAAAATACTGGCCAAACAACAAAATTATCATACGACAATGTATCCCTCCTAACAATGTGTCGTATTCTTAAACATCCATTAGACCTTAATAAACGAACTGCCATCGATAATTTCAGCCATATTTATCTCTCTTTCATCTTATACAATAAATAAAAAACAACAAACAACAAACCCCTTAATTCGAGTTCAACAAATAGTCTAATATATTTCGCCATTACCACCTCTCTTCGAACAAATTATTCCACGAATCCCGTATATTTTTTTACCAATTTCTTTTCAACAATTCTTAATGAAGGTACGAGCAGCCACTGAGAAATAGAATAAACACATGTGCGGTTCCTCCTATTTTCTATACAATCAAGATGCTGTCTTTTGGTTGTCGCCACAAGAAAACCTAATGAAGCCGACGGTAAAATTTAAATTCACCGGGCAATTAAATTGATAGATTTTAGGGCTTTGTAGTTAAATATGTTTTTTATTAATATATTAATTTGCTTTATATGTTGAGTAACATTACAGTTTCTAGATTATCTGAAAAACTACAAAATTGTTTTGTAAGTGTAGTAATCCAACATTGAAGGCGTTTACTTATAAACCTCTTCATTATATTTGTAGTAAATCGGCTTTTGAAAGTGACCCAAGATCCAAATGGCCCTGAACTGTTTAGTTTTCGGAATCAAGTCAGGATGGCAGAAGTGGTCAAGAATCTGCAGAGTCTAAACCGCTACCCAACCACTGGATTTGACTTCAAGCTAAAAAAACCCTAGAATTTCCCACTACTAGAGGCGTCCAACAAGGAGACGCAATATCACGAAGGTCTTCACTGCAACTCTAAAACATATATTCAGCAAAATGAACTAGCATAACTAAAGCCTATCTATTGATGTAGAATAACCGCAGTCATCTATTATTTGCGGACGACATCGTTCTGATTACTAATAATCCTGCAGGACGACAAGAACTTATAAGCGACCTAAATGCAGCTGCAGAGTCTAAACCGCTACTCAAATAAATCATCAACACTGTATACACCGACATATAACTGCCCGCTCGCTATCAAATCAATCCATACTTCTTAAACTTGAAAAAGAAACTGAAATTATAAAAATGGGAATAAGAAATAGGAAAATAGGTCATAGGACTAAGCGAAGTTAGACGGAAAGATGAAAATGGAACCACTAACAACGAAATTGCCTTCAAGATAACCAACAATATTGCTATAATAAAAGATGTTATTGTCATAAATAAATTTCAAACAGGCAGTGGCCATAGTCTAATCAGAGCAAAAAAGTTCTAGATCTAAAACTAGAAAAAAATAAAATTTATCACAAAATCCAACAGTAACCGGTGTAAATTTTAACAATTTAAACGAAAACTTAAATCACTATCAAAGGAAAAATAATAAAAGATTACATGACCAAATCTACAACTCTCAAGTAATAGAAATCATCATTGATAGTGCCAAAGAAATCAGAGGCATGCAACAACAAAATGAACATAAAAAACTGTCTAATAAACCAAAATAATGCTAAAACAAAGAAGAGAAATGGAGATAAATAGCAACATACGGAGAATACGATACACAGAACTTTGTAAGAGAATATGAAAAAATGTTAAGGAAAACATAAGAAAATATAAAGCATTAATCATTGGGAAGAAGCAAAATCGTTACTCTAACAAACGAAAACACCAGACTTACAGAGAGAAATTAAATAATACAATTCATGACTAAATTTTACAGCGAACTGTATACAAAGCCACTGAAACACTTGAAAAAGAAATCAGTAACCAAGAAAATGTACCAGAAATCATTCCGGAAGAAGTTGAATCGACAATTACAAAAATGAAAAGAGGTAAAGCAGCTGGTAGATGGCATAATAGTGGAACTGCTTGAATACACTGGCAAAAAAACCTACAAAATCTTAGAAGGCATATTTACGAACTGTTTAAGATCAAGTTGCATATTAGACCGATGGAATACAGCAAACAGAATTCTTATTTATAAGAAAGGTAGCAAAGGGGATATCAAAACTTAAATGCAGCTAGCAATGAAGTTGGCCTAGAAATAAACTTGACACAAAACAAAACCATGTACAAGATAGTGGATGTGCAAGATTTAATAATAAATAACACTGCACTTGAGACAATAGACGAGTATACCTGTGACAATTAATACATAAATCTGGCTCCTTTCTTCTAGAAATCAACAGGAGAATTAAACTGGCTTGGGCATTCTTTTGGTAGAAATGCAATTATATTCAAATCGAAGATGCCACTTCACCTGAAGAAAAAAGTATTTGATGAGTGTATACTACCAATCATGATATACGGCGGCGAAACTTGGACAGTAAAGAAAGAGATAATAGCGAAACTTAAAGTCACTCAAAGGTTCAAAGGTCAATGGAGCGATGCATGCTAGGTATAACAAAGAGAGGTCGAAAAAGAATAGAATGGATCAAACAGAAACCCAAGGTCTGTATAATATATAACTGATATAATAATTCACAAAATTAAATCTTTAAAATGACAGTGAGCGGGCATTTAGCGTGAAGAACTGACAATATATGGTCCACTAAAATTATACTGTGGTATCCAAGAGGCGTCAAGAGACCAAGAAGATGTTCAAATTTAAGATGGGACTATGGAATAAGGAAACAACCCGCTACAATATGGCACACAAAAACAAATTAAATAAATCTAAAGTTTAATAGAATTAAGTGATTTAATAATTCGAAAAATTTTATTCGCAAAATTATAAAATAAAAACTTACCGTCATACCATATTCTCTACAACTTTGTGACACTATCAGAGGTATATAAGTAAAAAATATCAAAACACTGTTCATTTTTAAAAATACTACTCACTATTTTATTACGCTATAAAATCATAAATAAAGATTGAATATATTTTTTATTAACGCTCGACTAAATATAGGCTTACTTTAAATTTCAAATATCGGTTGCATGTTACAGAGTTAAACTAGATATTGTTAATTTACACAAATTGCTATATTACTAACGTTAATTTAAAGTTCATATACTGTCAACTGCCTACGTAGTACGTCGGTTCCATCCGATAGTGATAACAATATAAGCTAGAGAAACACTATTATAATATTTAAAAATTTTCAATTAGACTAATTATCGAAGTACATTGCATTCATTGTTGATATACGAGGATTAGGTAAAATATTTAACAGTAATAAATAAAAATTAATGAGACCTAGATTACTATATTGAGTAAGATAAACAACTAATTACAAAATATAATGAGAAAGTTATTTATTAGTTTAAATTACAGTAAAAGCACACAAAGAACTTAACCGATCTTGTCAAGACGATATCTTCTTCGATGTCTTCTGCCTCACAGGGTACCTCGCTAGAGTTTTTTAACCTTCTTCTTCTTTATGTGCCGTCTTCTACCGAAGGTTGGCGACCATTAAACGATAGGTTTCTCTGTTTTGTACCGCATGTATTATGTTCGCAGCATTTGGTATTTTAAACCATTCTCTCAAGTTTCTCAGCCAGAATTTCTTCTTTCTTCCCAAACCTCTTCTACCTTCAATCTTGCCTTCCACGATAAGCTGTAGCAGACTGTACTTATTATAACGGAACACATGGCCCAGGTATAACGGTTTCCTCCTTTTAACAGTTGTTAACAATTCCACCTCTTTACCCATTTGTCTTAATACCTCTGTGTTCGTCACTCTGTCTGTCCAAGGTATTCTCAGTATGCGTTGATACAGCCACATTTCTAGAGCCGCTAACTTCTTTATAGTTGCTGCTGTTAACGTCCACCCTTCTACTCCGTAGAGTAGCGTAGAGAGTACGTAGCATTTCGTGGCGGAGGTTAACGCTTAGATTACGGTTGTTTAAGAGCATTCTCATTTTGATGAATTTGGATCTTGCTATTTCAATTCGTATCTTAATCTCTACGTCTGGATCCCACTTATCATTTACTGTATTCTTCTTCTTCCCGTGCCATATCAGAATTGTCCGTCGTTGGCGAACACAATTGCGAAGGCTTCTCGATCTTCTGCAATATGGAATAATTGTCCTGCATTTGGTATCTGTGTCCATTTACGAATGTTTTTTAACCAAAAAACTTGTTTTCTTCCTACACCTCTACGGCCCTCTATTTTGCCTTTAAGGATCAGTTGTAATATTTTATATCGACTTTCCCTTACTATATGTCTGAGTTAAGACATTTTTAGATGTTTAACAGTCATATTTACTATATATATCCCAGATATTTCAATCGGTGTACTTTTTCAATATGTTCGGCTTCAATATTCAGGTCGATATGTTGAATGTTCTTTTTACTGATCACCATAAATTTAGTTTTCTTTCTATTGATCTTCAGTCCAAATCGGTTGCCAGTTGTATTTACTCTATATAGCATCATCTGTAAATCTTCGATGTTATCGACCAATATAACAGTATCATCTGCATATCGAAAATTACTTATTGGTACGCCATTAATCTTGATACCTACGTTGTACTCTTCCAGTGCCTCTAGAAATATTTGTTCCGTGTACAGGTTGGAAAGCAGTGACTAAAGAATACAGCCCTGTCTAGGCCTTCTCGAAATGGTTACGTTTTCACTCACCATATGTCCATTCTTCATGTGGGTTGTTTGATTGCAATATAGATTTTTTATAATCTGGATGTCCTTAGTGTCAAGTCCTGTAAGATGTATCATGTAATAGTTCTCTGAGTTTGTCATATTTGATAGTATCGAATGCTTTCTCATAATAATATTTTTCTGTTGATCCAGACATTTTTTAATCCAATCCAACCAATACAGGCATTGGTTTTTTTAACCGATCACAATTATGTCATTTTTTGTCATCTGACCGATCAATCAACCAATCAGTTTATAACGTTCTACGCCGTCTTCTGGTTTCCAGTCTTCATTTATCTCGGTCGTTCCAAAGATTTTCTTCAACTCCTCTCTCCCTTAAGTCTTTATCGATTCCTTCTCTTCAACTTAATCTTGATCTACCTTGCTTTCTTCTTCCATGCGGTATCCAATTCAATACTTTCTTTGGTATTCTGTGTCCATCCATTCTTTGGACGTGTCCATACCATCTTCATTGTGTTGATTTATTTTGATGGCCTCTGTTATATTGTGCTTAACACCCATAATTTCTCGTATTCTTTCGTTTCTAACTCTGTCTAACCTTGATTTTTCAGCTGCTCTTCTCCAGAAGTTCATTTCTGTTGCTTCTACCGCTTTTAAGTTTTTTCTTTTCAGTGACCATACTTCACTTCCATATGTAGCAATGCTTTGTATAATGCTGATATAGAATTTGTTTTTGTTTTCTTTGGAGATTGTTTTGTTCCACAGTACACTGTTTAATTACCTAATGGCTTGTCTTTTTTGGTTATTTTTATGTTTAAGTTCTTCTTCTAATTTGCCATTGTTGGTTATTTGCATGCCTAAATATTTGTATTTTTGACAGTGATTTATTTCTGGCCGTATTTCTTCCAAGATTAGATATTCTTGAATTCCCCCAATACACATGTATTCAGTTTTCTTGATATTTAGTCCTTGGTCCCATAGTTCGTATTCTTCGATAAGTTTACGGGTCATATTCGAGGTCTTCATAGTGTTGGGCCATCACTATCTGGCCGTCTTCAAAACTCAATGTGTAAAATATTGCGTCGTTTAGAGGAATTTCCATGTGTTTGCATTATCTTTTCCACGTCTACGTCGCTTGGTCCGAGTAGATCTTAAACAAAGTAGGAGACACGCAGCATCATTGTTTGAGTCTTTTGCTGATAGTTAAACCCTTGCATACCTCCTGACCTTTCTCTACTTGAGTTGTTCTTGTACAGGCCTTGAACAGCCTTGATTAAGGTTTCACTAATATTTGTTTTCTCGGGATGTAATAGAGAAATGTATATGTTGATTTCGTGCTACTTTTTTTATTAGCTAGGTAACAGTAAACAGATGGTCAATAGTTGATCTGCCTGTTCTAAAGCCGTTCTTTGCCCTCCATATCACAGAATTCATCTTCCATTCTCTTTTTGATGAGTTTCCCGTAAACTCTCGAGATGGTGCTTAGGACTGCTATTCCTCGATAATTGTCACATACATCTTTACTTCCCTTCTTATGTATTGTCGTGATAAACGATGTCCTCCACTTCTCCGGTGTATGAATATGAAAAGTAATTGTCTAAAAGAAAATAAATTCAGCCTTTAAACTCATATGTAAATTTTTTTTTCATAGCAAAAATTTTTTCCTTCGATAGCTACAAGCGGAGGAGATTTAAAAATGGGTGTAAATTCCGTAGGTCTTTTTGATAATATCCAATCGAGCTATAAATGGTAGCAAAAATATAGGAAAACGAAAAATAGGTACTTACAAGATATTTTGGCCGGCAAACATATCACGAAACGAAACTTTTCACGATAACTTCTGCACGTGGTCACCAACGTGGTCGCATGTCTTCGTTCAACCAACTGTCTCTTGCTTCCCTCTTGAAGCCAATCCATGTTTATGCCGAATGCCGAATAACATCGTTGCCACATGTAACGAGGGAAAAGGGAACCAGGGAAAAGGACATGAACCAATTAAAGCTCGACCTGGCTCGTCTACCAATGAATGATTACCGAAACATTCTCCCCCCTTTTTAAAGACCAAAAGTCTTTAAATTTTCAAAGCAAACTATATATGAAATAGTGGTTTCGTTGGGCGCAATTTCATCCATGAGCCCGAACAAAACAAAACGTAATACTAACTCTGCAAAATTGAACTTACAAACTAACAAGTTAAATAAAAATAAAAAAAAGAATTATTATCTATTCCTCGTCCAAAGGAAGAGGACACAATTTGACCAATGGCCGCTTCAAAACGCCACGGGCAGTCCGAACAGTAGCGACTCTAGATACTCCATCTTTACTCGGGTGTAACTGAATCAAACGGCCAAGCGCCCACATGCACGGCGACAAATTATCCTCTTTTAACAAAACTAACGAACCGATTGCGGGTGCAACAAGAGGATCCCACCATTTGGAACGCTGCTGCAGAGTATGTAAGTACTCCTTGTGCCAGCGGCTCCAAAAGTCCTGATGCATGCGCTGCAATAATTGCCATCTCGACAAACGGTTGAGAGGGACATCCGAAAAAATCAGGTATGGGTAATGAGGATAAAGGTTCCAGAGTTAAAAAATGTCCGGGCGTTAGAGCGTTCAAGTCTTCAACGTCACTAGTTAAAGGTGTTAAAGGTCGCGAATTTAAAACGGATTCAACTAATGTTAACGTGGTGTAAAACTCTTCATAAGTAAGAATTTGATTTCCAACCACACGAGCTAGATGATTCTTCATCGAACGAATTCCGCGCTCATAAAGACCACCAAAATGGGGCGCGGCCGGAGGCGCAAATGAAAATTTAATTTGTTCCTTTTCCGAAGCCTCTTTCATAAAATTACGCAATTGATTATAGGCCCCGACAAAATTCGTTCCATTATCACACAAGATCTGGGACACTACGGCCCGTCGAGCAATAAATCTTTGCAACGCTGCCAGGAACGCATCTGCCGACAAATTACTTGCAAGTTCCAAATGCAGAGCCTTCGTTGCACAACACACAAAAAGACACAAGTAGGCCTTCTGAGAACGAACTCCTCTGTGACGAGTCATGGTAATATAAAAAGGACCCAAAAAATCTAATCCGCAAATCGAAAAAGGTTTAATGGCGGACAGACGAAACTGAGGCAAGTTACCCATGGGGGGTTGTAAGGCTTTGAGAGCTTGTTTTCAGCAACGGATGCATTTGGATACAACTGAATTGACAGCTCTCTTAGCTGATAGAATCCAAAACCTTTGACTAATCAAGAATTGCGTAGATTTGAATCCTGCGTGCAAATATTTTTCATGGTAATATCGAATTAACAAACGAGTAAGACGAGAGTCTCTAGGAAGTAAAAAGGGGTGTTTGGTTTGATATGACAATGACGAATATGACAAACGACCTGATATACGCAAGCAGTTATTATTATCAAAAAACACTCCTAACTTGCGAAATGATTTAGGAAACAATTTGGATTGAAACTGTTCTTCGAAATGATTCTCTTGTGTAAACTTTACCAGAATTAGTAACGAATCTTCCAATTCCAAAGACGATAGAGAACCTGAACGGAGAGAAGTATGACAACGAGAATTATGAACAAATCGCAAAATGTAAGCTAGAACTCTTTGAATCGATGCAAAAGAAGACTTATTCTCCAGTAGATCGGATAAAAAATTATTAGCCCGAGTGGCTACGAAAGTGGAGATTTTCTTCTCCTCTTCTAGAGGAAGGTCATCCTGCAACGACAAAGGAACTACTGGGAGTTTAATCGAGAGACTGTGTAAAAACTCAGGACCCGTTAACCACTGGGTGTGCGACAAAAACGTACAGGAAGCATTCCACGAGAAGGAGCGTCAGCTGCATTATTTTTGGATTCCACATACCGCCATGATATACCTTGACTATGTGATTGGACATACGAAATCCTATTTGCAACAAAAACCTTGTACCTCGATGGCGAACTCTTCAGCCAATGGAGGACGATCTGCGAATCAGAGTATGCATAAATTTTTTTAAAGGGGTCTCCCTTCCACGACTGTACAATAAACGATACGAGTTTGATCAAAAGCACCGTAGCAAGTAATTCTATTCTGGGTATGGTAAGTTTCTGAGATATAGAAGGTATATTTCTGAGATATAAATATATATCGGTTCCCCGAATCAATACTACGAACATAAACAACACAAGCATATCCCTTTTCTGATCCATCAGCGAATCCATGAAGTTCTACAATTGGATGAGACGAAACATTCAAAAAACGAGGTATATGAAATTGCAAAAGTAAGGGCAACTCCCTCTTGTACTGCTCCCATACACGAATTATTTCAAAGGGTGGACGATCGTCCCAATTTAGACCTGTAGCCCAAAGCCTTTGAATCAAATACTTAAGCGAGAAGGTTACTGGACTTAAAAACCCGCATGGTCAAACGTACGTGCAAGCTCGCTTAACAATGAGCGTTTACTACACGAGTCATCACCCGCAACTACAGAAAACTTAAACACATCTGTTTGTGCATTCCACTGTAAGCCCAAAATTTTAACAGACGAAGGACCATTTGATTCAGTATCAAAATTCAACGAATGGGGATTAATATGCGAAGCAGGAAATTGTGACAACAAACTGGGTTCATTAGAACACCATTTCCTTAACTCAAATCCACCCAATTTTAACAAGTCAATCAATTCTTTAATTTGAAGTTGGGCTTCTTCTTGAGATGGCGCCCCAAATACAAAATCGTCGACATACGAAAAGTTACGAATGATGGAGGCCGCAAGAGGAAATTTATTGCCTTCATCAATAACTAACTGTTGGAGCGTTCTTAACGCGAGATAAGGCGACGACAAAATTCCGAAAGTTACCGTCAACAATTTGTATTCTTCAACCTCTTCGTAGGGTGAGAACCTCCAGAAAATTCTTTGAAACTCCGTGTGCTCAGGAATAATTAAAATATTACGATACATCTGTCTAATATCGGTACAGATAGCATAACGATTCAAACGAAAATTAAACAAAAGCGATACGAGATCCTGTTGTAACTTAGGACCAACTAACAAACAATCATTAAGCGATTTCCCTAATCTAGGACATTTTTGCGAAGCATTGTAAACCACCCTGACCTTATCCGACTTTGTTACCATATGATGGGGAATATAAAACAATCCCTTTTCCCCCGCCCACCGGGGAAACTAATGTCATATGACCCAATCAATATACTCCTGCATATGTGCCGAATATTCTTTATACAATTTGGGTTGGTTTAAACAAACGTTCTTTCCAACGATAAAAATCTACTGTAGGCAATGTCATAACTACCCGACAAATTTGGCGACGATTCACGAAACGGTAAAGCTACGATATATCTTCCAGAAGCATCCCGACGACAATTTTCCTGATAGATTTGTTCACACAACCCATCTTCAGGTTTCTTCAACTTTATTTTCCGGGACGTTCTCTATTTCCCAAAATTTTTCTAACGAATTACTTAACGACATATCTCCGTTTGACACGCAGACTAATGAAGTGGATGGCGACGATACGTGTGAATCAGTGGGACCCAATAAAATATAACCGAACACAGTATTAAGGGCATCAGCATTCCCTCCTGTCCTATCAGTTTGTCCCCTAAAAGCACCTTTGCAAATATGCTACAACCGATTAAGAGATCAATGCTCTGTTTACGATAGAACTCTGGTGTCGCCTAGACGTAAATTTCTAATATGGTTCCACGAAGAAATATCGATTTCAGTACTCGGCAATTCACCGCAAACCCGATCTGTGATTACAGCTTCCAAACTAAACACAGGCGAATCCGTGTGTCTAGGCTGAATCGAGAAACTAATAGAACCCTGATTTAATTTAGTTTTCATAGAGTCAAGCCCGACTATTTCTAACGAACACGATTTTTTTGGAAATCCTAATTTGTTCGCTGCTTTTCGAGAAATGAATGAGCTCATGGAGGCTGAGTCCACAAGATATCGAAGGGGAATTTTACCCCCTTTTACAATCAATGGCATGAACCACAACGGTTCCAAGTAGCACTTCTGTTTCGATTCAACCTTTTTAGTAACCAAGCTAGTACTACAATGCAACGGATTTGTAGGATTTTCCTCAATTTCGTTCGAAGCTCCACTTTCCGATGAACGAGGACTATTCGACCGATCCTTACCGAAATGTAACAATACGTTATGTAAGGGGCTTTGAAATTTACTACAAGCAAATTTTTTAGGACACGATTTGGTATTATGATTTGTCTCGTTAAGACACCGAAAACAACACGATGGACGATTTACAAAATTCATATCTCTCTTTCGGAGATTTTTTCAAAAAAGACGAACAATGGTTTAAATAATGATTCTGTTTACACAATGGACACTGCAGCGACGACGACGACGACGAATTTACTAAAAACGATGAGCTATGGCTCCTGGTTTTTGCTTCAGTCCATTTGTGCCTAGGATCATTTGCAGCTGTGGTCGACGAGCGCAACGAATTCTTACTCTCTCCTCGCCCAATATTGAGATTATCATACGCGATATATTGAGTTTCCACAAACGTTACCAAACTGTTAAATGATGGGATTCGATCTGATTTGTTTTCCAATTCAAATAATTTTATCGTATCCGCGTCTAAACGTGATAACAAAAGATTAAATAATATAAAATTACAACTATCTGTGGGCAACCCTAAAGTTTTCAATGCAGCTAAATTTTCTTGGAATGTATCTACTAAATTTGATAACGATTTTGAACTGGCCACTGCCACTTTGGGAGCATTCATTAAGGCCTCCCAATGTGCCGTAGCTCGTCGACGAATATTCGAATATCTTTTTTCTAATAAACTGTAAGCAATTGCATAATTTTCATTGGTAATGCTCAAATTTCGAATTAAACTGAGGGGGGGACCCTCCAAACTACTTTTCAAATACCGAAACCGTTCTACATCCGTCAAATTTGAATTGTTGTGTACCATGGAATTGAATAGATCTAAATACGACATGAATTCTTTAAAATCTCCCCGAAATGAAGGCAACGAAAGTTTTGGTAGAAGAATGGTCGAATTATTATGCCCGGCGGACGAGAGAGAATCATTATTGGCATTACCCGAGGGAGAGTTAAACATATCAAATTCTATCGATTTTATTTCGTAAAATTGTTCCAAAAAAAATTCTCTTACTTTTTCCTCGTCATCTATACCCGCATCAGGACCGACAAAAGATTGCTAATAATTCCCGAATGATGTTTGCAAAATTCCGCTCTAATTGCTTCCAAGTCTTCCAATCTAACCTTAAATAAAGTTTAATACGAAAATATCAGTTTTTGCCTTTCTCGCTATAATCTAATATAATTTGTATATCGTTCAACGACAATTTTCCGTAAAGTCTGCAGTTTTTTATTCTTCTCTGTAACTTTATCCATGTTTTATCAATTATTATTTACCATCAAATTTCAAACGATAAGACAAATAATGCGTTTTACACCGATCAACCAATATTGGCAACGTCGAATTTTAATCGCACGGTTTAGACAAAAAGATGTTCCAACTTTTTATGCGAACCCAAATCAACAAATTAACTTCGGCCGATAACGAGATTCAATAATCGAGAACCGATAATATTCAAATGCCGGCAAATAAATAGCGAAACGAAAAAACCTTATATTATCATATTCCAGCTACCGGTAAAATCGCATTAAAAAACGTTTATTTTCAAACTACTAAAAAGAGTGTTATCATTTAACAAAAATAAATATTTTTCAACAAATACATATGTAACACTTAACAAAGCGAAATAACCCAACGAAACACTATTTCAAACTCCAAAAAAAATTTATCAGCTAGTTTATATTCGGGTCGATTAGGACCAAATGTATGAATATGAAAAGTAATTGTCTAAAAGAAAATAAATTCAGCCTTTAAACTCATATGTAAATTTTTTTTTCATAGCAAAATTTTTTCCTTCGATAGCTACAAGCGGAGGAGATTTAAAAATGGGTGTAAATTCCGTAGGTCTTTTTGATAATATCCAATCGAGCTATAAATGGTAGCAAAAATATAGAAAACGAAAAATAGGTACTTACAAGATATTTTGGCAGGCAAACATATCACGAAACGAAACTTTTCACGATAACTTCTGCACGTGGTCACCAACGTGGTCGCATGTCTTCGTTCAACCAACTGTCTCTTGCTTCCCTCTTGAAGCCAATCCATGTTTATGCCGAATGCCGAATAACATCGTTGCCACATGTAACGAGGGAAAAGGGAACCAGGGAAAAGGACATGAACCAATTAAAGCTCGACCTGCTCGTCTACCAATGAATGATTACCGAACATCCGGTATACTCTCTCCGTTAATACATTTTTGGTAAAGGCTGCTAGCTGCTTATATAATTTGCTTGTACCGTACAGCTACTTGAGTAGCTCAGATGGGGTATTGCAAAGACCTGGTGATTTTCTATACTCGTGCTACTTCTTTGTCGTCAATCCTAATTGGGGAAGCTATTATATATACTTACACCTCTTATTGTGTTTAAGGTGTTTGCAAATATTCTGCCCTTTCTTCCGCCAGTACATTTGCAAAGTATTCGTCCCATTTATCTAGGCTGATCGGTGGGATGATGTCTTTTCTTGTCGAAAAGATCAAAATATTTTCCAGCTTTCGTTGCTTATGCTACCCCTCAAGTAAGTATTTATTCTGGAGCAGTTTCTTTCCCAGCTTTCGTTTTCTTCTTAGTTATTGCACCTCGTACGTTTCTTTGGGCTGTTCGATATTCGTTTTTACTTTGATCGGTATTTATATTTAAGTGTTTGTGCAATTTATCTCATTTAATCTTTATTCTTTCGTTGATTTCTTCATCCCACCAATATGGCTTCCTTCGGTCGGTTTTTTCATACTCAGCCAAAGATTCTTCTGCTGCACTTTGAAGACATTGTTTTATGTAATTGTAATGGTGCTTAACACTATCAAAGTTTTCTTGTGAGAGGTTTTCATCGAGTCGCTTTTTGTACAGTGCCTTTGTGCTTTCATGGTTAATCCAAGTTGTATTTGGTTTCTCGTTTTTTGCTCTTTGTCCTCGTTGTATTCCTTTTTCTAGTCTAGTCGTATGGACATTATTTTAGCCTTAACTAGGTAGTGGTCGTTTCCAAGTGTGCTTCATCTAAACGCTCTTACGTCTTGTGTATTAAGTTGCGTATTTTGTCGGACGATCACTTAGTCTATAATGGATTTTAAATTTCTTGATTATTGGACCCAAGTGAATTTATGTATTTCTAGGTGCTGGAAAAAGCCGTTAAGTATTCTCAGGTTGTTTTGTTCACATATGTTGATAAACTTTTTCGTCCGTTCTCGCATTTAGGTCTCGTAAGAGGAGTATTTCTCTTGTTGTTCCTATTTTTGATATTTCGTAAGACAGTTTCTCCAAGAACTCTTTTTTATCTTTTAATAAAGCGTCCTCGTTTACTGCATAGATGCCAAAAATGGTGACAAAAATCTTTTTCTTATAAGTATGGCCACTCCTTGCTGGTTCTTTTATCTCTCTGTATTCCTGAGAAAAAATGGTCGCATTCTTGTAGGTTTTCTGAGCCTTGCCCTTTCTTTTTAGTCTCGGTAAGTACTAAAATATCCATTTTTGATTTATTGGCTTCCAAAATTACGTCGTTGAATTTATTGAAGAGTCCTTGAACGTTCCAAGTACTAATATTCATAGTCCATTTTCTAAGCTTAAGTCGTGTTTGTTTGTTCAATCATTTCCGAGGCCTGTTACTGAAGGTTTTAACCTTTAAAGTTTTTTAAAAATTAACGAGGGGTTAACCTGATGCCTCAACTCCCATCCTGGAGGACCGGAGCTTTGATTTCGGAATGCCGCTCCTAGATCGGTTGCCTTCTCTACGGCTCAAAGAGACCTGTCTTCCCTTTATTTCTTTTATTTCATCCCCTACAGGTTGGGTTGCCATATCAACTGGATCCCCAAGCCGTTGTGGTCTTCAACCGTTACCCTGATCAAGGAATCCTTAGCAGGTACTAGTTTCCTGGTCAGGAAACACCTAGAATCTGCGTAAGGCAGCGATCGATTCACTTTCCCTGATAGGACTATCCGAAAAGAAGTTCCTACCGGCTACCTATTGTCGTTTTAATCAGGTTGCATTAATCTCCGCTACCATATCAGATTCTCCATAAATCATAAATCCTTGGTTTTTACTTTTTATTCTCTACACTATTTGCTCATGAACACCTAAGTAGACCTTTCTTATAATCTCTCTTTCACCTATGTCTGTAGTTGATCTTCCCTCTTTTTTATAACTTTCAGTTTATCTCCCATAGAATACCATAAGCGTTATTTCTACATTTTAATTTTAATTTCGTACTGATCAGTCAACTTTGAAATATTTATTTAGTATGAAGAAACACCGATCCCCAGCTACAATCCTTGACTTTTTTAGAAAAAGCTACATCAACCATGAAGGATTATTAACGGGTGAATGATTACAATATAATATAAATTTCTGTACAGATAAAGTTTTTTTTTTAATTATTTTTTTTTTTTTTCATTTTTAGAAAAGAAAATAAAAAACCTTTTTAACATGTACCTTTTGGACAGATATATACCCAACAAATGGCAGAATACTGAGGTAATTCTATTGTAAAAAAAAAGGAGATCCCATGAATTAGAAAACTACAGACCTATAAGTCTTCTTAGTCACCTATACAAACTCCTTACAAGAATAGTAACGAATCGTCTTAAGAAAAAATTTGATTTCTATATACTATCAAATACTATCTACCACTGGATTTTGTAGATTTCCATAAAGCCTTTGTCATAGTAGAATTTGACAAAATCCTGGAAGCACTACAAGCATGCCGCATTAACTACCGATATACAAGGTTAATTTACAATACATACATGAACGCAACTATGTCGGTGAAACTACATAAGAACATGGATCATATCCCAATCGGTAGAGGAGTCCGACAGGGTGATACCTTATCGTCTAAACTGTTTACTGCAGTACTAGAATATGCTTGTGAAAAACTTAACTGTGAAGAGAAAGGCTTGAACAATGACGGTAGAAGATTAACAAACTTGAAATTCGCAGACAACATAGTTTTGTTCTCTGACAACCTCAAGAAGATATGTACAATGCTACATGAACTTCAGTTAGTGTGTGCCAGTATCGGTCTTAAAATAAACATCTCCAAAATAACATTCATGATAAACATAGTACCTAGCGGAAATATCAATATTGGAGATAACGAAGTAGAGCTGGTGGAAAAATACATATACCTTGGACATGAAATAAAGATCACAAGAGTTAAATAAACATGCGAACTACGAAAAAGAATAAACCTAGCTGGGCAGCCTATGGAAAACTCAAAGATATCTTTAAAAGCAATATACCAATTTCTTTAAAACGTAAAACATTTGACCAATGTGTGTTGCCTGTGAGGACCTATGGTGCCGAAACTTTGAGATTCCCAGCTACAACTTCTAAAACGCTGCAAATAGCTCAGAGGAAAATGATAAGGTCAATGCTGAGTATATCGCTTTGTGGCTTAGCTAGAAATGAAGACTTAAGGAGAACAAAAGTTACCCATGTAATTTTTACACTGAAAAGACCAAGGTTAGACAAAAGAAGTAAAGGAAGACCCCTACTCGTTGGACCGAAGATCTCAAGAAAATGTCAAGAAATCGGATAAAAAGTGCTCAAGGTAGATCACAATGGACACAAATGAGATGGCCCATGTTCAGCAGTGGACGCAAAGGGCTGGGTGATGATGATGATGATGATGATGATGATGATGATGATGATGATGACAGATAAAGGTAAATAAATTTCTTACGTTAAAAATCAATTTAGGAAATTGCCCAAGTATGTGCTTTCTAAAAAACTGATATGTTTACAATTTGCGTTCCGTAACACGTCACTTTATATAGGCAAAAATCCTTCACGAACCGATTTCTAGTACTTCGTGAGTGAATATATTATGGTAAGAAAGACAGTTGAGATTTAATTTCAATACAGAACATCACCATTCACATACGTATTTCATCCTTATGGAATCATCAGAGCGAACTTGTAGTAAACTCTATGAATGAAATCCGGATTTCTATTGTTTTTAAAAGATGTCGCTATAGCGTCTGTGTGTAAATATTTGTAAATAATTACTAATACGATAGAAATATTTGATAGATATGGTAGATAATTCTGGAAAACACATCAGCATGTCTAAAATATTCTGAAAACAAGTTTATGTTTTTTTCTTTCTTCAATTTAAGAGAAATACGTACACAGGTCCATAAAAGTTCCTTTATAATTATGTGGATAAATTGAAGAGTGCACTTTTAGTAGATCCATTCACTTTTGGTGGAGTTACAGACTTTCTCCTTATTTCAATTTCTAAAATCTTCTTTTTAATTATTACTAGAACGGCACTGCGTCACCTTGTTTATAATGTGGAGCGGGTGCTAAATCGGAAGTTATACAGCCGGGGTATCTTTATGGATATTGAGGGCGCCTTTAATTGCACTACTTTTGATTCCATATGTCATATGTTATGCTGCGGAAAGGTGTAAAGGTGGATCTGGCCCCTGCTTACTTTGAGGTATATAGCTGCGTAACAAAAACGTTGTTGCATTCGGGTGTCGACGTCTCGTAGCTGCTCTCAGAGTTTTGTCCCTCCTGCTGTAGTGCCTGGTGGTTAACGGCTTTCGTCAGCAACTGTCCGAACAAGGTATATATGCGCAAGCCTACGCTGATGACGTGCTTATACTCGTTGAGAGACTCCGCGAACGGTGCACGAGGTCGCTGAGGTGAACCTCGGGCTCGTTGAGGAATGGTGCCGAAAACAATCACTTGGAGTAAATCTTGAGAAGACTTCGAGAACCTACTAGAGAGCTTACTTTCTGTGGTAAGGATTTATCGGTTTTGATAAAGTAAAGTTTCTAGGAGTGATCCTGGATCCCAAACTTTCGTGGAAGGAACATCTCAGCGTCAAGGTAATGGAGGCCGCTGAGGAGGCTTCGGAGCCAAATGGGGTCTTTAGCCAAAAATATAAAGTTGAAGTTACCAATTCATGATAAAGCCTATACTGACGTATGTTGCCATTGTGTGGTGGCCTCGAGCTAGACTGTTTTTAGCTGAGGCCCAGTTGACTTACCTTCAGCGGTTGGCATCTTAGGAACCGTGAGGACCACTTCCGCAGCGGCTCTTAAGGCTCTGCTGGATTTACCTCCTCTACATATTGTAGAGCACGAAGCCATGATGGCAGCCTATTGTCTCAACTGCTCTGGATACTGGTTGGGAATGAGTAATCGGATAATCCATTGTGACATTTGGAAACAGGCCCTCGATTGTTGTCCTGTGCTCTCTATGGTACAGGACAGCATGCCCCCTAATTTGAGTTCTCATCCTGCTTCTTAGTTCTGAACGAGAGTATGCACTGATCCATAGAAGAGGGCTCACCTGGTTCACGGACGATTCCAGAGTAGACGAGCCGACAGATGCTGGTGTATGTGGTAACGAGCGGCCAGGGTCTTGGCTCCCATGCATCAGTCTTTCAGACCTAGATCTTTGTGATCCTGGTATTTGCTCAGGAAATAATATATAGGGCTTGCTCAGACAGGACTATCTCTAAGGGCTACAGGCTTTGGAATCGCCCAAAGTTAACTCTAACCCGGTTATTGAGTTGAAGACAGCACTTCCTGATGAGCTGACCAATAGAATTAACTTAGTATGGGTACCGGGATACATAGGCGTAAAAGGGAACGAACGGTCTGACGCCCTGGCTAGACAAGGCTCATCCACTCTGGCCGCATATAGTGCTGTATGTGTAATGAGGACGAGGAAACCTCCTCACACGTCCCCTAGGAGTTCCCGGCACTGGCTCATTAAAGGTGGCGGATTCTGGTTTCGGCGTCGTTAACCTTTAGATATACGAGTCCGGAGCAGCATGTGCCCCAGAAACGCCAAAGACTAGGTCCTATGGGCCTAGTCCATATAATAGGGGTGATACAATGGATCCGTCTTAGGTCTAAGCGTCTGAAGGGCTCACAAATGGGCCCTGCCTCTATCTACCATAACCATACCAATAGCCGATTATTAGTAAAATTATTTAATGAATTTCTTTGCAGTCAGTGGATGAATGTCGTGTCATTCTAATAAAATATTTAAAAAATGTACGCTTTCTGTCAATGTTTAATATATTGGAAAAGTGGTGATAAAAAACAGTAAATGATGATTATTTTCTGGTCATAAAACTAATAAAAATTAGTTTTATTGTAAAATCCTACCACATCGTGCTTAAAGTATATTTATTCATTGCAAAATGTTATTAATTTTGTTTTATCATCTGCCATTAATTTTTATTTTTTGCATTCACAAATAGAAACAGCTAAAGATAATAATAGACTGTAATATTTAACAATGATGATAATTGCTTTTTAAACACGTAAATCTAGTTATAATGGTCACAGTAAAAGTGTAAAAATAAAAATCAAAAGTGACATTGTGTTAATGAAAAATAAATATAGAAATTTTAAAGATACTTATAAAAGAAATATTTTCTTCGGCATGTTTAGTTGAACCGAAAGTTTTAGTAAAATGCGTAGTGTATTTATTATTTTTGTTTTTCTTACTGTCATTGCTCTTTGTAGTTGTGCTGGTACTAATCATAAGTTAGTTAAAAAACACAAGCATTGCCACAAGTGGTTGATTTGTAAGTAATTTTATATAATTCTTGTAATTTGTAAGTAATTTTAAGCATATGTGTAATAGTCTAATTTTAATAACTTTAAAAGATAGAAATCGTCCTAAGTAATTATATATTAAACAGGATTATATAAAAAAAAGTTCCAATATGGATTAGCAGCACAATTACTTGGATTGCATTTACTGCTTCTCTAAAGAGCTGGTTAGATGAGTAGTTAAAGTATTCTTTGAAATTGCAGACCCAAGACATTCGTTGACATAACGTGACCAAGATATTTAAATTTTTGTATCTTTATTTGATCAACTGGCTCTGCTCCTTTTGATAACTTTTGCAAGACATCTTTTGGTAACTCTATCAGCGTAGCTGATTCAGTACAATATAGGAAGATATATAACATATCAGTATAGTAATTTTGAGATATATATTTAGAATTTTATTCCTAATTTCTCTTGCATTGCATGGTCAAGATATTGAATTTTGGTCTGAAGCTACTTTCTTGTGGCATTTTAAAGTAATTACTATTTAAATGGGAATAAGCCACAATTAAAGGTTAAAGTACGTTTATTGACGTTTCAATTGCCACTTCGGAAATCGTTCTCAAAATACAAACATTAGCAAATTAAATTTAAATTTAAATTTAATTTTATCTGACTCATTTATATTAACAATTCAAACATACATTATACATTTTAAAGTAGACGACTTTAAAATAATGATATTGAGAAATATTGTTGTGTTGCTTTCCTGAGACGTCTTTACTTGTAAGATAGTTCATTCGATTACATAAAATCAACTTTAATTTGAGAATATTTGTCAGAAAAAATCATAGCATATAATTCGTCTTTAAAACGACAAACACATGCCATAATGACAGTAAAATTCTCCTGTTAGTGATTCCATAGTAAATTATGAGGGAAAACGCAGGACAAAAACCTCATAATACTATCCCGACATGGTAAGTATTTGGTTGTGCATTTAGTTTACTTTCAATAGACACCAAACTCTGATTTTATATGTTTGTTATTTAAAAAAAACATAAATGATGTATCCTCTATTATATGTTACTGACTTACTAATACTGGTATTTTCCTTTTAATAACTTCCTCTTTTAACCTTTTCGGTCACGCTTTTTTTTAGTGTAATGAAATATATTTTGTTAATAATTCCAAATTATTCCCAGTTATGGTATTCTTAATGTCTCTTGGTAGGAATGGTTGGTAGAATTAAATTTTTTATTAAATGGTTTTTTTATTAAAATAGGGGGCCCGTTTTTGATGTTGTCAATTGACGACATTGTGACTAACTGTAATATTTACTTAAACGAAGTTAAAATTCTTGTGTCGTCAATTGACGACACAGTGACTGAAAGGGTTAATTATGGGTAACCAGATCTTACTACATTCTGTATATATAGACTAGATATATATATATATATATATATATATATATATATATATTATATATATATATATATAATATGCATGGTTACATATTTGATATCTATCAAATTCTCTATTTTTAATATAAGATTGATGTTCACTTATTCTAACATTTAATAGCTTTGATGTTTCACCTAAATAAAACTTATCGCATTCACAAGGTATTTTATAAATAAAATTCCTTGTCATTTCTTGTTCATTGTTAGGTTTGGTTTTAGACCAAATAGATCTCAATATGTTTTTTGTTTTTAATGTTGTTGAAATGTTGAATTTGTTTCCTATCCTTTTAAGTTTTTCTAATAATCCTTTTATATATGGTATTGTTATTTTCTTCGTATTATTCTTTGTGTATGCTGTAGGATCTCGTTCTAAGTTGTTCTGTTCTATTCGGTCGATTGCTGAAAATTCCTTATTTATAAACGATGAAGGATAATCTTTTTTTAATAAAACAGATGGTACCAAATGTTTTTCCTTCAAGAACGAATTTTAAGTATCGTATATCGTATAAGTATTTAATTATTTCCTTTTTAATATTAATATTGTGATTTGATTTGAAATTTAAATATCTGTTGGTGTGTGTTGGATTTCTATTTACCTGAGTCTCATATCCAGTATCGTTTTTAGAGATTAAAACATCCAAGAAAGGTAGTATGTTATTACATTTTTTTTCAGTTGTAAATTTTATTGTCTCTTCTTTATTTTTTATATTATACAGGAATGTGTCTAACAACTCTGATCTATGAGGAAATATTAAGAATACATTATCTACATATCTCCACCATACTATGAGTTTTAAATTTTGTTTAGAAATAATATTTGTTTCAAAATTTCCATAATTATGTCGGCTAATAATGGAGATAAACTAGAGCCCATTGCTAGTCCAAAATTTTGTTTATTGAATTCATTATTTAGTTGAAAATATGTATTATCAGTACATAATGTTATTACTTCCATTATAGCTGATAGGTTTAGTCTTGTTCTAGTTGCCAAATTGATAGATCTAAAATATGTAAACATGCATGGGATAATGAACATAGGGTTTAATGGAATTATTCAAATAGTCCTAAAAGAAACGAATGGTAAAAAAAAATGTCAAAGGAGCGGCTCTAATTATGCTAAATGAGACCAATTGTGTTGCAAATTTCTCGGCAGAATGTAGTAGGATCTGGTTACCCATATTAAAAGAGAAAGTTATTAAAAGGAAAATACCAGTATTAAAAAGTCAGTAACATATAGAGGATATATCATTTATGTTTTTTTTTTTTAAATAACAAACATATAAAATCAGAATTTGGTGTTTCTTGAAAGTAAACTAAATGCCCGCCCAAATACTTACCATGTTGGAATAGTATTATGAGGTTTTTTTTCCTGGGTTTTCCCCATAATTTACTATGGAATCACTAACAGGAGAATTTTACTGTCATCATGACATCCTAGGAACGCAATTTAATAATATGTCTGAATTGTCAATATAAATGAGTCAGATAAAATTAAATTATTAGAAGAATTTTTTACCATGTAACAAAAAAACAAAATTTGTTTAATTTACTAATGTTTGTATTTTGAGAACGATTTCCGAAGTGGAAATTAAAACGTCAATAAACCTACTTTCTCCTTTAATTGTGGCTTATTCCCATTTAAACCGTAAGATATTCAATTGTTTTACTTATTTTTTTTTAGTTGATTTTACCATCGTGTAGGTGGTCGTCCTCTGTTTCCCTTATCTGTCTTTGGATTTCATTCCAGTATTTTGCGAATGCGTCATCTATCCATCTTCCTTCCCCACGACGGTTTTTATTTTCACCAATTTGTATAGTTTCTGTCACATCTATAAACCTACTTAGTTGTATTTCGTAGATCTTCATTTTGTCTTTTGGTGTGACACATGTCATTGATCGTTCTATTATCTTTTTGATACTATTAGTTTCGAAACTTTTTCTTTTGTGACTGAAAGTGTTTCTGTATCACAAGTCATTAGTGGTATTACACACTGATGGAATACTTCTTTCTTCATATTAATTATTAAAGCTGCATATGCCACTTATTTAACCCTTATAATACCAGATTTTTTATAACACGTAATACCAATGCGGTCGATAGTGACCCCAAATTTCATCCCCCAAAGTCTATTAAACAGTGTAATAATATTTGCAAAAAAATAGTTATTTATATAAAGCACACACAGTAAATTTAAAGTTTTAAAATACTTACGTAAATTATAGTAAAAATAATAATAGTTTTACAAATTGTTTGTTGTACATTTAAGGCAAGATCCTTACAAATAAATCGATTGCACTTCTGACATCTCTGGGGATACTTTTTGTCCAAATTTCTGCGGCGTTTCTAACATCTACCACGTTTTAATTCTCCAGGTTTTTCCGGATTATCTTGTGATGTACAGTTTATCAAACCTAGGAATAAGTTTGAAAATCTTACAATCGCCCACCAGATGCGCACTAAAATTATCGGGAATATATTAGTAGAAGTAAATAACTGGACCTATAAATTTCGGTGGGTTCAGTCTGCGACAGAGTTTTCTTAAAGAGCAGTGACAGTTACTTTAAATGGAATTTAAATCAAAATTGAATCGAAAAATTTTGTCCGGTCAAAACCGAGAAAAGCGTGGAAAAAGCGATGTAAACACGCTAAACAGTTGTTTAGGGAAAAAAGGAACCTAAATTTCATTTTTGATCAAATAATAATTAATCTTTATGAAGACAGTAGTAGTGATTTTAGTGAGGATAATTCCGAGTCTGATAGTTATTTTTCAGGAGTTGTGCCTATATAAACATTTTACCCTTCTTAACTATTGTTTCTTATAGCTACGTCTTTTCTAAGTTTTAAAATGTTCTTTTTCGTCCATTTCTAAGGCTCTATAAGTTTTTTAATTATATATTTTTTGGCTTTTTTTGTTTCAATGTTCAAGAAAGGCGATAAAGAAGACCCAACAATTATAGAGGTATAAATCTACTGAACATGGCACTTAAGCTTACCACAAAAGTCATAACCAATAAAATCAATAAATTAACAATTTTATCAGATGAACAATAAGGATTCAGATCCTGAAGATCCTGCGTAGACGCCGTACTTGTACTAAGACAAATCACAGAAAACCATAGAGTACAATAAACCAGCATATCTATGTTTTATATACCTGACAAAGGCTTTTGATCGTATCCAAGTCGAAGACGTCTTACATCTACTGTATAAAAAAAAGACACCAATCAGTATTATAAAAACCATCGAAAACATCTACCTCCATAATCGAATACAGGCAAAGATAAATGCAAAACTAACACAGTGTATACCAGTACAAAGCGGAGTCAGACAGGGTGGTTCGTTAAGCCCACTTTTCTTTAATATAATAATGGACGAAATAATATAAGCAGGTCGTAAAGGTCATGACTACAGAATGGGGAACAAAGAAATCCAAATATTATGTTATGCAGACGACGCCGCATTAATCGCCGAGACAGAAGATGAGCTCCAAAGATGAATCAAAGATAGACATATCTTCAATATAACAGCTAAGAAATACAATATGATAATATCAGCAAAAAAACCAAATGTATGACAACATCTCAATACCCACTACGGTGTAAAATCGAAATTGATGGGAAAATAATAAAGCAGTGCTATACGTGCTATAACTGGGTAAGTGCAGTTGTATAGGTAATGCCGCTAAGAGATTAGGCATTGAAATGTGCAACAAGTTGATAACTTAAGATATCGAGTTGTAGTATTAAACAAAGGATGATTTATAAAGTTATCTACTTCTGAAAGTTAGTTATATTGATTCAAAAGGTGCTTTGTGAAATGTCCGGTTGTACCATAACATGAAGACGATATATTTACATCTATTAGTAAACTTATCTCAAAAATGAAAATTTAATTATCTAGTTGTAGTATTGAGGTGACGATATCTGTTTGAAAGTTTGCATTTATAATGAGATTTCAATTGCAACCAACTATAGTAGACTATAATTGTAAAAATTATATTTTAGTACAGAAGTTTTATTTTTTGGCGTTCCTGGCCTTCAAATTTAAAGCCATTTTGGTGATTGGTTCCATCTGGGCGATCACATTCATATTCGGAAAAGTTTTCGCAGCCTTTAAACTGGCTGAATACATGAAAGGAAGTAATAGTAAGTATATAATTATATTTTTATGTAACTACACAAATAGTTGTTACGATTAATAAAGTTAATATATGCACACAACCAAACTTGGAATATCAATTTAAAAAATCGGATTGGAATTGGAATTTGGAATCGAATTTCAAAAAACAATTCCCAAAACTTTTGGGAGATATTCGTTGGACTTTCCGAGTTTGAATTTGTATCAGCGCAAGTGTCTGATCAGGCTGGGATAGGCCGAAATGATCATAACACTTTATGGATACCGATTCGAGCACGGGAAGTTTAGCGAATATGTCCTCCTAGGTCATTTAATATAATAAAGCGATAGCGGCTTTCGCTAAAAGATTTAATCTTTTACGTATATACCTATATATATATATATATATATATATATATATATATATATAATATATATATATACCGGTACGGAACGAAAACCTATATACGTTAAGCTTTGCAGACGATCAACTAGTGATTGCACAAGACCAAGACGACCTCAGCTACATGATGAAGAAACTACAAGAAGAATATACCAAGGCTGGCCTAGATGTTAACCTCGCGAAAACAGAGTATCTATCTACAAGTGAAGAAGACATAGAAGATCTACAGATTGATGACAACGTAAAAATCAAAGGAAAGGATAAATTCAAATACTTGGGGTTTATAATCACGAAAAAGGCAACAACAGAGGAAGAAATTACACAAAGATTAGGACAAACAAGGGTTGAGTTTACCGAAAGTACAAGCTGATTATAGCTGCAAATGTCAAACATGGAACAAAAAAATTCGGTTTAGCAGTGTTGGCATGTTTTATATTGTATAAGCTGTATGCTTCAAATGTAACAGATAAACCTTTAGAAAAGTACGATTTGATTATATTATGTTATGAATTCTGCAATTTTTGATTTATGTAAAACAAGAATGAGTAAATATTTGTTTCTTTGAAGATTAACTGAAGTTAATTATTGGAATTTTTTTTGGCAATTGCCCTTTGATAGATTAGATGATAGATTTGGCAATCGTCAAATTAGCAGTTGCCAGATTGCAACAGTTGTTGGCAATTAATCTTGAAAGAGACAAATATTTACCTAATCGTTATTTTTCATATAAATTAAAAATTGCAGAATTCATAAAATAGTATAATCAAAAAGTACTTTCTAAAAGCTTTCTCTCTTTATATTGGAAGCATAAAACATTATAAAAACACCAAAACACTGCCAAACCGAAATATTTTATTTCATGGTTGACATTTGGGGCTATATTCAGCTTGTACTTTCGATAAACTCAACCGAAACAAGAACAGCAATCCGACAACTTAACTCAGTATGGTGGGATAGACACCTAAATATGAAGACAAAAACACAGATTTATAAAACATTAGTGCGAAATATTATGACATATGGGACTGAAAATCGGATTATAAAGATAGTAGCAACAGAGATTTAATGCCTGCGAAGGTGCTGCAGAGTAACAAGAATGAATAGGAGAAGTAATGACGAAATATAGCAAAGAACATCAATAGAAACAGACATACTAACATATATAGAGCAAAAAAGACTAAAGTGGTATGGACATGTAAGAAGAAGCGACACCAGATGGATAAAGAGAATAACCGAATGGAGCCCTGTAGGAAGGAGGAAAAGAGGACGACCCCAAAGATCTTGGAAGAACGAAGTAGACGACGCCATGAGTAAGAGAGACATAAACGATAGAGAATGGGACAACAGAGAGAGATGGAAACGGTTGAGCAAGGGAAGACAGTGAATACTATAGAATCTCCGAATATTATATATATATATATATATATATATATATATATATATATATATATATATATATGTACAAGGTTAACAATGTCAAAGCCTACCTTATAAACGTACTAATTTGGATACACCACGTCAACGATGTAATATTTTAAGGATGAAACCTATGAAAAAATGTTTGCATCCAAAGTAGCTGATAGCAATTGCCGAATCTTGTTTCCGAAATGTTAGTGGTATACGAAAAAAATTCTTTTGGTAAATATATGTTGTGTATTTATTGTGCATATAAAACATATACAGTGTAGGTAAAAGTTTATGGTCGGTATGGTAAAATTTAACAGGATATCTAACGCAGATATAAAATCATATTTTCAGCGAATAGACAAAGATAACAATCATATTTCCCCTTGGTCTCCCCTCTGGTAAACTGTAACTAGTTGATTGTTTACCAGTATTCAAATTAGCGAGTACACAAACATATTGGCTATTAACATTTATGTGTATCAGTATTGAAGTGAAAGAACCGAACGAAGGATATATTTCTTATAACTTGAAAAATAAATTAAACAATACAAATAGTACTTATATTTACATTACACATTAATAAATCGCGAATCGTCTAAATCGACATTTAAAAACAAGTTTTTCCACTTTTCTTGTTAACCGTGTTCTTCTTTTATTTAAAATTAAACCAGATTTTAAACATGTGTTCACAAGGAAAAGATTTTATTACAATACTACAATATTTTATGAATATAGTGGTTAAGTTAGGATATACATGACGATGGTTTTTCCACCACGGTAATGGACAGTTCCAATCTCCGTTCGAAATTTTTTGTGGGTAATATATCATCAGACAAATACATGTCGACTTCTTTTATATCTCTCGTTACAGGTGTATGTTTAGATGAGTCACGTCCAATTAATTCATCAAAAATACACCATGGACTTAGTCATCTTTATCAGTTTCTTTTTTTTTGTACTGGTTGATTTTCAAGATTTACTAAACTTATGCAAAGACTCGTTTCATCCGTTTTCCATAGGTGAAGAACCAGCTTGTAAAAAGTTTGCAGGGTGGATTCCTGGATATAAACTGCCAACAAGAAAAACTGTCAGGTTCATTACTTCAGGAATGTTATGTCAAAACTGATTTAATAATAGATAAAATAAAAAGTCCTATTTTCGACAATTCTACAAAAAACACATTTAAAAAAAGTACCTTATCTTCAGAAAGGCTTTTAAAGTAATAATTACAACATAACAAAGTTCCAATCCAAGACGTGGAAACTAGGTAGAACTTCACCTACTACATGTTAAAAAAAATGACCGAGTTAGAAGAGGCAATCCATTCCACATCGGTATTAAATAATACAGACTTAGACCAAATCTAAATAAATAACACTGGATTATTTGTTCTCAGCTTTCCCAAATTTTACGGCCGTTTAAAGAAATAACAAGTACAATGAGTGACCAAAAATACTTGAAGGGTAGTTCAGTGATTGTTATGGTACACTGCCTGCAAGAATCTTGCAATAAAATTTTAGCAAACGGTAAATTTAGCAATAAGGTTTAGCAAACCTTACATCCATAGTATCCGACGTAGTACAGTTACTAATATCGGGTTTAGCAAAAAGATTTAAAGTGATAGAACAGAGTGGCACATTGTTATTATGTACATTTATGGATTCACCATTTAAAGTGCAGGGTTTTTCTGAGAAAAATGAAGATAAAAAAATTAAAGAAAAAGTTAAGAAGCTGGTTACTTCTATAATTAACGAACAAGAAGATTGTACTATTGAAAATCAAAGAGTACAAGAAAAAGAAACCAATAAAGATGACTTAAATCCATGGTGTATTTTTGATCAATTAATTGGAGATGGCTCATCTACGCGTACACCTTAATCGAGAGTCCATTACAACGGTGGAAAAACCATCGCCATGTATATCCTAACTTAACCACTATTAGTATTGTAAATGTGAACACATGTTCAAAATCTGGTTTAATTTGAAATAAAAAACGAAGACGGTTAATAAGAAGTAAAGTTGAAAAAACGTATGTTTTTGAATGTCAATAACGTGTAATGTAAATGTAAGTACGAGTTACTATTTGTATTGTTTAGTTTATTTTTTAAGTTATAATAAATAAATCATTAGTTATGATAATAAGTAATAATTATTATATTAAGTAATTAATATATAATAAGTAATAATTAAAATAAATAATAAGTTATAATAAATAAAACTACTTTTAAACAATCATAGTTACTTGTTTACAAAAATTTAAATTTTTAAATGCCTTCATTTTTTTGGAATCCTGAGAAAATTAACAAATATTTTTGAAAAATTTAAATGCAGAATAAAAGATTACATTATTACCGAGGGCCAAAAGTCCCTTAGAATAAACAAAAAGGTTTTTGAATAAGATATTTGAAATTAAAAATCACACTAATTTTTTTTTCACCCCTATAACTTATTAAAAAAAAACATTATAGAAGTTTTCAGGGACTTTCGGCCCTCGGTAATAATGTATTGTTTCATTCTGCGTTTAAATTTTTCAAAAATATTTATTAGTTTTCTCAGAATTCGCAAAAAATTAATGCATTTAAAAAATATTGACTACCACGACCCACCTCTACTACTCGTTACTCGGCCGGCCAAACCAGACCAGACCGACGTTACCAAATAATTATTGTGTATGAATATTTTTTAATGTAGCGTTATTGTATGCAGTTTATTATTTCATATTGAGAATAAGGCACAATGTGACTTTAAAATAAGCTTATTTTGATGTTAAGATTTTTAATTCGGAAATCATACTTAATATACGAAACATTAATAAATTTTATTTATATAAAACGATTTCCGAAGTGGAAATCAAAATGTTATATTACACTTATTGTAAAGTAAACTTGTGGCATATTCCCAATAAAAAAACAGTAAGCTGCCATTTAAATCAATTTCGCCCAAATTGGATTATCTTAGAACATTGTTCAAATGCAAAAAAAAAACAGCAGATCAAATAAATCCAATAAGTTTGGCAACGTTGAACTTCCCCTTTCCAGGCATGCATGTTTGGCGATATAAAGGACGGACCTAATATACCTCTCTCTTTCTAAACAGCTGTTTCTCACTCCATCTCACGTAAGGTCCATACCGACCATAAGCTTTTCCTACACTGTAGATTTACCAAAAAGAATACATTACATTATTGACTTAACATATAATGTTTAACTGGGATAAAATATCGGGGATAACTATATTCAAATTAATCCGCTGTCGAATTCACATCGGACAATGTGGCCGATAATGTGACATCACTTCAGTCGTTGATCAGCTACATGTAAAAATATTAACGTGTTCCATCCTTAGTATATTACATCGTTGCACTATATATATATAATATATATATATATATATATATATATATATATATATATATATATATATATATATATATGATTTCAATATTTAAAAAAATATACAACTTAAATGGATTTTTATATGAGTTTGTTGTTCATGAATTTCACAATGTGGGTTCGACTCTGAAATAAAAGAGAGAAAAAGATTAGTAAATTGTTAAATAAATTAATTTTGACTTACCTGGTATAGTGTTAATAATTTCTGAATAGTATAGTTGCCTAGTGTATAGGTGAATCGTCTAAACCTTAAAAAGAACAAAAAGAAGAATTCTTAAAAAAATATTTAAACATAGAAATTTTAATAAACGTCCGAAAATAAACTGTCAAGCAAGTCTGTGGGAGCAAAATTAATAGAGGTTTTGTTAAATAAGAAATTACAATGCTGTGGAGATGAAAAGAATAAATTGTATTAGTATTGTAATAGAATAAGTTTTATATCTGAACATTTTTTTTAATTCCCAAATTAGATGTGATTAAAGTGATTATGAGAAATTAATGTGGATTGATAAATGTATCAGAACAGGACAGTTTTATGGTTTAATAAAATAGAAGACGAAAAGAAAAAAGAACGTTGGTTGCTGTTAGCAACGGATAATAATTGGTTTTTTTGGGGACGCCAACGAGGATTTTTGGACGAAGAGAGCCCTGAAACTGTGGAATAGGTCGGGAGTGTTTTTTAACTCGTCTAATTAGAATTTAGTTTTTCCACAGTTTCCACAGCAGAGTTATCCAGAATTTGTTCCAGAGAGTAAGAGAAACAATTTGACATAAATTATATTGGAGTATAGAAATGTCATTTAAATTGAGAAAATTAAAATTCATGAATTAACATAATTGCGATAGGCCTTAAAAATTGAAAATATTAATGATCATTAAACTAAAAATAGAATAGTACGTACCTTAACTTCCGAAGAGAGGATTGATATTCCAGTTTCACCGATTATTTTGCGAGTAGTTAGTTTTCTTTAAAGAAATCAGAACTGTTTTAAAGTGAGGTTGGATAATAATTTTGGGGATCATTTGAAATTTTGATTATATTTGAATGCAAGTTTAATGTCAGCGGAATAAAGTGTTCAGTTTCTTTTTCTTTATAGTTCATTTAAACACTTTATAAAGTTGCAATATTTATTTAGTTTTTAGGTGCTTGTAGAGAGTCTCCACATTTTGTAATAAATTTTTATTGTCACGTCACTAAACCACGTTAAGATTTACACGATTCCTATTTTTGTAAATTTTTAAAGGCAACCCAAGTTGCAGACGAATTTTATTGTTTATATTAAATTTGTTCAATATTAATAAATAACGTGCTTCATTAGGGTTAATTTATCAAAAGTCTAAAGTAAATTTTGGTTTAATTTCTTTTTGAACTCTACCAATAGACTACAGAGTCGACGTCACACAGTGACAGATTGTTTAGAACACATAATTGAGCTAGCTGAGGTATATATTAAATTAAACAACGAACCACATATTTTAAAATAAAAATTACATTTATTATAAAAAAAAATAAAATTAATAAAATACAACTTTTTCAATATATATATATATATATATGTATATATATATATATATATATATATATATATATATATTTATATATATATATATATATATATATATATATATATAATAAATAGTAATTCATCTATGTTTTTGGCTATTAGATCATCACGAAGTAATATATTCTTCTCCTCATCATTACGACCATGCATACAGTAAAAATCTACAAGTACCACCATCGTCCGCTGATTATGTTTACGATTATCCGTCTAAAGGAACATCTTACTCCGAAAAGAGCTATCCAATCAATACTTCACCTACTGCGTATGGAAGAGGATACGCAGAACACGAAAATTTCTATGACGCTATTAGGAGGTATGATTTAGCATTTTACTACAAAATTTTAGTTGATAAATGGTTATTTGTATTTTAATTTTTAACTAATAAAACTTAAAGAAATAAACTCTGAAATAATGGAATATAATACAAAACAAGAAAATTTTTATTTCGACTACATATTTAATCCAAGTTCATCAATAAAATGCTCATAATTTCCGGAAATTTCAATACAATTATTCTTCTTTTTTCCTTCTGTATTTTAGGAAAATTAAGCGAGCGATCCTCAGCGTTCTTCTTTCTCCCGTTCTGTTAATATGTTGATTACTCTTTTTTTATACCCAGTTAATTAATGACTTCGACAATATATTATGTGGGTCTTGTACTTTCTTTCTTTTTCTTTTAGTGCCTATCCTCTGTGGATATTGGCAATCGCGTTGGTCCATACAACTTTGTTGACAGCTGCTCTAAATAGATCTATGGTAGTCATTTCCTGCCCACTGTCTGATGTTCGTCGGCCACGATGTCCTTCTGCGCCCTTGAGATCTTGTGCCTTCTATCTTGCCTTGTAAAATTAGTTGAATTAGTTGATACTTCTCATTGCGCATCACATGCCCTAAGTATGCCATCTTTCTGATTTTTACGATAATAATTTACAGATCTTTATTCATACGTTGAGTCACGTTGTTGTTTGTAACATGATGCATATAGAAAATTCTGAGCATGCGGCGGTAGCACCACATTTCGAAGGCTTCTAACCGTTTGGTTTGTTGCCTCCGTCAAGGTCTAGGCTTCGCCTCCATATAAAAGGGTAGAAAATACATAGCATCTCAAGAGTCGTGTTCTTATATCAATGTTTAGGTGCAAATTACATAAAATCTTTCTGATGCGATTGAAGACAGCTCTCGCCTTTTCTATACATCTTATTTCCTGTGATTGATCCCATTCCTTATTTAGGCTGCATCCAAGATATACAATTTTGTCGACTATTTTCAAGGGTTCATTATTAGCTGTGGATTGGTGTTGTATTACGTCGTTTTTACTTACTACAAGAATTTTGACCTTCTAAAGGTCGATTCAGACACATCAGTCCCGTCATAGTCTCGGCGCCGAACCGATCCTGTTTGGTCACAGAACTATCAACTATCTGACAGCTGGGAAACTGTCAACTGATGAGTGTGAATGCCGGCAACATATTTGTATTAAAGAATATTTTGTATGACGGATTGTTCACTTCGGCGCAATTACTGTGACGAGACGTGACTGATGTGTCTGAATCAACCTTAACAGTTTAATTTCTTGCCGTATCCGTCACAGGCTTCCACTGCACGGTCTATTAATGTTTGCTGATCCTCTGCATTATCAGCAATCAAAACCGTATCGTCTGCATATCTTAAATTGTTTATAATTTCACCATTAATATATATATATATATATATATATATATATATATATATATATATATATATGCCGGTTTAGAACGTCCTTCTCCGTTGTCCGACACCTAACTTCCAACCTCTTCTATCGTGGCAATCTTCCGTTGATAGATTCTGTTCGCTCATTGACTTTTTTATGTTTTGCTGCTACTCTAGTTTGGGTCTTCCTTGCTTTCTATTCCCTATTGGGGTCCAGTTCAGTATTTTTTTGGGCCATCTAGTATTTTGCATTCGCTCTACGTGTCCGTACTAGGTAAGTTGTTTCTTTTCGATATCCTGAATTATCGTACCTTTCATTCCCATTCGTTGTTTTATATGGTCATTCCTCATTCTTTCTCTGCGTGATACTCGCATAGATCTTCATATCGCGTCCATTTCGACTGCCTCTACCTTCTTTTTTGTCTGTCTGGAATTCTCCATGTTTCCGCTCCATACAATAGGCTGCTCTTAACCATTGTCTCGTATATATTAAATTTTCTCCTTTTTGTTATCTCCTTGCTCCACAAGATGCCATTCAGACATCCTATTATCTTTTTAGCTGTAACTATTCGTTTTTCTATCTCTTTCACATCTGTTCCAGTATTGTCGAATGTGATACCTATATATTCATATTCTTGATATTGCAGAATTTCTTGACCGTTGTCCAACTCCAAATTTTCGCTCTGAGAGCCTACACCTAGATATTTCGTTTTATTTACGTTAACTGACAACCCCCTTTCCTCATACTCTTCTATCAGTTTTCTAATCATATATTGCATGTCGTCTTTGTCATTGGCCACCATGACCTGATCATCTGCAAACTGAAGAGTAAACAGGTATCTGTCAACTATCTCTATACCCATTCCGTGTATTTTCTTTTTCCAGTTCTTATGAAGGCTTCCACTATGAAGGCATCTGTGAGTTTTTTACCTATCTTAATTCTTGATTGTGAATTTTCATACAGTTCTTTAAGTGCAGCTATATAGTTGTGATTGATGTTCGTTTGTTCTAATACCTTCCACAGTCTCGATACTGGGACTGTATCATATGCTTTTTGTAGGTCCACAAATGTAAGATGGGTTTCCAGATGTCTAGCAGATCTCTTCTCTATGACTTATTTTAGACACAATACGTTGTCGGTACACGATCTACCTGCTCTAAGCCGCTTTGATCTTCTTCTTCTTTCTCTTTATAGTCTCCTTCAATTAGATCTCGCAGTATTCTACTGTATAGTCTGCTCAGTGTACTCGTGATTAATACAACTCGATAGTTGTTACAGTCCAGTTTATTTCCTTTTTTATGGATGGATGATATATAAGCTGTTTTCTAGTCTTCTGGAACAGGATGTTCATTTAGGCATTTATTGATAATTATTGTTAGATTTCTAAAGAGTTTTTCCGTTCCCCATCTTAACATTTCGGAGAAAATCCCTTCTGGTCCGCTAGCTTTTCCTAACTTAAGGTTCAAAACTGTGTTTTTTACTGTTTCTTCGGATACCTCTACTTCTTCTCCATTTACTACAAAATTTTTTGGAAATTCTATCATGTATTTTGTCTAGTTTCTTGTAGTAGACCTTTGTAGTGTTGTATCCACTGCTCCGGTTTGATTATCTGGATATTTGCTCTGTCCTTTGCTGGGTTTTTGACATTTGATATAAATTTTCATACCTCCGAGCATTTCCTTTCTCCGATATAATTGTTAACTTCTTCACATTTCTTATCCCACGTCTCGTTCTTAGCTAAATTAATTTCCGCTCTTAATTGTCTTTTTGTTTGTTTATAATCTTCCAGATCTTGTTCATTTTTTGTTGCCAACCATTTTAAATATTTTTCTTTCTTTTCCTTAACTAGTAACTCTATCTCCTCGTTCCACCAGTATTTTTTGTTGATCTCCTTTGCTTTCATTCCTACTGCTTCTCTGGTGGCATTTCTTAGACTTTCGATAACGTTCTCATAGATTTCATAAAAGGTGCATTCTTCCGCATTTGATTGTTTGCTGTCAAGGCGCCTCTGATAAAGAAATACCGTACTTTCATCGTTAAAACTTTGAAAATTATACTTTGTTGTACACATTTCGTCGGTAAATACGGAATCGTTGTTATGTTCATCTTTGTCCTGATTTGTTCTTCTAAATTTTATTCTTACTTTGGCTCTTACTAAAAAATGATCTGATCCGCAAGTGAGTCCTCTCAACACTGTTACGTCGTTCACTTCTATATTTGTTTCTTGTTTACGTATCACATAGTCAATGATGGATTTTAGGTTGCGGGTATTCTGTGTCCATGTGTAGCGGTGAATATCTTTCTGTTTAAAGAATCCATTGTTTATTCTGAGATTGTGGGTTTCGCACATATGTATCAGCCTTTGGCCATTATCGTTGGTTACTTCTTACCCAAATGGGCCTACAACTGGGCTATTGTTCATCTTTCCCGTTCTTCCATTGAAGTCCCCTATCATTATAATTTCTTTATTTTTTCCAATATTTCCTAGGATTTCGTCAAGTTTGTCAAAGAACTCCTGTTTAATGTCTGTCGTCTGAGGGAGTATATGCCATGATAATGGCGATGTTATGGCCGTGTAGTTTTAAGTTTACCGTTAAGATATTTTCATCTACAGCTTCCCAATTTGTAATTTTGCTTTTCCAGTTTTTCTTTATTAATATGGATACCCCTCTAGCTGCTCTTCTTTTCTTTGGAACTCCAGTAAAAACTTGAATATATTCTCCGATAACTCCAGTACCATGTCCTTTTTTCTTGGTCTCTGTTAGTGCTACTACATCGATGTTTAGTTTCTGGATTTCTGATGCAATGATATCCGTTTTTAGTCTAATACCCTGTACGTTCCACGTAGCGAAACTCATATTCCATTTTCTTTGCCGTGTCCGTCGTCTATTTGATCCGTCAAATGTTCCGACGCTTCTTTTAGGTTGTTTGGTAAGTTTAGATTTTTCCGAGTATTAGAGAACCAGTCTAATGCCTCAACCCCCATCCTTGAGGGCCAGGACAGTTTTTGTTTCACCATGAGTATTTTATTTCCTCACTACCCTCTGAATCTACTGGCTTGTAGACCCAGCGAGCTTCCCCTAATTCCCATAGGGACGCACCCGATGGAGGTAACTGTCAAATTCCCTCACGGGCCATTGATTTTTATACCGTATTTTAAACATTCAATAGCTTCCCTGAACAGCATGTCCGAGTAAGTATTGAACAACTTCGGTGATAAAATGCAGCCTTTACGTACTCCCCGTTTTAACGTGAATTCTTGTAAGGTTTCGTTGTCAACTCGTACAGTTGCCCTTTGCTATAAGTATAAATTTTTAATTAGGCGTAAATCTCTGTCATCAATACTAGATCTTTTTCAGTATCTGAAATAATTTTAGATTTTGCACCCTGTCGAATGCTTTTTCAAAGTCTCCAAAGCATGCGTAGACTTCGCAATTTACATCTCGAGCTTTGTGTATCAATACTTGTATGGGAAATAGGGCCTCTCACGATCCCAGTCTGTTCTAAACCCAAACTGAACAATGCTAATGTTTTCTTCAAGTTTTCTATATATGCGAGAGTGAATAACAGAAAGAAGAATTTTGAGTGCATGGCTCATTAAGCTTATAATTCTGTAATCAGAGCATCTAGTGGCATTTGCCTTTTTGGGGAGAGGGATGAAGGTGGCAACTAGCCAATCTGTAGGAAATTCTGCAGTTTCATAGAATATGTTCAGTAGACTCGTTATCAGTTTGAGTTGGTTGTTTTCAAATAGTTTCAATATTTCAACTTGTTTGTTATCAGGTCCAGGTGCTTTGGTGGTTTTTAGTCTTTTTATTGCATATGTTACTTCACTGAGCATTATTTCTGGTCCTGAACATCCAGAAACTCTGATTTCTGTCTCTTGCTCTTCCTTGAATAATTCTTTCATGTATTACCTCCATCTTTCAGTATTCTCTCATTTTCTTAGAGAAGATTGTTGTGCTCGTCTAGTATTAAGTTATGACTTCGTGATTCTTTTTCTCCCGTTAAGTTTTTGATCTTTTTATGTAGGTTAAAAGTGTCATGCATCTGTTCTAGGGATTCTATTTCTATGCATTGATCTTGTAGCCATGATTCTTTTGCTTTTATTTTTTGCTTTTAATATATATACAGTAGAACCCCTCATATCCGACCCTCACGAGACCGGGCCGTGGTCGGAACGGCTAAAAGGTCAGATATGCCGAGGAATAATAAAACACGTTTTTCGGGTAAAAAAGCCATATATTGCACTAAACTATTAGTACAGAACTGTACAAAATACCCACTCAATACACATATGTAGTGCTCATTTTTATATTACAGTAACAACGAAAAATATTATAAATACATACAGTACTGTACTGTTTAATCAAAAAGACAAACAGTTAGAAGAAGTCCTTAACACTCTTTTGCTTCAATTTACGTAATCTTGATTTAGCTGAAAAATCACGCAATTTCTTTGCCCACAACACGTCCATAGGTGTAGCTCTCGGGTCCTGCTCCAAATATTTCAACACTACGTCAAATGCGTCTTTAGCCTCTGAATGCGTCACTCCAGTATCACGATCAACTTCTTCTTCTTCAGCGTCGCTGTCTTCATTATTTGCACTTTGAACTGCAGCAACTATTTCGTCATCATTGAGTTCTTCATTTGTAGACTCGGCCATGTCAGCTTCGGTCAGCCATTCCTCCACATCTGTCAGCTGCAGCTGGACACCGTGTTGCAGTTCCTGCAGGTCTTGAAGAGTTTCTGTGACGTCGTCTTCTTCAGCTTCAAGGTCAACTTCCATTGATGATGTGGGCTCATCATCGTCCTTATCAGCACTATCGCTTTGTTTTAATGATGGCCAAATTTTCTTCCACGATTTTTGAAGAGTTGTCTCTTTGATTTCATCCCATGCAGAAGCGGCGGTATAGATGGCGTCTTTTATGTTTAACATCTTCATGGCCTCCAATAGTGAGCAGCCTCCTTCTGTTTTGTCCAAAAGAGACCTGACATATTTTTTCCGGTACCGTCTTTTACTCACTCGATTACGCCTTGGTCCATTGGCTGGATTAATGGGGTGACATGTGGAGGTAAAAACATCGCTTTTATGTTGCCTTTCTTCAAGTCATGCTCTGGGGGATGGCTTGGTGCAGTATCCAGCAACAACACAGCTCGAAGTGGCAGGTTTTTTGATTTTAAGTGTTTTTTAACAGCGGGCACGAATTCAAGAAAAAACCATTCTTTAAAAAGAGCACAATCCATCCAGGCAGATGATTGATTACGGTAATACACGGGAAGTGTTGCCATATTGAGATTCTTAAAATCTCTCGGCTTCTTAGATTTGCCGATTACAAACAACGGCAGTTTGTGACTGCCACTGGCGTTGCTACACGTAGCAATTGTTAGTCTATCCTTAGCTAGCTTTGTACCCAAAACAGGCTTATTTTTAGAAGCAAGAGTAGATTTTGGCAACATTTTATAGTTCAGTCCGGTCTCGTCTACGTTATATACTTGTTCGGCTACAAGATTACTATCCGACACCAACTTTTGAAACTTTTCTACAAAATCTTTTGCAGCATCGTCATCAGCAGACAACTTTTCACCCGCAATAACAACATGTCTAATGCCGTGGCGAAGCTTCCAGCGGTGAAACCAACCTTCGCTTGCCTGGAAAGTCTTAACATCTCCTCCCAATTTTTCAAACAGCTTTATGGCTTCTTCTGTCACAAGAGGCCCCGACAAAGGAGTCCCTTTTCGCCGTTCTTGGCAAAACCAAACCCAAAGAGCTTCGTCAACGAGTTCTAACTTAGGTTTTTTTAACATTTTCCGATTTTTAAGAGCATCTTCCGTTTCAACGGTCATAGAATAGGTTTCGATGTCTTTACGGTTCTTTCTTCAGTCTTTAACTGTTGTCACGCCGACCCCTAGCTCTGCGGCTAATTTTACTAGTGACTCACCACGGTCCAATCGTTGGAGCACTTCAAGTTTTTGTTTAAGGGTAACGCACACACGCTTACGTTTTTGAGTAGCCATAGATAACGTTCACTAATCGCACAACACAGTTTTTTACACAATCACAAACCAAAGATTGTACATACAACAATCACGAAAACAAAACAGTCAAGTATGTAGAGCAACGTTTACGTCGACAATCAGAACGCAACTGTCCGTTTAACAGAGAAACAAGCACAGCGCTGATGATGAGTCATGTTTCACGTTGAGACTTGTCCGCCGGCAAACCGGCAAAAGACGGTCGGGCACATGGTCGGATATCCCGAGGAGTCGGATATTCCGAGGTCGGATATGAGGGGTTCTCATATCCATCTCATATCTCATATATATATATATATATATATATATATATATATATATATATATATATATATATATATATATATATATATATATAAGGATCACTCAGACGAGTGGTGGGTTCTTATATCGGTCTCTAGGTGGAGAAATAAAAGACAAAGTTGATAGGCTACTTTATCTATTTTGAAGACGTTTCGCTTTCGAGTTTTGAAAGCATCATCAGTTCATCTAAAAAATTATTACAATATGAGAACCACACAATCATGGAAACGATGTTAATTGTTACCTTAAAAAGATATGTAGCAGTCAATGTTATTAACAAATATGTGAATGAAACTAAGTAAATGGACATAGTACGCTGATCTTGTATAAACAGTTAAGCAACTAACAACATATATGAACTTGTACAAAAATTAGCACAGCAATTGACCATGTGGTCCAAAATAAATTCAATGTTATTTAATGTTAATAAGTGAGAAAGAACCAAGAAAATCATAAATAACCTCCAACTGTTTAATGGATATTAAACTTTGATTTTTACTTTAGGTAGCATTATAAGTAATATTAATAAAATTCTAAAAAATAGTGAATATGAAGTTACCGATCAAAGCCCTATGGATGTCGCCGTGAAAATGGCGTTAGATGAAACAGGAACGAACTAAACCGCAAAAAGACAGCCAACCTTGAGGTCAAAATTACTTTTGACAGATCAACAAGGTGTAAATACCAACCCAATATTTTGGGCGGTTAATTTAATTTTAACTGAGTCTGGATGACTACCAGGTTGTAAAGGACACAACAGTGAAAAAAGTTGGTAGTGTAAACACAACTCCCCTCACTAACCAGCCCAAATTTACAAACCGGAGATTTTCATTCAAACTCATAATAATGTAATGACGTTAATCATGTGGCAAGTTAAATAGCCAGGTGGTTAACGATATTATAATTTCCAAACAGCCCAAGGTTCAATATACTTGGAGCTGTGATTTGTAAAGGATTCTATGAATCAATTACAATGTTTGTATTATTTTATATATAATTTGAAACACTAATCAAAGAAATAAGTGTAATGAAATGCAATATGGGTTGCATATGTAATAGTAAAATTAAGTAAAGAAATTAAGTTATTTAATTGATATATTTATTTATTTTATTTCTATTTATGTATGTAAATTGTTTTATGAAAAGTGGAAAAAAGTTCAACTAGTACACCTAATATGACATTAATGTAGTGAAAAGATTAAGTAGCCTAATTCTGCAAAATTAAAGCATGATATATCTGGCTCAAGTTACTTATGTCAGTTCTCTTATTCAATGCATTAGGATGTTTTAATATTGAACACATTTCCAAAAACTGTCTTTTAGCTAGATTGCGTTCAGTGGCAAGAATCTTAACTTCATTAAAATCCACTTCATGTTTTGTATTTATCGCATGTTGTGCTAGAGCACAAGTGTGTTTCGATAAGTTAATGTCGCTACGATGTGAAGTGAGACGACCTTTCAATGATCTACCAGATTGCCCAATGTAACATAGATCGCAATTAGCGCATGGAATTTTATAAATTGTGTTCACTTGTTCCAAAGTGGACAAGGGTGTTTTAGTTTTAGAGAACAAATTTCTAACAGTTTTTGCATTCTTAACAGCAATTTTAACAGGTATATTATTTTGTTTATACAATTTAATAAGCTTCTCAGTAACTTGAGGGAAATATGGTAAGGAACGAGTAATGCGTGATAGTATTCTCAAGATCGGTATTATGCAGAACAGTGCTATTTATAGAATTATTAGAGATGTTTCTAAGTTGGTCACCATCGGGTATGTCATAAATTGAGGATCCATAACTATGCGAATAAAGGTATTTATTGATGATAGAGGAAGGATATGAATTCTCTATTAGAATATTTCTCAATAACTTAAAGGATTCCCTTCGATTAATTGGATGTGTCAATTTATTTAATCTAAAGCTTAAAGCTTTTATAAGGTTTAGTTTGTATTTCATAGGATGACAGGAATGGTAGTTAAGGAACCTATTAGAGGCCATTGATTTTCTATACCAACTTGTGGTTAGGGTGTTGTCTCCCATTCTGATGACACGCATGTCAAGGAAGGGTATACTATTGGTGGTAGTGTCCTCAAGTTCAACAGTGAACTGTAAATGAGGATCAAACTCATTAAAGTGGGATAGGGTACCCTGAACCTTGTCAGGTGGTAGGGCTAATAATAAATCATCCACATACCTTTTAATAAAAGGGATTTGAAAATCCAAAAGACCCAAACGGTCAGAAACCAAATCATCCAATACAAAGTTAACTAGGATGGGAGAGATTGAGGAACCCATAGGTGTACCAAATGTTTGAAGGTAAAATTTGTCATCAAAGACTAAAAAATTAGTGTCAAACACAAGTTGTAACAGTTCTGCAAATATATCCCAAGACACCGGGCAGTTAGGTTTGATAGAATTCCAATGGTTTTTTAAGGAAGTAATTACACTGGACAAAGGTAAGTTAGTGAAAAGAGATACCACATCAAAACTTACTAAAATGTACCCTTGAGGTAGTTGAAAATTGTTAATAAATTCACTAAAGTTGAAAGAATCAACAATGTTGAAATCATTGTTGTAATTATATGATTTAGACAAGATGTCTGTTAGAAATTTAGCTATTTTAATATTAGGTGAGTTAATAGATGACACAATAGGTCTCATGCTCAACGTAGGTTTATGTATTTTTGGTAAACAGTAGAATCTTGGAGCATATCCATCATAATTATGTAAAGACTTAGCTAAAGGTTGATCTATGATCTTAATGTTTTTTAAATGTGTTATAAATTTATTTATTTTATTTGTGAATTTAGAACAAGGATTAGAAGAAAGTGGTTGATAGTATCTATCATCATCTAACAGTGATTTACTCAAACTGAAATATTGATCTTTGTCCATAAGGACAGTAGCATTACCTTTGTCACTCGTAAGAACGAGAAGATTAGGGTGGGTTTTTAAAAACGATACCGTCTCCCTGTAAATCTTATCTAACTCTGATAAGGGTTGCCTAGGGCGTTTAGTGAAATTCAACAAGATGTTGTTCGAAGAAGACCTAAGAGATAGAAGGTCGGAATTGTCCGCATTTATATATATATATATATATATATATATATATATATATATATATATATATATATATATATATATATTTATATATATATATATATTTATATATATATATATATATATATATATATATATATATTTATATATATATATATATATATATATATATATATATATATACTTATAAAGAAAATGGTCATGTCTAAAAATAGATTTTTGATAGATGAGTATATTAAAAAATTTAGTTGTACTCTAAAAAAATACAAAATATAATAGTAATAAAGTATTTACATCCTAATGTATTTTAGATCAAATTTAACCGAAGTAGTATTTAAAGAAATGGACTTGAAGACAGATGCTTGCAAAAGGAAATTCGTTTGTCAAGCTGACTTCAACACAAAACAAAGTATGCTGTTGGGAAATATATTCAACATGTTTGTGTAAGTAATAAACTTTATATTATTTTTTTTAATTTTATAATTTACATCATCATCATCTTTGGCTGGACAAGCATTCTGTTCGATTTCTAGCGATCTGTTGACATCTTCTGATTTTTAATATCTCTCAGTCGGTCTCAATTCCATCTAACCATCTAATTTCGAAGTCGGCTTATATTTCTTTCTACAGGTGTTCCTATGGTTAGGTTTTTAGCAATCGTTTGTCTGGCATTTGTTATGTGTCCAGCTCATCTAAGTAGCCGTGTTTTAATGGACGTTACGACGTCTGGTCATTAAAGAGTTGCTATAATTCGAAGATTTATCTTTTGTGCGAACCCTTGGTTGTTTAGAGCTCCAAATATTTTGCTTGAAATTTTACGCTATTCCCAAAATTCTTTCATCCTTCTGTGTTAGAATCCATGTTTCTGTTCCATATATTTGAGGACTGGCCTCAACAGTGTTTTGTAAATATTAATTTTAGTTCTCTATGAAAGTCATAAATATGTCTCTGTAATATACCTTTGTCATATCCAATTAACTGTGTTTTTGAACAGTTTTTTTTGTGTTTGTGTACGACCTTTTTTACGTTGGATACACTGACCCCTTACTTATTTTACTTTTTCGTGTCTAAATTACCTATATTATTCATGCAACAGACACATGTTACATGCTGACATCTTTCGGCGTTGGTCAACGATCCAACTTGCTTTTATGAAAACTTGCAAACATTTTTGAAGGCCTCTGTACTGTGGACAAACCGCTTTCGTCCATATTATAAATGCGACAAACTTCAGTTTTCTCTTTTTCCAGGGTCATTTCCAACGCATTAAAAAAATTTTGTATTTGAGGCTTATTAAATACCATAGCTCTAGCTGCAGACAGAGCTTTACATTGTCTCAAGGAGATTTCTGGATGTCGCATACGAAATCATCTCAGCCACTCTCGTCCAGCGCTGCGATCTTTAAATCCATTTGAAATGCCATTTTTAGCGGCAAGTTCAAATGCAAGTTTTTTATGTCTGTAGTAGTTATCCCAAACAATCTAGACTCTAATAACAGTATGTGCTTAACAAATTCTTTTCTTCATCGTCACGAAACAGGGTTGAAAAACGTCTCGAAATTTTTGGGCAACCTTTGGCTCTTTTGTTTACAATATTTGCTCTCCGTCTTAACGTATTGTGGGGGACATTGAAAAGTTTGCGTACTTTTAATCATCCCATTCGACCACTTTTTATAGCCTAAATAGAATTCTGCATCACTGCTTCATCTCGCAATTGCCTGGTTGATGTTTTCTCGCTATACCCACCATATTGTAATAACTAAAAAAACAGAAATGATAGTTTTTAAATAGAAATGAATTTTAGGTTTGTTTGTAAAATGATATGTGAATGGTAATAAAGTATGTCATTTTACCTTCATGAATAGCTATATCGTTTTATCAGCAACGACGCGTGGTTCTTTATTCTTACCGAAATATTTTATCTGGCATTCAACGACAATTCCGAGTATCTGTAGTATAAGTATACTTACACTTATTTCCTAGCGTTGGTTTTACTTAAAATAAATAGTATTTTCCTTTTTAAAAAATTATTTTTACTTGTGTTAACGTTTTTACTGTGTTCTGCTACAAATTTTAAAAACTAAGTTGCAGCGTAATACTTTAAAACTTTAACACCAGTAAAAATAATTTTTTGATGTTAACTTTGCTGTAACGTAGTTACAAACCAAATGTAGTGCCCACATCAACATGTTATTTGGTTGCTCTTTGCCATATAAAACCGTAAATGTTCACAAAATAAACTATGCCAGTACTTTTGAAATAAGTAACTGCCTCTCACTTTACATGCTATGTCATTTTAGAACACCTTCCCCTATTTCCAAATTTCTAAGGTGATCAACTAAATATCAGGAGTCCTTTAAATATTAATTTCAATAAATATGTAATATATTTTTAGTGATGATGCTTATAAGTCATACCGATCAAACGAAACTATATCTGCAATAGAAGATTGCAGCCGACTTTACACAGCATGTGATGGAGACGACGATGGAAACGATTCTCAAGACGAAACATAAATATACATTATTTATTAAGTAATTTATTATTTATTTTCTTACAATTATTAGCTTATTATTTATTTATCTATTTATTTATTTATGTATTTATTTATTTATTAAAATAATATGTGTAGGTATTCAGTCTGTTTATTTTAATAACGATAAAATGAGTATAGTATCTAAATATGATTGTACAGTACAGTTCAGAAAACATAGACTATTTTTATAATATACAGTAACGTCTCTTTTTATGTGGAATATTTTTGTGCGATTTTAAAGTTGTGCGGTTTGTATGTCATTCAAAAATTATTATTAACTATTATAATAAATATTAACTATTCACATCCAGATGTCAGTAAAGTGAGCGTTTGCAATTCGAGGATTCCCTTGTTACAGGGTGTCCCAATTACATCATTGCGAGTTTCGCGTTGAAAAGTATAACCTGGTATTGTTTTAAAATAATTTTTTTTAGCGATAATAAACAGCACGGTTTTCGGATTGAAAGATTTCAAGTGAGTGTCGTAAAGTTTCATTTTTCATTAGAAGAGGTTTTGTCATCTCAATATTGTAGCGAGATTAAATAAAACGAGCGGTTCGAATTTATATAAATATATTAATTTATAAGTTTACAGTTCGGTACTATCGGTTATGCACTAATGTCTTGCTAAGAAGGCCTTTCACTTCGACGCATCCAATCCAATACTCTTTTTATACATGAATCATCTGCTTGAGCGTCTTGTAGCTGTTGTGGCTGCCATTGATCATTAATGACGGTGGTTCGTCTCACGGGGCAAAGTCGTTCTTTTAATTCAAGACAACGATTACGATTTGCACTGTATGACACTCTTGACTGAGCATCAGCATTTGAATGACTTTTTCCAGCCCAGTGTTCGATCTGTTCTAGCTTTCTGACTGTTGTATGCGCAATGGCGAGCGCTTCATCTAAAACTTGTGGTCTTGCTAGTCGTAAAGCTTTCTGTATTTCACTGTCCCTAAACTCATTGACGAAGGTATCTACAGCAATTTCTTCCCAAATGTTGTCTGGTACCTCTGGATAAGCCAACAGCGCTATACGAGCAACATCTGCTTTAAATTCTTGCAAACTCTCACTTTCTCGTTGAGTTCGACTTCTTATTTGTACTTTGTAGACTTGTTGTAGATGGGCATCTCCGTAACGTTTATTTAGTCGAGTGAACAAGGTCTGGTAACATTTTTCTTGGCCCTTAGGAATCGATCTTAGGATATCCGCAGCATTACCTCGTAAAGCAGCAGTCAAGGAAACAGTTTTTCTTATTCTGTCCAATGATTGGCTATCGCAAAAGCTTCAAATTTTCTAAGGTATATGAGCCAAGAAGACTTTCCATCAAATGATGGCAATTTGAATCGCATATGATGTGTCGTTTCGTCTCTAGGTGATTCTTCTTTCACTACCGGATCTAAGGCTACTGTATTAACTAGTGGTAGCACTTTTGTGTTAGTTATCATGATCTCTAATTGTTTGATCTTCTCTTCTACGTCTTCTATCTTGTCGTTTACATTTTTCTGTATCTTATCGAATGTTCTTGAGACTTCTTCAAATTTCTCATTGTTTTGATTACATACTTCTTTAATTATTTGAGAAGTCTCGTCGAATCTTCTAGCAACATTTTCAAATTTCTCGTCATTTTGTCTAGTTGCTTCTTTAATAATTTGAAATGTTTTTGTTGATGTTTTGAAATTGTTTTAATAATTTGAAATGTTCCGAATCTTTTGGAAACATACTCATCATTTTTCCAAGAACTCTCGTCGATCATTTGCGAGACATTCTCAAATTTTCCGTTATTGTTTTAAAATAATTTTTTTTAGCGATAATAAGCAGCACGGTTTTCGGATTGAAAGATTTCAAGTGAGTGTCCTAAAGTTTCATTTTTCTTTAGAAGAGTTTTTGTCATCTCAATATTGTAGCGAAATTAAATAAAACGAGCGGTTCGAATTTATATAAATATATTTATTTATAAGTTTACAGTTCGGTACTATCTTAACAACTCCCTAACTCATAACATCGTTACATATATATACCAAAAGTATTATTCTAGAATTATCTAAAGTAGTCCCACCTCTAATTCGTTGTTTGACGCATGGATTTTCTTGCGTTCGAGAGATCTGTGAAGTGGATGGTGCTCGAAGCCGTTTCGAGATGCAACCATTACATGGGCCATGCCGAAAGCATGTTCGTAACAATATCATAAATTTAATTTTTTATTTCTTTTTTTAAGGTTTTATTTGGCCCAATAGCGAAGAAAAAAACATTAAAGACAATCAATTTCGTTGGAAACGAAAATTGTAATTTTAGATCGCTTAGGAAAAGGAGAAGGATCTACGGCAATTGGAAAACATTTTAATTTAGGCGAATCAACTATAAGAGCAATTAAAAAGAATGAAGTTGCTATAAGAAAATCTATAATTTCTGGTACAAAGTTAGGTGCGACATTTTCATCTTACTTAAGGGATGTAATATTAGAAAAAACAGAATGAGCTATAGCGATTTGAATTGAGGAACTAATTCAAAGAAGAATTCCTGTAGGTGGTTACTGAATCCAGGAAAAACCTCTTTAATTTTATGAGTTAATGAAACAGTAGAAGCCACCAACTTCCACTTCCCTAGCTAGTAAAAAACTTTCAGCTAGCAAAGGATGGCTAATCAGGTTTCATAATATCAAGATCAGAGAAGAGAGTGCTACAAGCAGATAAAGCTGTAACGATTGAATCGATTGAACGAACGAATCGGTTGAACGATTTGGATCGATTATTAAATCGAAAGCAAATTAAATATTAAACCATAAAATAAATCGACTTGGTAGTTCGGCGGAAATAAAGTCGATTCGACGGAAGTAGAAAGACTGTCTACTTTTGATAGGCGATTGTCGCCAAATCGATGTCGAACGACTAAAATCGAATGTGTAAACACCTCGTCGAACAGAAACACAATTTGCCGAAAGCTGAATAGAGTACTTCTAGCGTGTATGAAGTTGTTGTTTTTAGTGCGACAAGCTGTAATTTTGGGAAAAAATGACTGAAAAATGGTCAGATGCAGACATGGCAAGATTTTTGGATGCTTATCAAAACTATGATGTACCGAGCTTTATCGCTATCTACAAGCGAGGCGAGCAGCATTTCAAGTAATTTTACAACATATGAATAAACTCAAAATATCTGAAAATGACTTGAAAAATAAAATCAAAAATATTAGAACATACAATCGTGACTTGAACAAAGAATTGAAATCACTAAAACGTGGTTCTGGCTTCTGGACCTCACGACTTATATGTACTGGTTCTAATTTGGTTTAAACACGCTGATAGTTTTCTTAGAACAGAAACGATGGGAGGCAGAAAAAGCCAATGGTAGGTAGATAATTTTTTTTTTTATTTTGAAACAACATACATTTTGTTGTACTAGTCCTTACTAAATCATTTCATTTTGCCACGGCACTGAACCATGGCCCACAAAGTAGTCAGCAAAAGTGTCCTGGATTTCTGCGGCTCTCTTCGAATGGTTGTTACTTCCCATATGTGTTGTATTTGCACCTAAATTTCTAGCTCATATGTCGCTTCTCCACAATCCTAAAGTAATCGTATCAGTATCTACATTTTCAACATCCACTGTTCCTGTAGTAATAAAATTTGTAGCAGTTGTACGAAGCCAATTATGCAAGACACATTCAGCTCGAGCGATTAAATTTCCTGTAGACAAATTGGTAACAATTTGTCTTTCAAATATTCTAAATCGTGATGCCAGTATACCAAAACTATTTTCGACAATTCTTCGGGCACGGGATAAACGGTAATTAAAAATCTTTTGTTTGTGTGAGAGAACTCCAATTCTTGAATACAGTTTCAAAATATTTTTGTGAAAACGCATTATCAGCTACAAAAACCTTATTTTCAGGCAAATTAAGTCGATTTTCTGTTAGTGCTGCATGGTTTGGTCCACCACCTTGGTTTATTTTTCTTTTTGTTTGATTTAGCGATTTCTTCTCGAATTGTAAAACAAATTAATTGCACACCTACATTAAAGGCAGCTTTACATCTAGGCTATGCAAGTCTCATGCTATGTAAGTCCGTCTTGCATGGCACATCTCTTGCCTAGCTTGACCTTTTTACATCAGAGATATTTCTGTGCAATTTTAGATCCCACTTTCATTGTTGCCATCAGAGAAAATATTTATCAATTTGAGGTTATTTTATTTTAAATAAATATAATTAAGTACTAAAATAAATAATATAATAAATAAATATACACTGTTTATGGTTATTAAAAGGGTGAAGGATGTCAACCAAAGAAAAGAAAACATTGTTATTGTTGAATATTGCTGTTGTATTTATAGCAACAATCATGAAAAATAATAAAAAAGAAAACCTAGAAAATGCTGGGTCAAACCTTGGTTGAATGCAGGACTGGAAATTTAAAGTTGCCCCAAGAGTTCTTGGATGCTAGAGACCTTCAAAGTTTAAAAAACTTTCTTCGACTGAACGAGTCCACTTTCCTTAAGCTCCTGGATATAGATAAGGTTATGTTTTATTCTGTAATCTATTATAAATTGTTATGTTGGCAACATGAATTTTAACAATAAATTGCAAGAAAATAGCATGAAAAATAGAACATGTTCTAATTTTTCGTCTAGCACAGGAATTGCATGGAAATAGCCCATGGGCATGCGCAGTTCCATGATCTGTCTTGCATGGCTCTTGCCTAGCATGAAAATAGCATAATGTAAAACTGTCTTAAGAATTTCACATGACGCCATTTTGTACTACAATTAATTCAACATTCATCGACTGTCATGTAAACCTTTTTGCTTTCGGCACAGATCGAATTATGGTCAAACGATCCAAATCGTTCAACCCAGATCGACCCGTGAAAACGTGCCTTAAGGTTGGACCTTTCGTATTTTTATACTGTGCTTTTGTTATGAATAAACTATCGAACATCCACTGTTTAACACAGATCTCCAGACACAGAATAATAAACAATCAGAATGTCCACTCACTATGGAAAATTAAGTACGCGCATCTCGTCAGCGCAGACGTTCCGCCATGTTTTAAAAGGAACCAGTGTTGTTTAATCAAAATTTATGTGGTGTGCATAGAAAAATTAACCCGGTTTAATTGACTTACGGCAATCATATACATACTATACAATTATTTTAACATAGGTAAAAATATGGTAAAAATTTAATAAGACAGTTTTACATTATGCTATTTTCATGCTAGGCAAGAGCCATGCAAGACAGATCATGGAACTGCGCATGCCCACGGGCTATTTCCATGCAATTCCTGTGCTAGACGAAAAATTAGAACATGTTCTATTTTTCATCCTATTTTCTTGCAATTTATCGTTAAAATTCATGTTGCCAACATAACAATTTATAATAGATTACAGAATAAAACATAACCTTATCTCTATCTTTAGCGTCCCTTAGTCCACGTGTGTATTGTTGTGTTTTGATTTAAATTAAGTTTATTAAGTGGTGATAAATAGATAAACTATGTCTAAAGTTAATATAAAAACGACTGGGTGAGTCGTTGACTATAACAATAACAATGTTTTCTTTTCTTTGGTTGACATCTTTCGCCCTTTTAATAACCATAAATAGTGTATATTTATTTATTATATTATTTATTTTAGTACTTAATTATATTTATTTAGAATAAAATAACCTCAAATTGATAAATATTTTCTCTGTTGGCAACAATGAAAGTGGGATCTAAAATTGCACAGAAATATCTCTGTCAAGCTAGGCAAGAGATGTGCCATGCAAGACGGTCTTGCATAGCATAGCATGAGACTTGCATAGCCTAGATGTAAAGCTGCCTATAGAAATATTTGCTAAATGAAATATTCATCCGTAACAGTTTCGGAAAAATAATGACCATAAAATCGAGATCATTCCGATCCATAATCGATTAATCTTCCCGAACTGTCAAATGTCTAAAAATAAAAATATTTTCTATCTGTCAATTACTCAATTCTAAAAATGGCATCTGCAAATAGGGGAGAGGCAGTCCAAAAACAAATTCAGCAAGATTGGGTAAATAGAGAATACATAGAAATTATTACTATTAGTATCAAGAAAATTACAGACTTTTTAAACTCGTTTGGTAAGTTTCGATTTGTAAATCGCAGAGTCTGTTTTCTATTGTCAATTTTTTCAGATTTGTCCTGTCGCTCAAAACTTGCTGGTTTGAACGAGAAACTAACCATACTTGAGAGAAAAATTGATTATTTGGAAGCTTGTGTAAGTAAAATGTTCATGAATTATATATATTCACTAAATTTCTATACTCTACTCACTAAGTTTCTATACTATGAGCCATTTTATTTTACAAAACTGTCCCAGCTCCCATTTACTTCTACAAAGTTGAAAATTAAATTGCCTAGAACTAGAGTAGAGTAAGGTAGAAAAACACTTGTAGTATAAGAAACATTTTATTAAAAGGGAACCAACCTGAAACTAAGTTAGTAATCAAACTTTTTATTTAAAAATAACTTCACAAGGTATGTGCAATATTTATATTGATCCTTTGTCTTCAAAATCAAATAAACAGTTGTAGAGATTAAGTTTAATTCAAATTCTAATAGTTCAATTAAAATTTTAATAATTTTCAGTCATTTTAATAAAGTCAGTCAATATAAATAAATGTCTTTCTCTTTCTATCCCTCTCTTGTATCATGTCTACTACATTTTTGTTTCTTCTTTTTTAACTCATTTCTATAGTGGAGCATTACATTATCTTTTTGCCAGTTATAACTGTTTTCTAATTTTACTTGTTAGAATTTTGTAGTTCACTGGTTTCTATCTTTGTTTATAATTTTATGCATTGTTTAATTGTTGGTATAACATTTCAGTATTACTTTTTAATAAATATGTACACCAGAATCTGCCTATTACCACATTATTTGTAAGACATGCTGATTGGATCATGAAAGAGCTACCTTTTTGCAAAATTGTGGAGTATTCCTAGCTTAAATTGCTTAATGGGATAAACTGTTTTAAAGGCTACCAAAGACGATGCAATTTTCCAAGTGTGTTTTTGGTAAAATATAAAAAATAGTTACTTACCTTTAGACAAACTGTTCCAAAGATACAGGTACAAGGTACCTTTAAAACAAGATATTTTGCCACTATTTTTTTTTTAATCAAAACATAATTTTTAGAAGGATATAATAATATTCTTAGTTTGGCAATATGTATCAAAAGTAATTTCGATATAGCTGTCTCTTTTTTTTTAATCAAAAGGGAGTTTTAGCCATATATGTTACTAAATTTCTTGACAACTTCCACTTTTCAATCAAATATTTGATAATGACTAGAGGTAAAACTCACTAGAGGTAAATAGGTACTCACTTTTAAGTTTAGTAGCACTGATCCTTTCTGGTATTTGTGCAGTAGGACAAGTTGTTCTGGAATAGAAACACCCATTTGATTGTTTCACTTTGTTATTCTGAGTATCACTGTTGCAGTTAACTAATATGGAAGTAAATAAGCCACAAAAAAATGTGTACAGCTCTGCAATTCTGTAACTAAATTTAATATTTTTATATGCTTGCCTAATCAGTTGAGCCCAGTCATGTGGATTTTCTATAGGTTTGTTCGTAGAACGATCAGCAACCATTGCCAACCATCAGATGCACGCGCAGTTAACAGTTAGCGTTTGTAGAAGCACTTCTGACGGTTGGGAATTTTAAGTTTGCTGTTCACAGTAACAAAGTGATTAATCAGAATTCAGTTTCCAACAGTTGTTAAAATCCGCAACGATTGTGCGGACTAAAAATCAGCGACATGCGCAGAGGTGTTATAGGAGGAGGTGTGTATAAATCTATTTTATAACCACAAAACAAACAACTATATAGGTATAACTAAAAAATAATATATACTAAGAAAACTATAATCAAACTAATAAAATCACATAAACGACTAATAATATTAAACAATAAATGCAAAAAAAATGAATAAAAAGATTTAACAAACTAATTAGATCAAATTCTAAAGGCCTTATGACACTATCCATTTTCTTGCATCATTTCTTATATCGTTTCTGATATAACAAAAAAATGGATAGTGTCATACAAGCCTATAGTTCTTTAATTTTTGCACCACAGTATTTTAAAAAAATAATCAGTAGCATATGTCCTCAGTCCCCTTTAGCTTGGAGTCCTCAGGTTCTACAGTTCTATTTTTATAGGTGTCAAAATTTCGACCAATCATGTGCCAAATCACATACAATTTCTGGTAAAAGAACTTCGTAAAAGAAACGATACAAGAAAACATAAATAACTTTCTATATCACAAACGATATAAGAAATGATACAAGAAAATGCATAGTGTCATACGCCCTTAAGGTATAAGAAAAGGAGATTTCGAGATTTGACAAACGACAATGACAAATGCAAAATATCAAATTTTAGGTGTTCGCAGAGCACAAAATCACAAACTAATTCCAAACAGTTTCCAACTGAACATGCGCACTGTATTTCAAATCACAAACCGTTTGTAATCGCTACTACGAACAAACCTTATTTAGCTACTAAATTGTTGATTTTTTTTTTTTTTTTTTCTATTAGACTCTGATCTGCAACACACTTTATATTTGTATGGTCTACTTGTGGTCAATAATAATTTTTAAATTCACTGAGTATTGTAAATCAGTTGAACAAGCTACTCTTATGACAGGGTTTTTTTCTGATAATCAGTCTAAAACTATTATTAAGTGTAAGATATTAGGATTTAAATCCTTTGTAAATATTTATACTGGCAAAAACCAATTTCATTTCCACCACATTTTGCTAAAGACTCGTATCATACAAAGCAGCAGTGAGCTTGAGAATTGATACAGTTCTGAACCGTTAGTAAGAGCGCCCACCAAACTGGCATGGCAAGTAGCACACATCTAGCATGTTACTTAAATAACCAATGCAAATGAATGCTTAGAATGAATGACATCACTGTCATTTTGATGTGCGCTGAATCATTTGTTTTCATTGGTTACATTTTAAGCAACAAGCTAGACATGCTCTACTTGCCACATGCCATGCCAGTTTGACGGGCGCTCTCCCTAAGATTAAATGTCCACAACTGCCTCTTCTAATGACTCATTACTTCGGAGGTTAGGTGTTTCTCAAATTCAAAAATAATAGTCTTCTTTTTGGCATGATGCTTAGTCATAAGTTTATCATGTTTGTTTTTATACCCTTGATTACCTTGTAAACATCAAACCACCTTCTTTGTATTCTTCTGTAACACATTTTATGTTTATTTATCTGTATATTTCTGTTTCAGGTGACAAAAGGTGAAACACTTACATGAGACCAGCTAGTTTAATCCATTCTCATAATCATGTTGTCTTTTCACAGATTTTTAAATTGTTTGCCATCAAAAACTTTACATCAAAATAGAACATTGTTTTACTGGATTAATTTACAATTTAACTCATTGGATGTTGAACGTAAAAAAAAGTTAGGACCTGATCGTACATGTGCGGAATGGATATTAAGAAACGGTGGCTCTGTGAAATTTGTTAGCTTTAAGGGTTATTTAACAGACTATAATGAGTTGCCTCTGGAAGGTACTCTTCTTCGTGTGAAAGAAGTAGATGCTTCAAATACAAGCATTATGCATTCTGGATTTGAACACTTTAATGGTTGCAAACACATAGAGTTGTTAAAATTACACAAGTGTGCTTATGTTGATGATAAAGCTTTAGAACAGTTGCATTATTTAAAAGATTCTTTATGTAAATTACAAGTTAGTTGTTGTCCAAATGTAACAGAGAAAGGAATTTTGAGTTTAGGGGTTTTAAAAAAATTGGCCAAATTAAATATATGTGACCTTACTTCTGTTAAATCATTAGAGGATACTGTACAAACTTTAAAAACTAGTTTGCCTCATTGTGAAATAGCATGTTCTACTGGATGAACAATTTTTGGGCCTTGTAGATATAAATGTGCATTGTAAATATATACATATTTTCATTTTTACATATAATACATTTGTAACGCAATCATTTTTTAAAACAAACATATTTTGTATTATTAATATATGAAAGTATAATTATTGTCTACAAGGTGAAACATAAATGTATTATCTTTAGTTTTTATCTCAAATATATTTTATTTCATTTTCAGATTGCATTTTTATTTATTTTGTGACTTTTTCCTATTCTGTCCTATTGCTGTCCATTAATATTTTCCTTGTGTATATTGTTTTACTTTCGAGAGTGAATAACCAGTCATATTCTTTATTTCCTATGACCATAGATCACGATGCAGATCTTCCTCTATATATGTTGCTAGCTGCATTTCATTCAGCAGCATGAGCCCCGTAAAGTACCATAACTGTAGCAAGTGCCTCATGTTTTAATGATTTTCTATAGGCCAGTAACATTGACTGACTGTTGAAAGAATATACATTCAGATAGAAGAGATCTTTATATGAAATAAATTTCAATAATTTTACTGGTCTAGTTTTAAACTGTTCAAATGTTTTGGCAAAAATTTGGTTCCTTGTCAGAGTCAACAACGTTGTCAAAAATTAAATTGTTCGGGTAGCTGTTTTATTATCTGTAATTCGGTTTCATAAGCGCAGACAGGAATTTCATAAAGCAGAGAAAAGAATTGTAGTATTATTAGTGAAAATGAGTTTTTACGTTTACTTTGTGTTAATTGTGAGTAATTTAATTCAATTTGGTGACAAATAATAAATATTACTGACAGTAGTAATAGTGAACCATATATCAAAAATAAACATCACAATTTTTAACACCCGATGAAAAAACTATGATTGGAAATGGACTTAAGGGCAGGGAACAAAATATGAATGTAAACGATGTAGTTACTTTATGTAGTATTTTGACAAAAGTTTCCGAAGCTAATGGGTACAGAGTAATTAAAACAGATAAAAACATTATAATACTTTGGAGGTTGAGGCAAGAGGAAGGAAAAATTGGATGATATAATCACGTGGACGGGCCATTCGTCATGCAGTACATGAATTTTATTTCAAAAAGGGATTGTACTATAAAAAAAACATTGACTCTTCAATCTAATGAAAATACCTATTCCAAAAATATCAATACATGTTTTGTAACGTGCTTTACGTGAAATGAACTTTAGGTATTTAAAGAGAAAGAAGAGTAGTACCCTTATTGAAAAATAAATCATTTTATGGTGCACAAAGTATCTGAAACAAATAGCAGAATTTCGAAATGATAGAAAAAAAACATACAGATGAAAACCATTTAAATGAAGTACATATAATCCGACAAGCGAGAGCTGGCGGGTGACCTGCTCGAAAATAGAAAAGGAATTATTCTAGAAGAGATAGGAGAGGTACTTAATCGCGATTATAGGTATATAGTATACGTACTTAAACGGTTATACACGATGTATACGATGTACACGACTTAAACGGTGAACACTTTTCAATTTGTTCTACGTGCAACCCGCCAGCTCTCGCTTGTCGGGTTATACTATGACAAAAATTTGGCAGGATTTAAATGTGAAAAATAAACGACAAGCCTTATATATTGGTAGCAACTCGGGACAGAGAACTCTCGGGATTTGTTAAAGGAGGTTTAAATGCATTTGTAGTTCGATTGCCACTATACCATTGTGATTAAACCCGATAAAACTTATGTGGACCCAAATAATAAAGTAGCAAGGAAAAATGCTACTTTCAATCATGTAGTGAAAGAAGAGCAGAATATGTGGAACCTTGATAACTTCATTGAAATTACTATTGAACCAGTTGTTGTGGATCCAGGCGAAGATACTACTGATGAATCTATAGATGACTCAGGTTAGATTATATATAATGTTAGTTTTATGGAAAGAAATATTCAATTAAGGTGAATTATTACTATAGTACTGTTTCGTACCAATAATTCTTTGAACTAATTCAGTTTTACCCGTACTAAAAGTTACTAGACGACCCTTTTTCTAATCCCATGTCATTAAATCTCATTTGACAATAGGAATTAAATTTAATCCTTGAATCAGTCATAAGTTTGTTAATTTAAACGGATAAAGGGTTTTTCCCAAAAAAAATATATTTAACAATTTTCTTCATCTAATGTATATAATAATGAATTATTAAAGTCTCTAATTGTATTGTAATATCATCATAATTATCTATGGTTTGGTATACCAAAATATAATATATTTTATTATATATAAAATATAATATAATATTATATTTTAATCATTAGTTATGTTTTCCTTCTATTCTATACAATGTTTTAAAATTTTTGACCTGATTATGGATCTACACGTGATGCAGAGCTTTTTATCAAGAATAGTTTTTTTGTGAAATGTAAGATGAACTTTTTCGCCTTTTGTAGAAAATTTTTTGGGACACACTATATCATACCTAACCAAAAATCATTCCCTTATCCTTTTAGTCATTAAATGATTTTGTTTATGCATTATTCGAAACTCATTTCTTTCGATATCATACTAAAAATATCCAATATTGGTGTGATCATCCACATTGACAACATTCCAAAAATTTCAATATCTAGCGATTGATTATCAAGCGTTAATGTTGGGGTGTAAATTCATTTTTAACTCATTAACTTAATTTTTTTCCGAATCTATATATCTAGGAACTGTTTATTTTATTAGCAATGAATAATAATTAGTTTCTTAAATTATTAGATCTAATATAACACTATTTCTTGATGCAGTAATATTTCCAAATAAAATTTTGCAACTGAGCAGGAACTTCCTCATTCATACCCACCACGTAGAAGATCTTTAGATATCGATACAATTTAAACAAACTTTTAATATATGTAAATATATATTTAATGAAATCTGAAATATACATGTGTATTGAAGAAAAATATAAAAATTATCTTTTTATTTAAAAATATTCTCAAAGTTTGTGTCTGATACAGAATCACTCTGTTTTGGTCACACGTCCCTTTATACCTAACATTTCATGTTTGGAAACGTCATTTATCAATTTTCTTCCAAAATTTGTTCAATCAAATTCATCTTGCAAATTTAATTTCTCTACCTCTCCTGCTATTTGTTTTTCTAATGCAACATCAGCTATACTAGTCTCCACAGTTTCACTCTTTATCAGTTCGTTTTCAACCATCGCTGTAAAAGGACTACCTTCAAAAGAAGGAATATTGATGACTTCCCTAAAAAGAACATATTTGTTGTATATACACATAACCAAACATATATGGAATCACCCAGTATTTCCGATTTTGTAAAGTATTACTAATTTTTTTTAATGGAATAAAACATTTCATACTAAACCATTTTAATTACTACCAAAAAAACAATCAAAAAATGTTACAAATACTTGAAATTAACAAAAAGGCAAAAACACGAACAAATGAAAACATTGCAATTGTTGACTAGAGAAAGATACAGTCTTGTTGTTCACTTTAATAGTCAGTGTTGTCACCTCTAGCTCTAATACAAGTTTCAATCCGTCGGGGAATGCTTCTAATCAAATCGTCAACTTGTTCTTAAGGTAAGTCTGCCCATTCTTCTAGAGCGGCTTGAATGAGCTTATCTGCATTACCTGGATTATCCCTTCGAGCTCTAATCCTTCTTTTAATGAGGTTCCACACATGCTCAATGGGATTAATATCAGGTGAGCAGGCAGGCCAGCTCAAAACAGTGACATCTTCAGTTTCCAGAAAGTCTGTGGCAACTCTGCTGGTATGTGGAGGGGCATTATCGTGCATGAAAATGAAAATATTTCCCACTGCACCTCGTAACAGCCTAACTATGGGTTCTAGTACCAAATCGACATACCGGCGGCCCGTTAAACTTTGCCCTAAGAGACGCAAAGGTGTTTTTTCTCCCATCATAATACCGCCCCAAAACATTACAGTTCTCCTTTATATTTTGGAACGAATCTGGCAGTTTGCAGTCTAGCTTGTCTGCATCGACCTCTTAAAACATTCGACGGTCATCTGATCTCAGGCCAATTCTGGTTTCATCTGAAAAAAGACATTTTTCCAATTTTCATTTGTCCAGTTCTGGTGTTCCAGTCACCAATTCAGCCGATCAATTTTGTTCTGTCTGGATAACTCGGGAACCCTCAACTGTCTCCTGCTAAATAAATTTTTTGAACGAAGTCTCTTTCGTACTGTTTCAACTGAAATGCCAATATCTGTAGTCTCTTGAGTGTACCCAATTCTAAAAATCTTACATATGTTTTTGAAAGAACACTCTGTGAGCGTGTTTGGGCCATCACGTTCGATGGTTTATAGAATAGCTGGACGAGTAGGAAGAAAAACTTACCCGCCTCTTAGATTTTGGGACCTACGCTATTCTAAAGGATGAAACACGACGTTCACCCAAACACAAATAAAACTGAAGGAGCCACTTGAGGAGGTTTGGATAACTCTCTCGCACACTCTTCAGCCCATTATGTCTGGCGTTTGATCATCTGAAATTTGATTTTGTGTCATTCCCTGCTCAACAAGAGCAACAATTCTTCCCCTCTGAACATCTGACAAACCTACGTAGCATATTACCTTTTTTGAACACAAACTTAACTTTACTCTGACGTTTCAGTTTTACAACTTGACACAAATCATAAAATTTTTCAACGTGTACTCGATCAAATTTTATCAATTATGAATCGTATTTCCAACAAAAACCTTTAACTCTTATCTGCAAAAAAAGTTGTCATACATTTCTTATTATTAGTAAGAAATACTAGGTGATTCCATATAAGTTTGGTTGTGTGTATATTTTTATATTATATATACATATATATTTATATTATACAGTGCTAGTCAGAAGCTCGTTCCCCCCGTATCTTTTGAACCGTTATACTTATAATAGTGAAATTTGGAGGGAGCGCCACTGTGACAGATAATTTTAAATGGGACCTTATGGCAAGTGATTTTTTTTTGAACCTATTCTCTATCCTTCCATTGTTGGATATAGGTCTCCCCCAGTTCTCTCCATCTTTCCCTATCTTGAGCTGTTCTTTGCCATGTGGGACCTCCTTGTTTCCTGATGTCATCTTTCTACCTCATCTGTGGTCTGCCTCTTGATCTCTTTGCATTGTATGGACGCCACTTTCCGATGGCATTGTTCCATCGTCCGTCTTGGAGACGTTCATTGTGTCCAGCCCATTTTCATTTCAGTTTTGCTGCTTGTTCTATCGCGTCTACTGTCTTTGTTCTGGTTCTGATCCACTGGTTACGTTTTTTATCTCTAAGTGATACACCCAACATTTGTCTCTCCATCGCTCTTTGTGCCTTCCTTATCCTATCCAAATTGGCCTGTGTAAATGTCCATGTCTGTGCTCCGTAGGTGAGCACCGGTATGATACAGGAGTTATATACCTTGCTTCGTAAGTATAGAGGGATTGTTTGATTTTTTAGAACGTAAGAAAGTTTGCCGAACGCTGCCCATCCCATTCTTACTCGTCTCGATATTTCGGCTGTTTGATTTTCTCTATTAGCTCTGATTGCTTGTCCTAGATAGATATACTCATTTACCTGTTCTATTTTTTCTGTTTTTATTTTTATTGCCTCTTGGTCTTCCGTGTTGGTCATTACTTTTGTTTTGTTGAAGTTAATTTTTAGGCCTTTTTGCAGTGATTTTTCATGAAGTTCATTCAGCATTAATTCCAGTTCTTGTCGTTCCGAGGAGATCAGGAGTATGTCATCCGCATATCTAAGGTGATTTAGGTATTTCCCGTTAATACATATTCCTCTGTTTTCCCAATCTGTTGATTTTATTATGTCTTCGAGGGTCAAGGTAAACAGTTTAGGTGAAATTATATCGCCTTGTCGGACTCCTCGTTTAACTTTTATATTATCCGTTATTAATTTGTCGTCCAGAATTACGGTCATGGTTGCGTTTTGGTAAATATCATGTATCAATTGTCGGTATCTTGAATCTATTCTACTATTGACCAGAGCTTCTTCAACCGCCCAGTGTTCAATGCTGTCGAAAGCCTTTTCATAATCTACGAATGCTAAGTACAGCGGAAGGTTGTATTCATTGGTTTTCTCAATTAAGATTTTAAGTGATACCTCGTTTAAAAGGTATTGAAAATACCTATTCAGTCATAATAATTTTGTTTCAGTTTAAGCACATTTTGATGAATAGATTAAATAAATACTAAAATTATAGCTTCTCATTTAATTAATAAATATTTAACAACCAGTTCTTATAGTAAGTGTTCAAAATTCGTTGTTTTAAAATGTCAATATTGTCGGATGCTGTAGCTAAATTTTGGATTTCAAGTATCCCCAAGAAAAAATTTAATGGTATGAGTTCCGGTGACCGAGCTGACCATTCTATGGTACCTCGTTGTCCAATCCATATCTACCACGATATTGCTCATCTAGGTAACGTCTTACTGCATCATAATGGTGTGCAGGAGCACCATCTTGTTGAAACGTTATTTCCAAGTTGCGAATTCATCTGGATTATTTCCAGAATTTCAAGTATTAACGGTTCAATCGCATTTTGTAACATCTTCAGATACACTTCACCAGTTAAGTTAGTATTGAGAAAAACAGGCCCAACTATGTGGTTTCAAAAAATACCTGTCCAAACATTTATTTTTTTTTAAATTGAGTATGTGTTTCACGAAAGGATTTGTGTCATTCACAAAAACAAATTGTTTTTATGTAATGGAGCCATTGGTTAATTTTATTCGACATATTTTCACAGAATTCTAGTCATCGGTCGGGGTCATCATCTAAAAGTTTGTGCACAATTTTTAATTTGTGAAAATTTGTTTTCAGCCAACACTCGGAATACTGTCTTTTGACTGATTTCATAGATATATGCAACTCGGACTGTAGAAGTAGGGTTCACTACCATTTCTGAAATTGTGTCAATTTTTTTGTCATCGCTAATTGTTGTTCGAGCAGATCATTTGAAATCTTGAACACTACCTGTTTGTTTAAACTTCCGAAGAAGCTTCCTTAAATAAGCTCTCGATGTAGGACGATCGGAGTACCTCTCATTAAAAAGACGTTCCGCTGCATGGAAATTATTTCCACATTCACCAATTATTAACACAGCTGCTACTTTGTCGGCTACAGTACGTACCATTCTAACTTTGTAAAAATTTAAATGTCTCGTTAAATAATAATTAAACTAAGAACAACTAAAAGCAACTTGACTAAGCTTGAATTCAATAAACTAAGCAGAAACAGAAACTAAATATTGAGCTATAAACGCTTTTGCAAACAAAAACAACTAGAGAATTGACAAACGACAACTTTTTTGACAAATAACCAAAGGGGACGTTAGAATTGTTATTAGCTAAATGCCAAACTAGAATTTGAGTATTTATTTAATTTATTCGTCAAAATCATCTTAAATCCAAACAAAATTAGTATGATTGAATAGGTATATTAAAATAATTGTAGTTTCGCATTTAATTAATACATATTCTAACGTTAACCTATGGTTAATCTGGCTAATCAAAAAAGTTGACTTTGTCGTAAAAATAAAGAGAATTGAAAAACATCAACTTTTTGACAAGTAACCAGAGGCGGAGGTTTTAATAATTATTAATTAAATGTGAAACTACAATCTTAGTATTTATTTAATTTATTCATCAAAATGAGCTTAAATTCAAATAAAATTAGAATGGCTGAAATAGATATTTTCAATAGTTTTTAAACGAGGTATCACTTACGAGTAAATAGTATTGCTTTAAAAAGGTGACAGAGTTTGAGTATCTAGGGGTAACCCTAATAAGTAAAGGGAAAGAAAGAAATTGAGAAGCGGATTTCGAGAGGAAGGAAGACGGTCAAAGCTCTACACTACTAAGCGCAAAAAACATCTTCAGTGAGGAAAAATATGAGACTATATCGAACAGTGATCCAACATGGTCCTGTACGGAAATGAAACATGGGTTATGAACAAAAATCAAGAAAATATGCTGAACATCTGGGAACGAAGTGTTATAAGAAAAATATTCGGGAGAGTAAAAGACTCTGAAGACCTTTGGAGGAGACGAACAAATGCAGAGGTCGGAGAGCCGTACTGGAAACCAGAAATGAGCAGGATCGTCGTGACAAAGACACTTAGATGGTTAGGCCACTTTGCGAAAATGGCAGATGGAAGGTGGGCAAAGGACTCGCTGCTAAAAGGGAAATAAAGAAGAGAAGAGGACGAACCACGAAAAAAATTACTAGAAGCGTGTAAGGAAGGCCTACAAACAATCAGGATAACAAATTGGAGCTCTGCCGCCATGGACAGAAAAAAATGGAGGAAAACAGTGGAAAAATTTCAAGCCACTGCCCTCTAGGGCCTGTTGAGCTTGTGTATATATAATGTTTATGACATATTTAATAAAGATACTACAAGCCTAATTAGAAATAGACAAAAAACAAGATCGTATTACTTACTTAAATACTGCTAATATTTGTGGTGGAGTTAAGTCCCTAAATCTTGTGAAAATACTAATACCTTTATAATATTCATCATGCTTCAATGTAGGAAGTATAACGTTCAATCCACTGTTAGGAACCCATTTTCTAAAACGTACAAATTATGAAATTTATGTAGAGTTCACTTTTAAGATAGCTCCCGCCAACTATTTTCTGAACCATAAAATTTAAATTACTAAATCTAAAATACCTGTTTATTATTTTAGATACTATTGTTATGTAATTATTTTACAATCTTATACAATTATAAACGGGATCATACGGCAAATCATACATTATTGAAGCGAAGCTTCTATACTGGCATTGTATTTCTTTTTGCTTTATAGTAAAATGCTGAAGCGAGCGTCACGGAAGTACTGCCACGAAAAGGCGTCACGGGTAGCGTCACGAAATAGTGGATCTTCACATCGATTAACTACTCCCACTCAATACATTTCTAGTCATCATATATTTATTCCAAGCGGGTTTAAATTTAAAACTGAATGAAAAATAACTAACAAAATACAAACATTAAATGAGAAGTAAAAAATTAAAAGTCACAAATGTCATCCACCTAATACCAATATTGAATCATCTGTTTAAATTTTTATGACACTTCTAGTTTTAAAATAATTTCATATAAATACAATTATTATTTTTAAACATCTTATTTAGTTTATATAATAATTAAATTTACTATCAAATGATATTTATTTATATTTTATTATTAATTTAATATATAGTTTGAATTTGACAGGTCTGTCAGAAGTAAACAATGTACGCTTTGTTTATTGAATTATTTTAATACAATAACATTTGTTTAAAATATAAATAATAAATGAATAATAAAATTAAGTACTTTATTCAATTTTAAAAATATTATTTAAATTTTAAAAATTCAGAAAACACAGTATGAAGCTCCGCGCTAGCCTACTGTGCCGTCTACCGTTCAGAAAATAGTTGGCGGAGAAAATTGGACGCGTTCTGTATAAGAATTGTTTGTAAATTTAGAGTAAAAAAGAAATCACAATGTTTTTTTTTTCGTAATGATTTTAAGCCACTCTCATCTACATCCGCTATATTTCTGCTAGGTTTCGCTGTTTCCACATTCAAAAGCTTTACGATAGTCTATGAAGCAGGCGTATATTTCGACGTTTAAGTTCCGGGCTCTCTGTTGTATATATCAGGGCTTCCCAAACTGTGCGTCGCGACGCCCTTCAGGCGTCGAGTGTCAGCGCGGACTTTTAATACAGAAGCTATATTTATTTGACTTTAAATAAGTATAAAATATATGTATTAATAAATAAATTGAATAAAAAATATAACATAAAGTCGATAAACACTTGATTTATCCAAAATTATTCCAAAAATTGTTTAATTCGAAAATTATCCGGCCGGCTCCCCTCCCCCGTGTTCCCTACTGTCGCGCGTTTTATGTCATTTAACTAAGCTTTTGTTTTGTTTTATTACGGGCGCGGATTTTTTGCTATCAACAATGGATACTTATATTCAAAAGAATAGAAAATCAAAACCAAGGCTTCAAGTGTAAAATGATTGTGTCATACATAAAGAGACCTTAGCAGCAAAGAACGTTCCACCTGAATTAAGTGTTGTGATGCATAGCACTATTAAAGTGGTGAACTACATTAAAGACGACCCGTCAAATCAAGGTTTTTTCATAAAGTTTCCATAGAGTGAAGTAATAAGGGCCGAGGACACCTCTTTAATTTATTATTGCAACTTTCGTTGGCTATCCAAACGCGGAATCACACTATGATACGCAAAACTTTATTAATTTAGAGATTATAATAAAATTAGCATACACCTGTGATATTTAAGAAATTTAATGATCTTCGCAGAGTACCAATACTCACTCATATCCTGCAATTGGCAGATAAAATTACTGAGTTTCAGTTGCTCTTATGGAAGAAAAAATTAGAAGATCAAGACATTAACTATTTCCCTACTTTACAAGGTATTCTACAAGAAAAATCGATAGAAATGCTTGCGCCCTCTTTAAAAAATATGTTTACGCAACAAATGTTATCAGCGAGCGAACACTTCGAAAAATATTTTCCCGAAGATATGAAGCAATATGACTGGGTCAGAAACCCTTTCCTATTATCCACGCCATTCAACAGAGGAAGAAGAACAACTGACAGAATTGTTCTATGATTCCAGCCTAAAGCTTTCAATACGACAAGGACAAACTTTTTGAATTTTGGAGCTTACTTTCTCATGAATATCATGCCATCAGCACTGCCGCAATGAAAGTCTGCTACCATTTGCGACTTCGTACTTGTGCGAAACGCCTTTTCTGCAGTTGCAGTAATAAAAAACAAGTACAGGGTAAACATAAATTTAGAAAAAGAAATGAGAGTGGTAATGTCTAAACTGGAGTCCCTGTTTCATAACCTGCGCTCAAAAAGCAAGCACATCCCTCACATATTAACCAGCCACTTACATAAATAAATATCCCTTTTCATTTTTGTGTTTCATGTTTGATTTCGAACTTTAATAAAAAATATAAATGTTCAAATAGTGTTTTTGTTACAACTATCACCTGTTACTAGGCTAGTACTAAAATTGGTAAGTATTATTGGGGGTTGGGTTGAGGGGGCGTCGCAAAAAAATACTAAACTCCCAAGGGCGTCACAGTACGAATAATATCTTCAAAATTCTCCTAAAAAGCCACATCTTAAAAGCTTCCAGTTTTCTCGTTAAGTCAACATTAACAGTCCAGGCTTCGATACCATAAAGATTGCTTGATTGTTCTACTCTTGAGCGGATTTCTGATTTCGGATTCAGATCTTCAGTAATCCAGACTCTTAAGTATTTCATTTTGTCCACTTGCTCAATATCTTCATTTTTTATCTGGATCCTTGTAATGACTTTGCCCCTTTTACTGATACCAGGATTTTTGTTTTCTTTATGATTATTGTTAAACCAAACTGTTCCCCAGTATCACAAATTGTGTTTAGTAACGTCTGCAAGTCTGTCTCACTTTCAGCGATAATGACTGTATCGTCAGCATAACGGATGTTATTTATATTTTCACCATTTATCTTGATCTCTTCTGTACAGTTTTTAAGTGATTGCGTAAATAACTCTTCGAAATATATATTAAATAGTAATGGTGAAACTGCACAGCCCTATCTCACTCCTCTACTTATCTGTTGCACATCCGGACTATTTGCAGCTTTGAGCAACTGAAGGTCTTTTTGGAGCCAAATTTTCCAGGCGTAAAGTGTGAAGAGCATTCATCATCCCACCCGGAATATTATGCCTCAATAAAAGTTACCATCAGACAAGATGATTGTAGAGAAGCATGGAAACGAGAGGCTTGGCCAAATGGAGCAGTAGTCTCGAGGTTTTTCATGAAAAAAAGGATGCCACCAATATAGGAGAATCCTCAGTCATAAAGAGCAGTATCATCCATCAAAATGCTCAATCAGTGGGAAATTGTATGGATACTATCCAAGAAGAAATCTTACAACACAAAGAGTGCATCGCAGTTTGTTTAAGTGAACATTGGAAATCCAATACCTAATTACAAAATCACAACTTTATGGGTTTCAAATTAGTTTCTGCTTTCTGTAGAGATGAAGGCGAACATGGGGGCACAGCAATCTATATAAAAGAAAGCTTATCGTGGAGGATAAGAAAAGATATAAATGCTAAGGCAAAAACATATGTTTTTGAATGTTCATGTGTAGAAGTGTGTTTTTTAAATTGCAAAATTTTAATTCTTTGTATATATCGTACTCCAAAGTCTTGTGTGCAGGAATTTTTAGATATTCTAGAAAATGTTTTAATGTATATTTCAGATGAGAGCTCTCTAGTTTTTATTGCAGGTGATTTTAATATAGATTTGAGGAGTCAAACTAAAGATAGAACAGATTTCTCTATTTATTACAAACATTTAATATATTGCCATCAGTTTCTGAATATACTCGTATATGTAGAGCTACAAAGACGTGCATTGATAACATTTTTACAAACTGTGAACTTTATGTAGCAGAAGTATTAGATACTCATATTTCTGATCATCTTGGTCCAAAAATAACTTTCAGTATTAATGTAAACAAAAAAGCAAATATAAAAATTAGGAAAAGAATTTTTATTCCCACAGTAAAGACAATTTTAGGCAAATGCTGGAAGATGAAGACTGGGAGAAGCTTTTTTCAGTACCAAATTGGGATATAGAAAAGCAATGGGTTGTATTTATGAAAATAATTTCTTTGTTATTTGACCAATGCTTTCCAGAAAAAAATATAAATAAACATAAAAAACGTATCAAATACTATAATACAAATGAAATAAATCAATATAAAAGTCGCTTAGACCTTTTGCTAATGTTAAGTAGAGTAGATGATAATTACAAAGATGAGTACAAACAAACAAAACGTCAGTATAATAAAATGCTTGTGGATTCCCGAAAAATACAGTATGGGCAAGAAATATATAATAGTCAAAATAAGTCAAAAAGTCTATGGAAAATCGTTAAAGAAATCACACAGGTAAATTCTATCGATAATAATGTAGCTATACTAGGAGATCCAGTCATGGTAAGTAATAATTTTAATGAATATTTTTTAAATGCTGCTACACATCTTTTAGAAAATATACCAAAAATAGAATTCAGCACCAAAATACAGTTTAACAAAAACTCATTTTTTCTAACGCCAGTAACTATAAATGAAATAATTGAATTAATTAGAAAATTGAAAAATAAATTCACTTCAGGTTATGATGGGATACCTACAAATATAATAAAACTGTGTGCATATGAGCTAGCTATACCATAATGTCATATAATAAACAATACCTTCATAAATGGGATATTTCCAGACAACTTAAAAATAGCTGTAGTAAAACCAGTGCATAAAAAAGGTGATACCGCTTTACTAGAAAATTATCGTCCGATAAGCCTCTTACCATCATTCTCTAAGGTTTTTAAAACAGTCATGTGTGTCAGGCTTCTCAGTTTTTTCTATAGTGAGGGACTGTTATGCCATGCACAACATGGGTACCTTAAGGGAAAATCTATAGAGACTGCCATTTATGATTTTATAACAAAGATAAATGAGGGTTATGAAAACAAAGATATATCCATTTTTAGATTTATCGAAAGCATTTGATACTTTAAATCACAAAATACTAATGGAAAAGCTTTACAGATATGGTATTAGAGGGCCAGATTATAATTGGATAAAATCATACCTATCAAACAGAAAGTAAAATTTGAGTATGAGGGAAGACATTGCTTCTCTGATGAAGGTCTTATTTCGGTGGGAATTCCTCAGGGAAGTATTATGGGTCCTCTTCTCTTTGTTTTTTATCTAAATGATTTAGCTTTAGACATAACAGATAACAATCAGAATACTCTTATTGTGAAATTTGCCGATGATACTAACATTTTAACTATAGGGTCATCCTTGAATAATTTATTGAATATCGCTAATAATAGATTGCATAAAGCACAGAGATGGCTCAATATGAATAAACTCATACTGAACAGAGAAAAAACAAATTATATATGTTTTGTCACTAAAACAAATAATAGTACCTTACCAGAAACTGTCTCAATTCAATCGCAAATGGTTACTCTAAACCAAAGCACAAAATTTCTGGGGGTACATATTGACCAAAATTTAGATTTTGGAGTGCATATAAATGAGATCTGTAACAGGTTAGCATCTATCTGCTACTCTTTCAGAATAACAGCAAATTATTTGGACGAAAAATGTAAACGAGTTGTATATTTTTCAAATTTTCATTCTGTAATGCGATTTGGAATAGTTTTCTGGGAGGGAAGTGGTAACGCTGAACAGATTTTTATATTTCAAAAAAGAGCAATCAGAACTCTACTTAACTTGAGATACAGAGATTCATGTAGAGGTAATTTCAAAAAGCTAAACATACTAACAATAGCTGGAACATACATATATGAATGCTTACTTTTCATTTTTAAAAATAGACATAAATTCTTGAAACACATAACAAACCATAATACTAATACACGAAACAATCTCATAAACTATAATATACCAATACATAGACTAACAGCATCTGAGAAAACCACAGAATATGCCTGTATTAAATTCTTTAATAAACTGCCTTACAGCATCAAAATAGAAAACTGACGTAAATAAATATAGAAAGTCTGTTCAACAATTGCTCATACACCTTGAACCATACAAAGTGGAAGAATACCTTCAAGCTGACCTGTAGGCAGACTAAGGGCTCTTACCTGAATCTAAATGTCACTGTTATTATCATTATGTTTTAATATTACTTTTATGTTAAGTGTAGGTTGTTACAGCAACCATTATAAATTGTAACTGACACCATTCTCTCCATTGACAATTTATATTTGTATGTAACTTGTGAATCCTGAGAATAAAGCTTTTTTCTATTCTATTCTATTTCCATTTAGTGTTACCACAGCCTGTTGGTTCCAATAGAGATTTCTCACTATGTTAATGTCATTTTTGTCGAGTCCTTTTCTCTTTAAACATTCCATGAGAATGTTATGTTTAACTTTGTCGAAAGCTGTCTCATAGTCTATAAACGTAACGAAAAGATCTTTTTGGTGGTCTCGACATTTTTGGGTAAGAGTTGTGAAACTATACAGAGCTTCCACTGTTCCAAACCCGTTACGAAAGCCGAACTGTCTATTACTCATATCCGCTTCGCACTTTCTGCGAATATTCTTGCATGTATCTTTAAAAATGTTTTTAATAAGTGTGACATTAAGCTGGTTAATTCCTTAATTTCTTGATTGATACATTTTTTTCTTGAAATTCTCTTCTAACACAACACAGCCGCTGCGACGAGTACGATTTTGTCATGGATTGTTACCCATCCATACTGTTGCTGAGATATAGATTGCCGCGCTGTCTGCTGCATTTAATGTTATAAATGGCTGGGCCATCGTTACCAGTATTGGAGCCACATTGTGCAGTAAAAATATTGTTGATTTAGAAGCAACCTAATAAATTCATTTTTGCATATGCCTGCATATTTAGCCTATATTCAAATGTATACTGCACGCGTATATTATCTCTTTTTAGTGCATATTTGCGAGTTACTTATATCATACAAAACTGAATCAACTTACTCAACAGTAGGTATTACCCTGTTATTTCCTGTACCATAAAACTGTTTTAAGAAAAAGAACAAATATAAAATTTTATCCATTGGAACAGGCAGATCTTTCTTAAAATTCATTCTTACCAGTACCATATCTTCATTCTAAAATATATTATAAATTGTTATTATATGGTTATTATATATATATATTATATATATATATATATATATATATATATATATATTATATATATATATATATATATATATATATACAGTGAAACTTGGATAATTCGAACCTCAAGCGACCGTTAAAAAAAATTCGAATTATCCAAAAATTCGAATTAAAAATATATCCACAAACAACAAAGATGCCTGCAAAAACATCTGCAAACGATAAAAATAAACAATAGTTGACCATTTTTATCACTTGCAGATGTTTTCTGCAGAGATATCGAAATATTTTATCGTTTGCAGAATTATCCAAAAATTCGAATTAAAAATATATCCACAAAAAAACAAAGATGCCTACAAAAACATATACAAATGATAAAAATCAACAATATTTGACCATTTTTATCGCTTGCAGATGTTTTCGTTACTATTTTTGCCCGAATTTTGTCAACCGAAAGAAATGGGCCAACAAAATTAGGCCAGAATACAATTAAAGCATTTGCAAGCTATAACAAATGGTCAATTATTGTCGATTTTTATCATTTGCAGGTTTTCTCATTGGTATTTTTGACGCAAATCTTAGCCGAAACAATCGGCAGATAAAAAAATCCCAGTGAGAACGCATCAATAAAACAATAAAACATTTTGTCTCAAAAAATTTATTGAAAATAAGAATACATATTTGTTACAATTAATGAAAATAGACTAATTTTTTCTAAAGAAATCGAAAATTTTTAGCTGCTTTTTAGAATTTAACGTCTCAGTAATGCAAACGATTCTAAGATGTTCAGTGAACTAAAAATAGAGTGACTTACATCATTTTTACTTTCAAAGTACCGTTTAAGTTGCGTAATATGGTGTGTTGCTTCGGCCGCACTCGGAACATGTATTTCTTCCGCAACTGATGATGCGTCGTCTTCATCACTCTCTTGTTTTTCATCATTGTACTTAAGCACTTCAGCGATGATCTCTGTATCGGTTATTTCACCACATACTGCAACATCTTCATCCACGTTGACAAAATCTTCATAAGAGATGGCAGGATCAGAAATGATGTCCCCCCAGCAGTCAACTGAAAGCAGCTCTTCTGTTAAATTGTCGCCTGTGTTCTCCTCCTTTTTTATGAAACCAGCTCTTTTGAAACAGTGTTTGATCGTTTCGGGTGTTACTTGGTCCCAAGCTTTCTTACACATTCGAGATGCTTGTAGAATGTCTAACTTTATTTTAAGGGTGTCGCAATCTTCCATCAATATGTTTTCAACCAAAAAACGTCTGTAAAAATGTTTAAAATTTTTTATGACACCTGGTCCATAGGCTGGAGAACTGAAGTCATGTTAGCAGGAAAAAAATAACTTTTACATTTTCCATCAGTGGGATAGTGGTGTGTGCCGTACAATTGTCAATAAACAAAATAACTTTTCTTTTTTCTTTTATGAACTTTTTGTCTAATTTTTTCAGCCAGTTCTCGAAAAGATCACTAGTCATCCAAGCTCTTGCGCTACTCACATATTCCACTGGTTTTGACTTGACGTTCTTAAAACAACGCGGATTAGCAGACTTGCCAATCATCAGAGGTAGTCTTTCTGATCCGTCCATGTTTGCACCAATTAGGAGAGTTACTCTTTCTTTACTTAGTTTTTCTCCGTGACATTTTTCATTTTTAAATGCTAGCGTTTTGTCAGGAGTGCATTTAAAAAAGAGACCCGTCTCGTCAACATTAAAGATATCTCTTTCATCTATACCCTGAATCATCTCTTCCAAATTTTTTTTCCACTGGTTGGCTTCTTGCTGATTAACGGTCCCACTTTCTCCACAAATAGATTTGAAAGAAATTTTGTTGCGTTCTTTAAAGCCGTCGAGCCACCCTGTACTCGCCTTAAAATTGTTTTTCCCCATTTCAATAGCAAATTGTTCAGCTTCGCTTCTTATAAGGGGACCACTTACGGGAATCTTCTTATCCCTAGCTTGTTTGAACCATTTTAACACACAACTGTCTAAATTTGGATTTTCTGGCTCCCTTAACCTTTTTCGATCTTTACCGCACTCACTTTCACTGTTGAGATTTTTTCTTTATTCTTCAAGTAGGTGGATAATGTGTTAGGAGGAATTCCAAAGTCCCTGGCAATCTCAGTTTTTTCTTCGTCCCCTTTTCTACTTCTCTAATCGCTGCTATTTTTTCCGATAACGTTAAAGTTTTGTATGTTTTCGTATTACCATGCGACGACATCTTTACTCAATACGAAGTGACTTGACGTGATTTGCGGTGATTGCAATTGCAACGCCAACGCATCTCAACTGAAGGGGCGTGCCAGATGGGCTAGAATTTAGGTGACAGGTACGGGTACAATGTACAATGGCCTTGAAACAAGTGGCACGTTAGAACAGAAAAGAATACTACCTCTTTTAGCGGAAATTTCCAGCATGAAATTGGCATTTTTAACTTGTAGAAAAGTTCGAATATCCAAAATAATTCGAATTATCCACGACTTTTTAACATTACTTATATAGGAAATGCTAGGGACCAGAATAAAAATTCGAATTAAAGAAGATTTCGAATTAACGAAGTTCGAATTAAGCAGGTTCTACTGTATATATATATATATATATATATATATATATATATATATATATATATATATATATATTTAATCCAAAACATATGGATATAAAATGTTCTAAAACAAATATAAATCAGCCACTCTTTTCCCCCAAAGCACACAAGCTATGTTCTCTAAATTACTAACTTACCTTTAATTTTTTGTTTCCACGACATCTTTCCCAAGGCAAAAATATTCTTCTAGAAAATGTTTCCAGTTTTTCAACGTCTAACATTAGTTGAAATAATATTGATGCTACTTGGTATATTCTCAAATTGTCCTGAGGAGTTGCTGTTAAGATCTACAAATATTTATCAACTGATAACCAAAATACGGCATTGTTATCAAATATTTTTGCTGCATCGACCTGTAGGCTACAGTAAGTGAGAGTTATGACACCTAGAGTGGAAATTCGATAAACATTTCTGAAATCAGTAAGTAGGGATTTTAGTGCCAAATACCGAGTAGCGTTTTTTTTTACTGGCTCCTATAGTATGATGGAGAAGGCAAGGAGAAACCACTCTATTATCAATCTCTAGTATAATCATATACAATAATATTTATCATCACAAAATATCAGGTCACCCGAAAATTTAAAAAACTCTAAAAATCTAAAATAGGAATTAATCCTACTGAAGATTGAAACAAACATGAGAGATTCTAAAAGATGTCAGTCATACATACATGTTAAACAACTTTTAAAAGTAAGCAAACAGTAACGAAAAAGGAAAGAAAAGAAGTAAGTCATGGAAAAAAGCAGAGCACACTATACACATTGAAATAAGATAAAGAGGAAGGAAAAATGTGAACAGATAGAACAATTAGTAGTAAAAATGAAAAAAATAAGAAAAAATCAGGGAACTTATCGGTATGAACAAACCAAAAAAGGTTAACATATTATTATATGAATGAGAAATTAGTTCAACACAGCAAGGACAGATTAAAAATATGCAATACCGGAGCTAGTACCAAAACAAGAATACATACAGTCCCGACATAACAAAAGAAATACTAAATTTAATTAGGTTAATAAACAAGATGAAGGCCCTGATCATCTTCGAGTAGAAATACCAAAATGAATATAAGAAAACCAAATAAGACTACTGATTGACTTATATAACACAATATATAGTACAGAAATTATTATTAAGAATTGACTAACATCTATTTTCATTACATTAAAAAAATTAAATTCAAAAGAATGTCCAGATCATAGGACAATCATCAGTTTAATGAATCATACACTCGAAATATTCCTTAAAGTCATACACTAAAGAATACATCAAACATTTAAACAGTATATTACTGAAGGACACTTTAAAGCTCACTACTATGTCATTGAATAGTTGACATAGTAGTGAGCACATACATTGTTTGAGCACATTTTGAGAATAATAATAAATGTATAATGTTCGTCTATTCTCATGTGTCTGAAATTTACCTGGTCAGGCCTGTGTTGTCCAAATCACCCTGTAATACCCTATGTGGAATAAGTGTCTTTTGTATCAAAAATGACTAAAAACGATTAAAGGAAAAAACAAAAAGTTCAAACAAAAAAAATATGAAGAAAAATTTATGATTTTAGTATTTTTCAATTTTTTTCATATTTTTTTTTGAACTTTTTGTTTTTTTTTAGTTTTTAGTTTTCAGTCATTTTTTGATACAAAAGACACTTACTCCACTTAGGGGTATTAGAGGGTGATTTGGACAACACAGGGCTGACCACAGGTAAATTTCAGACACATGAGAATAGATTATTATTTATTTTTAGATAGAATTTATTATTACTCTCAACATGTGTTCAAACAATGCATGTGCCCATTTATAATTAATAAATGATTAGGATATATTGTGTGTAGATATAATAAACAGAATACCTAAATATAATATTATAATAATAAAATAAATCAAATTCTTATATGGAAAACAAAATTTATATTTCTTTTCAAGTGCAAACAAGAGACACTGATTATTTTTTTAAAATACAGTCTGCTTGCAAAAAAAAATAATAGTTTTAGTAAATTTTTTAATATTAACTACACTATTGATCAAGGTGCTTTTAACAGTCTACACTCATTTATAAGTTAGTGAGAGATAGCATTGCACAGAATTTAGTAAAGATATTATAAGCAGCAATAACCTTTACTTTATTGTACAAAAACTAGGTAGTTTATAATAACTTTAATAAATATAACTTATTTACAATACATATATTAGACATTTTTAACCCACTTAAATTTAATTTTAGAATAAAAATATCAATATTTAGAAAATCAATTTAAGTTACTTACTTTATAATCAAATTCTCTTATAATGCCAAATATTTGCATCCTTCCGTGCACTGAAGGACCTGTTTGTAGGGCTAAAGATTTAATTAAATACTTCAAAAAATTTAAATTTGGCATTGTTCCCACCACAGTCATAGATGGATCTAAAAACATACAAATCTAATGTAATAAATTATCTGGATTTGTTTTTAATAGACTTTTTACATTATTTGGTTTTCGAACTGTTAATAAGCTTGGAAATTTGCTTATAAGATAAACAACCTAAACCATGGATAACAGACAAACCATCGTTATAATATATTAAGGATTAAGCCTATTGATATTTTTACATGTAGCTGATGATAGAGATTGGTACTGATGTCACACTACTAGCTGTGTTTTTTATATTATTTTCTGATATTTTATTGTTAAGCAGGTTCAAAGTATGTGTTCAAGTCAATAATTTAATGTATTCATTTTGGTAAATGTATATAAATGTAATCAACCATGTGCTTGTAAAACATATAAGTTTTATATGTTTTCATGTCATAAAAATATTTTTTTAATTGTACAATGTTACATGTCATTATATTGTTTATTCAGATGTAAATAACAACGAAAATAAGTAATTATTGTACATAATATAATACCAAAAGAATTTTTTTCATACACCACTGACATTCCAGAAACAAGATCAACCATTGTTCCTAACTACTTTAGCTGCAAGTATTTATCCATAGGTTCCATTCTTATTATATTATATCAATGGGCAAACCACTTGATAAAGAAAAAAATGATAAAGACCAAAAACAAAAATTGATATTATAATCAAAGAAAATGATAATGAAAGGTAAAACAATATTGGGACAAATATAGGAAAGAAAACATTTTAACAATTTATAGAAAGAAGCTGTAGCTGTGAAGAAGAAATGAAATCACAAGTAGAGAAAACATACTGACACGAATAGAAGGATTTTACACAGAACTTTACAGATCACATCAACAAGATGATAAGATGAGACCAGCACGGAAATTAATAAAAAATGTTGGATCAGAAATAATGCCAAAAGTAACAATTTCAGAGGTAACTACAGCATTGGAAAACATGAAAAGAAATAAAGCTACAGGAGAAGATAGTATTACCACAGATATGATATTAGAAGGAGGTAAGGAACTAATTGCAATTGTAACTAAGTTTGTGGAAAGTTGTTTACATCAGGGCAAAGTCCCTAAGAGCTGGAACAACTCTAAAGTATCTTATTACACAAGAAGGTGATAGTTGAAAATTGGAAAACTACAGACCCATCAGCCTACTTTCACACCTGTTTAAAAATACTCACCAAAGTCATACCTACTTGACTAACAAGGAAATTAGATGAATACCAACCATATGAACAGGCAGGTTTTAGAAAAGGCTATTCAACTTCCGATCACCTGTTAACCACAAAAATATTAATAGAAAAGTGTAACGAATACAAGTTTCCAGTTTTCCTTAATTAGTAGACTACGAAAAAGCTTTAGAGACCATAGAACACACGGCCGAAATAAACGCAATGCAAAATTGTAGAATAGATGGGAATAAACATCAATGGCCGCTACCTCAGTAATCTATGATTTGCAGATGACATAATCCTGAAAGCTACTGACCTACAAGAAATGCAAACCATGCTTTTAGAGCTACATACCAAATCTTCTAAAATAGGACTGAAAATTAATTTAAACAAAACAAAAGTCATGCACTCCGAAGACACTGTGACAATAATAAACGATAAAATTATAGAAAAAGTTGACGAATATATATACTTGGGACAAAAAATAATCCTAAATAGGGAAATTCAGACTGAAGAAATAAAAAGAAGAAGAAAGTTAGCTTGGGCAACATTCATTAAACTGAACTATATACTCAGAAATCAACAAATTCAATTACATCTTAGATCTAAAGTTTTTGATGCATGCATTATTCCGATATTAACTTATGCGGCACAAACATGGACAATCACAAAAAAGAATATGAATATACTTAGAGTCACTCAACACGCGATGGAAAGAGCAATGCTAGGTATATCACTTAAGGACAAGAAAACAAACACATGGATAAGACAGAAAACCAAAGTCACTGATGTGGTGCAAAAATCATTAAAGTTGAAATTTGAATACGCTGGACATGTAGCTAGGAGCGATCTAAACAAATGGCACAGATCAATTTTAACCTGGAGACCATACCAACACAAAAGACCCAGAGGCAGACCTCCTATGAGATGGACAGATGATCTGAAAAGGACTGCCGGGAAAAATTGGCTACAAGTAGCGTACAATAAAAAACAATGGAAAGGAAGACTTGAAGAGGCTTATGTTCAGATGTGGATGTGAATGGCTAAACGAAGAAGAGAAGAAGAAAGAAGCTTACAGGATGAGAAGCTTACATTTATAGAAATGAAAAAGGAGATGAAATACTTATACAAAATAACTATCAAATTTATTAAGAAAAAACAGGCAATCAGACTTGAAGGAGAAAATAAAGAATTATACAAAACACATAATGAGATCTTAACTGTATACCTATTTAAATCATTATCCAAATATATGTGAGCTACTATTATTAATACTTCTAAAATTGTTTTTTAATGCTAGAATATTTAATATTAAATTGTAATGAAGTGTTATATCAATACCGTGGAATAACAGTAAACCTGAAGAGTTTATAAAAGCTAAGTATGCATTATTTGCCCTGAAACTGATGCAATGTAATGCAAAAAGATGAACTGAACCTTAATTTAAATCTTTTTCTGTAGCAAAAACGTTTATTAAAATATTTACCATCTGTCCAAGCTTTCTTTGGTACTCCTTTAAGTAGAATATCCACTCTATTGATACCATCTTGCTTATCCAAAAAAGAAAACCTTCCTAGATGAAATAAATTTTTAGTAAACAACTCCACTCTTCCAGGAAATGCAGAATCAAAACTCTAAAAAACAAATGAAATCTGATTATATAAAAATGTATCCACAGACACTGATCCAGGTTTAATAGTACTTTAGTTTTTAAAAGTAAAGTTTCTGCAATAAAAGATGGGGTTCACTCAAAATTACTTTTTAACACAAATGATAATACTTAGTAGAATATTGCATATAACTTATAAATGCATTCATTATTATAATATCCAAAGCGGAATTATATTCTAAGCATTAATGAAGTAAATGGTAAGGAAATCTTACCTTGAGGTCTACCCTAAATTCGGGGCATGTTTCATACATCCTAACTCTTTTAACTCCCTTTTCTAACAACTCGGTTGTTATCAGACCTAGGCCAACATTACTTTCAGCTACAATTTGATCTTCTTTTACAAAAGGAATAACATGATCTGCAATAATCTTTGCAGTATTAACACATATTAGGTAAAGGTGTTCATTGGCTACTTTGGAGGAAATGGATAAATATTTTTCTGGAATGTATTGTTTTATATTTAATAACTCAGGATGCTTCTGAAAGTGTAAATCAATTAGTTTCGCATATCCTCTCCTAATTTGACTAAAATTATTGTATAATTTTCTAAATTCAAAAATAATGTTTTGATTCATGTTCAGGGGAGAGGTGAATGGACGTATTTATACTTAACTTAACCTTAACCTCACTAAATTGAAAAACAGTCGTTCATCTATTACTCGGTTTACTCAGCTTGGGAAAATTTTGACAGAATCATTGCTGGGAATCAGAGATATGTAAGAGTGAAGAGCTCTACATATCTCTATGTAAGAGAGCTCTCTTACATATCTCTGCTGGGAATATACAACACAAAAATTCCTAGGGCCCTATCCTATATCGGCTTATTAATAGCTGAATAATCATGAATAATGGGAGTTTCATCAATTCCGTTTAAAAGCTTTCGATTTGTAAATAGTAATCTATTACGTTTAAATGTTTGTTCTAATGGATGCAGTTTTATTTTGATAATAAACTGCATGTAAAGATTAACCATATTTTAAATGTTTTATATTTTGATAACGATTTTAAAAGTGGAAATCGCAAAATCAAAATAAACTTATTTTAAAGTAAAATTATTATTTTAATTCAGCAATACTTAAGTATTCTTTAAATACTTAATATATATTCCATATCCATTCATTTTCAACGTAAAAATGTACTGATTTATTAATTTATGTTTCAGACCACTTCACTTTTAGAGAAACCACGCTAAATTCTTACACGAGACAAATTTTTCTATGCTAGATTACCTCAACAATATCTTATGTGTTACTTATGTGTTCAACAATGAACACATAAGTTTTAAGAAGAAAAAATCTAGTAGAAGAGGAGGCTGAAAGATTAGAAGCCTTAAAGAACTACAGAGAAATAAACGGCGAAAAGAGAAGGTGATGAAAAGAACTATGCGAAAGCACAAAAAATAACATCTGGGGGGACACCTATAAGATTGCAGCAAGATAACTCAAAGGAAACACCTTCTATAAAATAGAGGTCAGCCACAAAAGAGAACTAGCGGAAGCATCGTTTTCCCAAATAGTGGAGGAAACCTTCCAAATAATACCTACAGAGGCATCAACAAAAGGGTTCACAATGGAAGGGATAATGCAAGTAGGAAAGGCACTAAAGCAAGGGAAGGCACCCGGCCCTGACAAAGTTGCGCCGGAAATAATAAAAACCATTATAAAGGGGAAAAGGCTGAATTGATGAAAACCATAATTGATGACCTCCTCAGAAGACAGGAATTCCGCATGGTATGAAAAGCGGAAACCTTGTCCTCGTCCCTAAACCTGGGAAAGAAATGGAAGACCGGGTGCTTTTAGGTCAATATGCTTGCTAAATACACTAGGCATGCTATTCGAAATCCTCATAAAGTAAAGGCTCGAAAAAGAAATAGAAGAAAAGAGAGGCCTGTCGGACCGCCAGTATGGGTTCAGAAAAGGCATATTTGCCATAGATGTCATAAACAGGTTAGTAAGGGAGAAAGAAGCATCCAGGGGTAGATGGATGGTGGCAATCTTCCTGGAAATCAAGAATGTATTCAACAACCTGAGCTGGGGGAAAACCATAAAACTATTAGAAGAAATGGAAAATCCCCATATCTGCAGGGGAATATTTTACAGATAGGAGAGTAATATAACTTAAGATGACACAATGAAGACGTCTGCGTGAGTACCAACGGGCTCGATCCTAGATCCGTTGCTCTGGAATGTACTCTATAATGACATATTGGAGATAAAGGGGAGGGAATACAGACAATTTGTTACGCAGACGACCTGGTCATACTAGTGGAGTACTTTGAGAATGGGCCCATAATGGATAGGGCAAACACAAAATGGAAAGAAAACTAACGACTGGTCCAAGACCGAGACAAGCATATCCTACCAAAAGCAAAATATTCTACCTCTCAAAAAAGTCAAATATCTGGGCGTAATACTGGACACCAAACAGAGCTTCGGTGAACACATAGTATATGCTGCGAAAAAAACCGATCAAAGAACAGTGGCGCTAACAAAGATCATGCCCAACATAGGAGGACCGGGGACAGGCAGAACGAGAATTCTTATGGAAATGGTACACTCCACCATACTATATGCAGCACCATTACGGCAGCAGGTAATGCATAAACAAAAATACAGAAGAAGTGCCACCAATTCACCTACTAGTGAGGGAAAGAGCAATCACGTCCGGCATAAGTGAAAACGACAAAGCAGACGAGAGAGGTGTAACCACCGCGACATGGCAAGAAGAGTGGGAAAGCGAACATAGGACTAATGGACAAGAACACTCATAACGGACATGAGAGAATGGGTAAGACATGGCCATAGGGAGACTAACTACTTCTTCGCACAGTTCCCTACAGGGCACGGCTCTTTCAGAGCCTACCTGCTAAGGATAGGGGAGAAAGAAGACGGCATCTGCGGGGTTAACGCCCAGGCAAATGCCAGTCAAACTGTGTTTGATTGCAAAAGGTTCATGAACAAAAGAGCGGAGCTATATGAAAAGGGTGGGAGAAGTTAAGGCGAATAACGTAACGGAAGAGGAAGAAATGAATACAAAGAAATCCTGGGGGCAGTAACTAGAATAATAAAAAGAAAAGAGATCCTAGAAAAGGAATGATAGCTGATATAAACGCTAAAGGGAAAAAACAGAAGAGAAGTAAGTCGCGCATGCGTGTTAGGACGGTCTTAACAAGACTAGCCGCGCATGTGTAGCTGAGGCTGGTTTTAGTTGGTAGGCAGGGCATCATGGACGCACCCGAGGGCATGACTTTCAAGAGGGGAAATGCACTTGAGTGTATTCTTTTATTCTGAATCCAACACACATTTACACCATCAACAAAAAAAAAAGAAAGGCGACCTCAACACTGGTTCATAGTGAAGTTAAAGTAGCGTAGCACTAGCAGCAGAGTAGAGTAAAAAGCAGTGGTGGGGGAGAAGTGGTAGAGTATTATTATTTATACACCTTAATTTTTAGTTTTTTTAACTGTAATTTTCACTATTGAGGTGCAATAATAAAAATAATATTTACATATATTTATTTATTTTATGAATAACTTAATTCATAACATTCATTTTATTTTAATGGTACTTTCATCAAAATACTTATTATATCTTTTCCATCTGTATCTTTTTTTGGGATCTTTATGGCTGTAACTTGGTGTTAAGTTTGGCATTAATCCTGAAAAACAAAACAATAAAATTATTATTCTATACATAAAACAAGTACATATTTTATTTCACAATTGAAAAAACAGGAAGAAATTAACAAAAGGGAATAATGCTATGAACCAATAACTCTGTATTAATGAACATTTGTAAAATTCACAGTACTTAATCATAAAATTTTGCAATGTAGAAGTTAGTTGCTTGAGTCAATTGTTCAGTTAGTTCATTATATTAGACAATGACCAACTCTCATTTGCTTTACTGTCGAATGGTTAAGTGGATGTGCTTTCAAGCCCTAGCTTGGTGTACAGAAAAATAAAAAAGGTGTTTAAAATAAAAAAAATTGTGGTATTTTGTGGTATATGACTAGTAATATTATTTACCAATCATATCTCATTTTTAACAAGTTTTAATGTTCAAATTTTCTTATCTAATACTTAATGTCCATATACTTCCTCCTATACATACATACATTTCCAAGGTGATTTATTTTTCTTGTTTGAACCTAATCTTAATGAACTTAGAGCCAAATAGGTTACAACCATTGCTAAAACTTAATTTAATACTTTTATTAATTAATAGATTGTGAACAACTTTTAAATCAGTTGCTGTGTTTATTTAATGATTTTTTTATGCTCAAAATTTCAGCTGAGGTCCAAAGCCCGGTTGTAAGATATATGATTGCAGATTTAAAAGGAGTCATTTGGTCTATAGACCTTTCCACATTGCAAGCTAAAAGATCCTTTGTTTCTGCTATAAATATATGTTTCATTCCAAAAAATCTAGACTTAAGTACGATTATTATCTGTTTCGGAGCTACATTTATTACTTGATCATAGAATAAAAGACCTATTCTAGGTATTTATGGCACTGTCAAAGAATTATCTTATCTAAGTTATATTTTTAACAAACAAACCAACCATGTATTTAAAAGATTTTGTGGGAATATCACATAAATGGAAAAAGTGAAAAAAGGTTAATAAGTTAGACCAAGTCTTTGTGACACATATTCTGAAACAAGGATACTTTTTAATTTATGGCTGATATTGATTACCTGATTTTTGAGCCATAGCTACCAATGTTGCAATGCGTTTCTGTGATCTTGTACATAATCCTGTAATTCTTTTTGGTAGCATGCACCCATCTGTTCTTACAAATTGACTTAAAATTAAAACATCTGTATGCTTTATGTCTAAACCAGAAGCACAAACTGAGCATGCAGTTGGGTGATCATTTTTCAATAGATAAGGTTCTCTTCCCGAAGGTACATGTTTTGCAGAGATAATTAATTCTTTATCATTCTGAATTTCTTGTACTAAAAAAAATAATTAAAAATCCATTTACATTTACAACATTGAAAACTTACTTTCTTTTAATCTTAGGGTAGGAAATACACTAAAGTTTTTTATGTTACAACTAAGATCTAGTCGAATATTCTTTATTTGCTTTAACAATAAATTCATTTTGTATTTAACATTTACTGAACTTTTAAATTAAAATTATTATGAAAGTATGTTTGAGGTTAGTTTTAGGTTAATTAAATTTCAGTCGTTTCGACAATAAAGAGTTGCCTACATTAAGGCTGACAAAAGAACTTTGAAATTCTACTCAGAGAACTAGGAACACACACTGTGAACACACACCACACGACGGTGGTCTATATGACAAAATGATATATATTTCAAAACTAAAGGCCTATATTTTTGTAAAATATTTAGATAAGTAAGTACATTTTTTGGATGCCAAAGGTATCTACTGAAGAAACCAGATATGTATATTATTTATTTATGTAGGAAATATTCCATCTATTTCAGCTTATAAAAATTCCCCCAATTGTTTATTATTCTGTGCCCAGATCATCGAGCAATAAGACAAAAGAGGAATCTAATCCTATGAAAAGGACACGACGAACCGTGTGAAAAGGAGACCAAAAAGTGGCCTCTGATGGCGGACATATCCGGAAATGCGAATGCGCCAAATTTAAATTTTCCGACACTTATCAACAGTAGCTATATAATATTTTTCAAATGTGTCTTAGACGAGAAAGTTTTAATTAATTATTAATGATAAGAGTCTAAAATGCGACACAATTGTTTAAAAAACTTCAATATAAATAAGATTTCATGTGACATTTGGGATAAACAATAACATAACCCAACTAAATTTGATGTCAAACAAGGAGAGAGACTCTCTTTCCTTGTTTAAAGTGGCCTCTAAAGATCGCACTTCCTGTCTAACAATATGTTTGCCCCCACTACCTTTACATTCCCTCTATTGTCTTTTTGCTCGATGGCCCAGACCCTTTGAAATGACCCCAAAAATGGGGGGAAATACATTACTCCAATCTGGCAACTCTGCTCTGCCGACAGTTTCGACTTTGACTTTTGACTGCTTTTGACACATCCACCGTGACATGTGGTTTGGTTTTAGTTCTATTATTAGTAAATGCAAAGAATATAATATTCTTTGGTAAATGTATATATTTTTTTATATTAGTTAACTGTATTTCTTTTCGGGTGTAACGTAAAAGTGAAAAAGGTATATAAAATTAAGTTTAACGATATGGAAATATCCCAAGTTAGTGAAAAAGCTTGTAAAATCGAAACACCGAATCATGATCTGGGTGATGGCCTTCTGGATACCGTTAAAATTGAAATTATGGAAGAACCCAAGACAGAAAGTGCACATGATACATTTGGTTATTTAGATTTAAAAGAATTATCTGTAAAAACTGAAATTGAACAAGATGAACAAAAATTTGCAATATTTGAAAAACCAGCAAATGAAGACAGTAAGTAATAAAATTTCTGAGGTTAAAATAGGTCGATTTAAGCTAATTTACCTTAGTTAAGATAGTTGATAATAACCAAAATACAGAGTGTCAAAGTTTTATTTTATTTATTTATATCCTAATTTGTTAAAAAAAAAATAGTGAAATGGCCAATATGGTGGCAGTTTATGCAAAGAATATAGACGCTTATAAGCGTCTATATTCTTTGGTTTATGCCCAACAAGATTTTAATGATCCTGCTGCTGCTATTTATTAAGCAATACTAATGGCATGGTAACGGGGGACGGTAAATAAAAGTTAAAATTTGAAATATCTGTTATGTATGGCTTTCTGCTCACTTTATAATGCTCTAAAAATGACGGATTCTGTATTTTAATGCATATTATTTCTATAATTCTCGTTTAAAAATTGCGTGTTTTGACATCAATTTTCAAATATTTCGTCCATTTTGATTGTCATTTGGTTGTGCCATGTTGCCATATTTTCAAAAAATATTGTTTCTTGCAAAATTTTGTAAAAATATAAATATGTACAAGAAAATTCTATTTTGTAAAAAAGAAAATATTTTGTTTTTCGTTGCGTTGTTAGGTTTGATCAGGTTAGGTTGAATTAGGTTAGTTATATATTCTTCGTTAAAATTCTTATATATTCTTATTTCAAATTCTTATATACAGTAAAATTTCCCGTTTTCGGATAACAAGAATTTCGGCTAAAAATAACATTGTTTTTTTATAGTATTCTTGGTTAAAGTATTGTTATTAAATAATACTATGAGGTGATTTTTTAATGTTTTCTAAGTAAATACAGAATAAAGTAATACAATTAAGGAAAATGAACAAGTTTAACAAGTTTTTTAAAGAAATCTTCTAATTTCTTTTATGTTATCGTTTGACAACGATGTTTTGCAGCTATATATCTCCATCGTTCATTTGCAGAACGTCGCGAGTTTGCCTCATTTCATCGTTCGACGAAACGTAAAGCAATCTGAAAAAGACAAAACTTTATACAATGATAACAAAAATTAAGAACCTAGTCGTCTCCCTAACATATTAAGCCTACTGTATAAAATTCTTCTCCTTGAAGCATTGAAAATCTCGTCGGCGGTCTCATGCTGCCTGTTGTCTGTTGGGTCGTCATCTTCGTCGTCTGATACGCTCAGGTTGTCTGGATGAGGAACCATATCAATGATGTCGATGAATTCACTTTCTAAATCATCGGCTGCTAACCACTCACGTATCTCTTCTTATTTAATTTCGTCACATCCCGGCAAATTTTTTATTAAAGATTTAATTTCTTCTGTCGTTTCTTTGCCATTTTCTTCTTCTGGATCGTCCATCAAAATCCTATCAAAAAGTTATTTCCAGCATTTTTCCAAAGTTGAAGATTTGATCTTGGCCCAGAACTCAGCACACCGATAAACAACATGTTTCATTGTTGAACATTTGAGGATTTCAGGAACACTTTTGGATTCATTTGTCTCCTGTAATAACATATATCTTAAGAATGCTCCTCTATAATGTCTCTCGAATGTCTATTAGTCCCTGGTCTACGGCTGAATTAAGCTCGTGACATTCGGTGGCAAAAATCTGACAATTATCACTATTGTATAGATTTTGAGTCAACAAGCAACAATGCTTTGATGGGAAGGTTTTTTTATTTTAAAAAGGATTTTACGCTTGGGACAAATTCATTTTCGAACCATTCTGAAAATAAAGTGGTCGACATCCATGAGGTTTTTTGGCTTCTATAAAAAACTGGAAGTGTTTTTTATCAAATATCTTTTAGAGCTCTTGGTTTTTTGATTTCCCAACACACATACGCATCAATCAGTGAGTGAAATTGATGGAATTTACATTTTGCGATAAAAATTTACTTTTTATTGACGAAATTATAGAAAACTGTCAGCAGTTTCGGTTAAACGATGATTCAGTTAAAAAGGTTTCGCTTAAGGGAGGTTTTATTGTATTCTTATTTCAAATTCTTATATATTCTTATTTCAAATTCTTATGTATTCTTATATAAAATTCTTATATATTCTTATTTCAAATTCTTACAATGTATTTGGCGATGTCAATGAACTATAGGGCATGATACTATGACTAAGAAAATAAGATATTGCGCATAAGTCGTGACGTCATTGTAGAGTTGCATGTTGGAAATGTCAATCTTTAATCAATACTTTGGAGATATCCTTATGAGTATGATTATTGTAATTATTAAACCTCAACTTATTTTCGTCTAGTAATTTCATCACAGAATGCATACAAATCCCACTTAACTTTAACAAGAACTCAAATTCTACTCTTCAATGACGGCTTGCGCGAACACACGAGTGGCTACGGAAGATCCTATCTTGTTAGTCATAGTATCATGCTATAGGGGGCGCTTTGACAGCTGATCACGCACTTCGAAAAACACTTCACACGAAAAACAAAAATGAGGTGAATCATTGTTGTGTCTAAAATCCGTATTTATTATCTTCCATTTATTTTTTTTTGTTAACGCAATGGCAAATTTAAAGAAATTGAAGTTAGTCTGCTCGATATTTTGAAATATATAGGAGACACAAAAAGACCTTTAAAAGAAGGCGAGGCGATCTGCATCGGCCTCATGCACATTTTCTCTCTTAAGTTGTGTCCTAACAAAAGATTATTTTATTTATGGGCAAATATGTGTACTCAAAACAAATACTTAACCCCCTCTGTGGCTCAGTGGTAAGAGCGCCTACGTTTAAACCTAAAGGTCGTGAGTTCGAATCTCACCTGAGTGGAAATTTTCGTTTATTAAAAATTAATGAATGAAAATAATTTCTATCCTTGTGCGATCGGTACTCACCGGAGGGACCGCAGACGTTCGGATACAATTAGCGTCTCTTAGCAAAGACAATGACGTCGACTTTGCTAAGTATCAAGACATTTACTCTACACACACACATACACACACTGTCAATGACCATTAGTTGTCGACGCATTAAACTCAATAAAAAAAAAATAATAAAAAAGAAACAAATACCTTAATAATTCCCGTGTTTTATTACGCATTAGTCTAGCATTCACCAGTTTCTCATTGATTTTTCTGTTGTGTGTTCCTTTAGGAAGGCATTGAGAGGGAACAACACCTTTCTTTAATTAAAAGTTTTTTTTCCCTGCTGCAGCTGTAATAGTAATTTTAATTAAGATATAAGTTAGTGTATAAATTTTATTTAGGTTAGTTAGGCACATTATATATAATAAATGTTGCAATTCTGTTTAGCAAACTGACTTGAAAAAAAAATCTGTTGATAAAAAATGTTGTGAACACACCATCATACCACTTGATATCGATTTCCCAATTTTTAATTCATCTGCCCAACGATCTTGTAGATTTGTGTCACGAGGAAAAAAGTGCATACTTATTCTTTCCGATCGATAATTACTGCACTGCAGTGCAGAACAATACTGTTTACATTTACTTTTTAAACATTTTGTTACCTTATTGTGCTTTATTTAATAATTTTTAAAATGTTTATAACTATGTTATGTGTGTATAACTAAATAAAAAATGTTTTGTTATCCTACGTGCACCAGTTCAAATTTTTACCGCACCGTGCCGCCTCTTTCGTTTGACATCGCCAATACATTTTTACTCCATATAAAGCAGGCAACAGTGCGAATGTATGTCAAATTATAATTATTAGGCAGATGCGCAGAGTTCTTTTTACAATTTTAATAAATTATGACTTTTTGTAATTTTTTTTTTACTTTTTTATGGTTTACACCATAAATATTTATATATATATATATATATATATATATATATATATATATATATATATATATATATATTTCATATGATTTTGTAAGTAGTTTTATATTTTTATTACATTTTTTATAGTAATCTATTTTTTACGAATTTTTTTGATTATTTTAAGGTTCTATAGGAATTTGTTTAGTTTTATTACCTTAAATTACAAAAAAATAGCCTCTTTTAATTTTTTAGGCCAAGTCCAAAAAAATTGCAAAAATAGCGTTTCCCTGGTTTCCTTGATTTTTACCCAAAAAGTATTTAGAGTCAGGGATAAAAAAAATTGAATATATTAAATGAGTGGTTAAAGACATATTACCCTCTGGGTAATACATAATTTTTGGTGGGGAATTTAGGGTTCTCATCTCACGAAACCCTAACTACAAATTTCATATTGTTATCCCATGCCTGTCAGAAAATATTCAAAAATAAATAAAATAAAAGTTTACTTTGACACTCTGTATTTCAGTTATTATCAAATTTCATACTAAGGCAGGTTAGTTTAAATGGATCTATTTTAACCTCAGGAATCTAAGGTTAAGCTATGGCCCATTCATTATCAAACACCCTGTATATAGTGTGTCTGCGTATGTTGGAACAATATGGGAAACTTGTATTATTAATTTTATGAAAAAAAGTTATTCTTCATAAAAAGGTCTTCATGGTCTAAAGCCTAAGATGCAACCATCAGATATCAAATTGCCTTAATCTTATATATGAGATATGTAAAAAATAGGAATTTCGGTCAAGGGTAAAGTACCTTTTTTTGTTTTATAGTATATTTAACAAATAAGTAGGAGTAAATTCTCAGAATTTGAATCTTCAAACCTTGAAATACATAGGTGTGTACACCTTCTAACTAAAACGTAATCTTAAAAGAAAAGTTTGCGTTAAATTTATTTGGATATTTAGAACAAAGAAATTAATCCAATCCAGTACTGGTTTGAAATAAAAAGATACACATAAAAAGAATAAAAATTCAATTAATTGTGAAACATACAGTTAATATAAAATAATAAAATACAATAAATTATACTGGAATGTAAAATACATACACAAAAACTGTAAGTTTTTATACATTCCTATTAATAATTAATAATATTTTTAATACTAATAATGTTGGAAATAAGAATGAAAATTATATTAGCAATAAAAAAATAAACAATGAAGCTGACAGTAATTAGTTCAAATGTAAAATAAAGTTCTGAGCTACAGTTTAAAGTTAAGATTCCTCATATTCTGTTTCAGACGAAGTGTTATCCGATCCGGGATGAATTATTATAGGTTCTATACTGCTATCTATTATATGATCAAGCTCCCACATATTTTTCTCATAATCCATAACGTGGTTAATACACTTTTGCCAATGTTCAGTCGTTACTTCGGATATTGATTTATGAAAAAGATTAGTAACATCTGACAATTTAAAAATTGTATTATTTCGAGCAACGTTACCTTTAACTTCGGCCCATACTAATTCAATCTGATGACATATTTTTTATAATTTTGTTTATTAATTTTAGCAAGCTCTAATAATTCTGCTTTTGTCATTGTATCGTCAAAGATTACATTCTTAGAAGTTAACTACATTGCAATTTCATCTTTCCTCCATTGGGTAGTTCCTCCATTGGTAAACGTTCAACTAATCTAGAGTGGTAACTGTAGTATCGTGAGAAACATATCGTGTAGACCTGGCTTAACACATATGACAGCTGTTGGTCACACTGGCTCCGGTACAGGGGGGACGCTATGTTTTTCCGTGAATGATGGATAACCTTAGTTTTTTCAGATAGTAGTCAACATTTGTTTAACTTGTTTTTATACTTATAGTAATAAAGCGCCTAACGGCCACTAAAGGCCGTCCTTTTATTTATTTACTGCTCCTCGGTCACAACAGTAACTTGCATTGTCCATCACCATAACTGAATTTTTAGGTATGATTTCAATTATCTCTGTTGGAAATATTCTTCAAACACGTCTCCGTTCATCTCTTCGTGATAATCACAGGTCTTTTTTGATTCAAACAAAAGTAAACCCTTAAGAAGTCCATTCATACTACCTATATGGGTAACAATTTATCTAAAGTTGGTATTTGTTTGTTAAAAAAATGAGTGGACCATTCTATGATGCATTGCATTTTTGAAAAATTGAAAAATTCATCCACATTCCCTTTTTCTACAATTTTGGTCTTCCTGTTCCTGGTTTGGGTGGGTCTCGCTTATAATCGACTGAACAAAAACATGCTGATATTTATGAATGACTATTTAAAGACAATTAACCATCTTATTAATCATTGGTTTTCCAAACAAAATCGAAATTTATACTATTTAAAATAGCGTTCACATTTATCGGAAACAATCTTTCGCTAATCGACTTTTTCTATCTGAACTATCAAAAGACCATTAACTAAATACTTATTTATTTTAAGAGTTTCTTTATTTCTTGTTATTTAATGGGTCATCGCAAAAATAACCATAAATAAGGTTACTAAAATAAACAGATTTAAAATATAATATGCTTTGAAAAAGGTTTAAATATCTAATAAATCGAAACAAATAATGTAATTCTTTTAAAGTACATCTATGACCAGCTGAATATTCCCTAGGCTACTGTTCTAACAATAGCAGTTAACTAAATTTCACGATAGTCCATGTGACGTGGAAAAATTTCTATCTAAATAGTCAAACCCAACGTAAAATAAGCTAAAATATTGACGTATGAAAAGCACAAATACTACCATATGCTTAACAATTTAGTTTTTTTTTCTGAGAATTTACTCCAGCTTATTCTTCAAATACACTATACAATATCGAAAATTGTTATTATGACAAGTTTGGAATAATATGCAATTTTATCCTTCTAATTAAAAATTTGTTTTCTCAAATTATGGATACCCAACATTATTTTTCTTCTTCTTCTTCCAGTGGCGCTACAGCCCAAATTGAGCCTTGGCCTCCTGTAACTTCTGCCTCCAACAAAGGCGATCCCGCGCCACTCGTCTCCAAGCCCTGACGTTCAATAAGTTGTGCGCATCTGCTGTGACTTCGTTCTCCCATCTATTACGTGGTCTTCCCTTTGTCTTCTGCCCTGCATTTTACCATCCAAGGCCTTTCTCGGCAATCTGTCGGCATCCATCCGTACCACATGACCAACCCATCGAAGCCTTTGTACTCTAGCGAACTCTGCAATAGGTGCTTCTTTGAACAGTTGGTAGAGTTCATGGTTATATCTAGATCTCCACATCCCATTTTGAGTGATGGGTCCAAAGATCTTCCTTAGGATTTTTCTCTCGAAAACCTCTAATCTTCGTTTAGTGCTTTCTGTCAAAACCCATGTCTCGCATCCATAGCATACTATCGGTCTGATGATAGTTTTATAGACCTTAAGTTTCGATTTTCGATGTACCGTCTTGGAGCGGAATATGTTAATCAGGAAAAATAGGCTTTATTTCCCTTCATTATTCTCTTCTGAATTTCGGCCTCTTCTGTTCCCTCCGTATTCATTTCGACTCCCAGATAAGTAAAACTCTTCACTGTTTCAATGTCATCCTCTACTTTGATTTGATTTCTTGTTCGCTTTGTCCGCGTCTGTGTTAGTATTTTTGTCTTCTGTGTATTTATTTCAAGTCCAATCTCCTTGGCTGTTTTTTTCAGCTGCGAATATGTTTCTGCTAACATTATTTTTATTTATTACAAATATAACTCTTTTATACTTACCAAAGTTTATTAGATTTTTAATGTACATATTTTGTTTTGTGAATTTTTGCATCATTTTTTATCAGAACGAATTAGTTTTTATATTCCGTAATTCTTAAATAAAAATGATGTTCGGTATCAGTAATTTGATAAAAATTTCCATTTTTTTTTCAATTAGAAGGATGTAAATGCATATTGAAAACATAGTTTTTAATTCCAGACTACTTTTCATAATAACAATTTTGATATTGTGAAATATAAAGGTACCTTACTCTTCAGTGAAATGCATACTTTTTAACATACCTCGTACACGATTCCACTGTGATCTGGAACATCCTCGTTTCCTCCTTCTATTGGTTATAAAAAAAAAGAATGAAACTTCTAATCATTTTTTACTATTATTGTGTTATAATTTCATTTCATTTTATGACACATAAATGGGGTACTTAAATAATATTTTTCACTGATGGATCTAAAACTGCCTGTGATACTGGATCATGACCATGAGTCTTCAGGGAAACATGTAATTATATCAAATGTTACAGCCTATACTCTGACAAGTAATTAAATAGGGTGATTCATAAATGTAATATGATATACTAATTGTATGAGGTGCAAATCATATATGCCATTTACTTATAAGAAAATCCAAAGTAATATCTGTCCACATTTTGATAGCTCTACATACATTTTAATGGGGTAATATGTGGTCCTTTACAGTGATCCAGCTGGAACAACAGAAGTATTCACGATAGATTTTATCAAATTAAAATTTGTTCAGCACAATTTATCTGAATTCTTAATTAAATATTCTCTATCAGTGAATAACAAATAACCAAATAACAAAAATATAATGATTGTAGGTAAAAACAATTTCATTTAGAACTAGTTGTTACCTGGTTTTTAAGCGTATACACTAGAGTACTACACCAATAGAGATTTGTGAAGTAACATCAAGCTACAAACCTCTTTCACTTGTCATACTGCTCATCCGTAGGAATATTAGATACACCCGCGTAGTCTAGTCTAAGTAGCAGACTATTTATACTGTTACATAACCTTTTGTTTTCTGGCCGGGGTTGAACCATCGATCATTCACAGTGAGGTCTGGTCTGTTTGGCTGTCTGACCCATGATTTTATTCTATACTTTTTCTCAAAGAGACTAGTCGGTACAGGGTAAGATATGCAATGCTAACCTTATGGGAATTTCGCCAAGAAGTTGCCAGTTTTATTCAGTGAGCGATGGCGTTCTCTATTGTCTATCTTTTAAAATAAACGGAATAAACCAGGAGTTCTCAACAAGTCCTCACGTATAATTTTATGTAATTTACAAATATCGTTCGCTAATAATTTTACATAATACTATACATTATTTGTTTCTAATAGTAACTTATCATTTTTTATCTTTTATTAGTAGCAGTAGTATAATAAAATGTGCATTAAATAAACATTTGTTTCAAAGTTTAAATAATTCCGGTAATTTCCACTAACTGCTAAATTTAAAATGTTATTTATGTCCCTCGGTGCTAATTACTGCCATAATGTGTAAGGAATTTGTAATTTTGGTTGATATCAACTGCAAATACTTTCTTCTAAGTTATTCAGTAATATTAAGAAGCAACTAGAGTAATTCTTGTACAGAATATATTTAAAAGCTTGATACATCCAGGGCCTTAATTAGTCTTTATTTATTCGGAGCGCGTAAACATATTCGAGTTACGATTATTTATACCATCTTGAATGTACTGTTAAGGTCTATTCTCATTAGACGTGCCAGGCCGTGCTCGTCACCTGACCGGCACATGCCATGCTTTTGGTAAATATTCACACTATTCGCGCTCGTAGCATGCTTTCAGCGGTATTTTGCACAGGCAGTCGGTTAGACGTGTCGGTGGGTAGTTGTGCAGTTGTAATGTTTTCCACGGCAACTTTAGTAAAAATTGCATTTTTTACTTTGGATGCCGAAGAAGAAGAGAATATGAGAGATAAAGTTAAAAAATGAGGTTTTGGATACATCCAATGATTAAGGAAAGAAACATAGAAGGAGAATACTATACCTTGTATAAAGAACTCATGGATAATGAGTCAAAATTTTATATATATTATAGAATGTCAATTGCCGAATTTCAGCAGAATTACCAACAGAATGCGATTTTGAACAAATTGACAAAAAATTTTGGTTGTCGTAGAATTTTCCCAAGGCATTAGGAGCCCTAGATGAAAAGCACATCGAAATTATAACACCAATCAATAGTGGTTCCAGCTACTTTAACTACAAAAAGATTTTATCTGTAGTTCTACTTGCTTTAGTAGATATGTAGTTCGACTTGCTCTAGGCAATCACGATAAACCATTTTTGTCCTTAAAAAACTCACTCCCTCCATTTTCCGAACTCAGGTCGCCCGTAAATTATTTTTTCTTTTATTTATGTCATATCATCTTTCTTTTCCAACGAGTTTCATCCTACTATTATTTTTTTTGTTTGAAATATTATCGGCAGTGGTCTATTACCTAGATAAAATATAGTGTTTTATTTACCTATTTTAATTTTTTCGCCAATATCCCACCATACCTGAGACTTATGTGCTGCATCTGCATACAGTCGATTCATAAAATCGTATAATTTACTTCTCATACTAACTAATTCTATTAAAAATTCATCAGTATCATGTGAAAATAATTTTTTTCGCACCGTTTTGCCTGTCGAAACTCGTCTGAAGTATTCACACTATGTAGGACTGTGCAAGGAATGTGCCAGGCATGGGCTAGGAAAATATTGTTTGAAAAGATTGTCCGATGCCGGGCACGGACCGTTCCCACTCCAAGCACTTGTAGTGAGAACGGACCGTCGGTAAACCCATTTAAATAACGTTAAAGTAATTTTGCGCGTCTCGAGCAGGGCACAAGCCGAGCACATGCCTGGCACTATAGTGAGAATAGGCCTTTACTGTTTTGTTATTGTTATTATTTGTTGGTGGCTGTTGTTGTGATTTGCTGTTGGCAATTATTGTTATTTTCTGTTGTTGGCTATTGTTATATTTGACGCCGAATTTTTACCGCAAAATGGAGGAAATTGTTCAATGAAAACGTGGAAAAACTCTGACACTTTCAGAGAAGCAGATACTAATGAATATTAATAATGATCATCCTAATCTGGATTACAACGATTCTGTATCAAGTGTAATTAGGAAAGTGTCAGAAATGAGTGGTGTTTGCGGAAAGATTCTGTTTAGCCTACGACAGGAATATTATCACCTGCTGGATTACAATCTCCAAATAGCAGGCCCAAGAAGCGAAAGGTTGGTAATTCTCCTGGCTGATAGAATAGTTCATCAATTTTTTCGTGACAACATATCACCAACAATAAACACCATATTAGCTGTTGTAAATGTCGAAGAAACTTTGCCCAACTTTTCACGGGCCATGCTACATCGCTTGCTGAGCGATATGGATTTTGTGTTTATAAAACGTGGCAGAAATTCAATTTTGATTGAAAAACCAGAAATCATCTCGTGGCGTCATCGTTATTTACGCGCAATTCGTAAATACCTTGCAGAAGGATACAAAATAGTGTATTTGGATGAGTCATAGGTAAATATCGGGCACAGTGTGAAAAAAGAATGGGAGATAAAACAATTATATCTCATCTCGATCCTTTTGTTCGTGGTCTGACAACAGGATTATAAGCTCCAACAGCTCGTGGTGCACGGTTTGTTTTATTGCACGCAGGATCTACCAGTGGATTTGTTGATGGAGCAGAGGTCACGTTTTTGGCAAAGAAAAATACTCAGGACTACCACGACCAAATGGATGGACCGACCTTCGAAGATTGGTTCGAAAATAACTTAATGCTAATTTGCCAGAAAAAACTGTTGTAATGGACAATGCCTCCTATCACAGCAGAAAGTCAGAACAAATTCCCAACAGTTCAATACTAAAAAAAGATATTCAAGGATGGCTTCTGTCAAAGGACCTATTTTGTGAAGAAGACTACCTAAAATGCGACTTACTTGATGTAGTCAAAGCCTTCAAAACAAAATATGACAGGTACATAATAGAAGATATTGCCAAAAAGCACAATGTGAAGATTCTGAGGCTCCCACCCTATCACTGTGAACTCAATCCCATCGAAATTTGGAGTGACGTGAAACGGTATATAGCTGGACGCAACGCGAATTTTAAAGAAGCTGAAATGCAAAATTTAATTACAGCAGCGTACCACGTCATTACGCCAGAGAAATGGAAAAACTACGTAAACCACGTAATAGCAACAGAAAAAAAAGTGGGAAATTGACAATTTGTTGGATGATATCGAACCAATTATTATAAATATAAATAACGGAGGTAGTGATGACAGTGACGATAATAATGATGATGATGATAGTTAGTCAGAAACTAAATGTGACAGCGATTGACAGAAAAATGAACTAAATATAATGGTGTATAATTACGATTACTTACACACGAAATTAAATACAATGACTTCTTTTATTTTCAACTTATTTATTAGTTTTATTTTCGGATATTTTACGTTCTGTTACTGCCAACATACACAGTGCGGTTTTTAATAGTCCTTCCCCCCTTAACTTTTGAACGGAACAATACATTGTAACCTCGGAAATCTTTTTTGGATGGTGCTAGAAAGATAACCAATGGAGACACTGCGGACGGCAGCCAGATGGTTGGTGGAGAGCGAGTCGTGGGTTCGAAACTAGCTTTTGAAATCGGGAATGGATCCAACGGACGAAATAAGTAAAGATAGGATAAGAGACATTAGAAAAGATACAGAAATAAACAAAAAATAGATGGGTAAAATTACCAAAGATACGATAAGATAGAAACAGGGCGCCACTCAATTTTTTGGGGTTAAGGAGAAAATTAAGAAACCTTAGAAAAGAAAAGAGATCAGGAAAGATATTTAGGTTCAGAGATCAAACCCAAGGAAAGATACCAACAGTTAATTATCAAATAAATTTGGTCAACACAATATATAAACAAATAATAAATATATTACTTACCTACGAAACTTAATCAGCCTGATCTTTCTACTGGTCAAAAGTATAGTAATAATTAATATACTAAGCAAATATTAGAGTACTATTTTATCAGGGAACTTGTAAGGAGCCGACAAATAAAATACATAAAACAATAACAATATATTCAACAAGAAAATTACGATGCTGCTGAATGCAACACAAGTAATAAGAGTACACAACTATGAAATGGTGTTATACATCTAAAAATAAGCAGTAATATAATTATAAAATACCTTTACACAGATAGGTAATGCAATCATGTACAAATAAAGTTTTGGCGTACCTCGAGATATTACAGTAAAAAAAATGAATAAAAGTTATAACCAACACAAAAGATAACAAAAAATAATTAAATCTAAATTTACAAAAAGGTTACAGAAATGAAAACATTAATTAACCAAACCGCACGTGGCTAAGTGGATTAACTATCTCGCACTATTATTTAATGAAAAACTGAGACTTAAATGTTCCTAATTATTATTTATTGAAATTTCTTGAATTTATTGAAATGTTCTTTAAATTGAATACAAAAATCAGCAATCCAAAGGTGAAGACATGGAGGAACTTTAGATACGTCCAGATAATGGCAGATGATATGTTACCATACCATATTACTTGTCCAGATAAATTGAAGGTAATGATTACTTACAGTAAATCTTGATGACTGCAACTTAATTCACTGAAGTTAATACTATACTGGTATTAAACACTGAATTTAATTACCATTAAAGGTACTTTAGAACTATATAATATAATCTAATATAGTATTAGATTTCAAAACTCAAACTATATAAATGCATACACACTTAACGAAAAAAATGCATAGAGACTATAATTTCAGGCTAGCGACCTCACTCAATGATCGCCCCACTAGAAGTAAGTCGGTTTTTCTAAAAATTTTCGAACTACCCCAGAAAAAAGAAAAAGAAAGGATTTCTCCCACTTAAAAATGATAGGACAGTTGTATGTAGTTCTGAGAAGGTAAAAATATTCTAATGGACATCGAAAAGTTTGAGGTAATTACGGTATTAGTAATTGGACCTGAGAAACATACAATCCTTTGGATTATGTTATTGTCAAAAGATTACTATAGGTACGGGCCTTCGACAAAAATTACCAATTTATGAAAAAGAACCCGCATACCGAAAAGCATTAGTTCCTTTCATACGCAGGATTAAGACAGAAAGGATTAACAACCTTTCTTAATTAGGGAATTCCATGATAGCTTGGTAGGGACAATAATATTTTAAAGGTGATAAACCGAACATGAGCGTATCGTCACGGGGTTAAAAGGAATTAAAAATAATTAATATAATAATAATAAAAAAATGTTACAACATAAATAAAATGTTTCTTTATATTTTAGTTTTATTTTATTCGATTTTATTTAAATCTATAAACAAATGATTTGTATCTCTAGCACATACTGTAGAATTAAAAACAAACTGATTGTGTGACATAAATAAAAGACATTTCTTAATTTCTATTTTATTTTAATTTAACCCAAGTATGTTGTAGCAAATTTTTATTTATGCTTAAGAACCACTGACAAAAGGAAGCCAGACAGGGTCGTTAGTGGGCATTAGTACTTAAGCTACCCTCAACACAAAAGATGGATTAGGCTAAGTAGTAAGAAGTGACGTTTATTTTAATACAAGTTTGCAAAGAAGTATGGCATCGATGTTGTGCATTTACCCTGTACAGATAAGTCAACTTTTGTATATATTTAGTTATTAAATGAAGGTTTTAGCGTTTTTTTTTTCAATTATATTATGTGGATCCAGAATATTGATTAGAAAAAGTAAATCGTTTCAGAAATTCAGTATTTTTGAAAAATTACGTTTTAAAATTAGAAAAACATAATATTTTATAAATTTATTTATTTCGTACTTACCTTAAACAAACTGCAAGACGCTGCCTTGGTGAAATAGCTCTTCTCTAGTGTGTGTCCTTTTTTTCAATTTTTTTGAAATTTTTGAATTTTTCGACATTGTAAAATATTGATGAAATTTTACATTATCATGAAACAGTTTTTTTATACAGTGTCGCGTATCCTCCCTCGGTATCCCTTTTTTTCCATTCATGGATCCATTTCCGTCTTTTTGCTTGGTTTGCTTCCTCTTCTTCTTCCTCGTCCAAACATATAGCAATTATTGCTAATTCTTCATCTGAGAAACTTTCCATCTTTTCAACAAATTAACCTTTCTGGATAAAAATATATTACAACGTTAAGAATATTTATATTTACAGCTTGGTTTATAAATCATCGGATCCTGGGAATCCATCGAGTCTTCTGACTCGTTGGCACCAACCTTTACTATTACTGGTTCAATAACATTACCATTATTTCAGCTAGCGTCAAACCACAAGTTCGCCACAATAACGTCCAACAAAGGCTTTCTGTGCATTTGCATTTGTTTTATCTTGCCAAACTGTGGCGACTGTATGTCCGGCGTTACCCAAGTCTCGTCAAGGTAATCCATTTTGTGTTATGTTACACGATATTCCGGAATGAGCGTAGATAATTACGTCGCCATGGTATTATTTCCTCTTTGTCTGCTAAAATGGAATTCCGGCATCGTTATATAATATATATATATATATATATATATATATATATTATATATATATAATATAATTATATACAGATTGAACGAAATAAATTCGGAACATAGGAATATAATGTATTTCGGCTCAATTCTGCTGTAGGTGGTTGGCCAACAAAATATTGTCAAATATTTATATTATAAAAATCCAATACTTCAGTGGGCTGCTGGATTCTGAACTCATAAAAATTGAAAGCTACACATAAATCTACGATTTATGCTGTCAAACCAGTTATAGTCCAGGAAATGAAGCATTTCACCTCGCAATTATTTCGTGCTCCCTGGATTGACTTGAAATTTAACAGAGGGTAGGTAATAGCCTAAGGATCAAAATCTATATCGAACCAAAGTGCGCCAAAGCCTAGGGGGTGGTTGCCACCCCATCTCCGGGGTGAAATTTTTTTTTACGTTTTAACTACAGGTTTCGATTAAAAAAGTGATTCTAAACAAAAAATGTGCTATACATTTTTTTTATAAAATGATATTTTTCAAGTTATTCGCGATTGAAAGTAATAACTTTTAGACGAAAAAATCCACGTTTTTAATCGATTTTTCGCGAATAATTCGAAAATGGTGCATTTTATCAAAAAAATTGTAGAGAACAAATTTGTAGCTTTTAAAAAGACAAATACAATTCATTTTTTAAAATGTTTTTGGGATATAACAGGAACCGAAATACGGCCTATCAATGTTCAGCGGTTTTCTTCAAATGCCAAATTTGAAAGATTCAAAATCAAATATCGGGAAAATGATGCATTTTTGGAAGAAAACTCACAAAACCTTTTTTAAAGAGCATAAATAGACCTATCATAAAAAAGACTCTAGCTGAAAAATTGAGTGAGTTATGATGAAAATAAGGTCAATACCTCATTTTTTACGAAAAAATCGATGAAAACAACCCCCTAACCACCCCCATAATTAAAATCGATCTTCACCCTTCTGAAATTCCCTTTGTACATGTATTGTTAATATGTCCAAGAAGTTTGACCCATTTAAAATGCTTTGTGTTAGAAAAAGTACAGCTTAAAGCGAGAAACGATTTACAATTTCATATTTTTTACCCTTCTTTTTTTAAATATGCCCGAAAATACTGAATATATGAAAAAAATACAAATTACCAAATTGTAGCTTTTTTAATGATTAAAATTATCCTTCATTTAGATTTATTGTACAATGAATATTTGGCAAGATATAGCCGTTTAAAGCATCGATTTACGATCAAGCACCATCTTTTTCGATCCCTTTAAACTCACCCCATTTAAAAACCAAGGGTTCCAAAAAGATTTAATTCACAGATTCTTGTAGCTCTTAAAAACCTCTACAAATCGTTTTTGAAGAAACACTCTATCGTTAAAAATTAAAGGAAATACGTTAAAAAAAACCAGTGAATTTTTTTCCGGAAAATTCTATTAGTATAGTACAGTACATTTCGGAGCATAATAATCTACAAAACCGGTATATTAGCTAGTGGGGCGTTATACATTCGAAATTTTAAGCGTTCTTATTTTGAAATCCCATACAACAGAATAAAACATCTGCTCATATGTCTATGGCTTGGCAATGAAAATATTAGAGCAACAGATTGGGGATGGTATTCCAAAGATGGTTTGTTATTACCCGTACGCATGAACAAACAACCTGCACTCGATGAACTTTTGAAAATTATTTTTTGGCAATGCAAAAAAGGATGCGGTGTTTCATGTGGGTGCAGAAAAGTTGGTTTATACTGTAACTCTACTTGTTCTGGGTGCTCAGGTGAAGGGTGCAATAATAGTCCACCAATAATTGAAGATGAGGATGACATAGATCACGATGAAGATGTAATTGATGACGAATAAAATTAATATTACAATTGTTTTACCTATAAATGTAAATATTTTCAACTATTTATGTAAATGTATAAGAATATATGGTGCCTTTTTATGTTGATAATTTTTTTTGTATTTAATTCTACTTTTTTCAATTTATATCTTATAAATTAGTTTATAAAAACTGCAATGTTGTAAAGGGTGATTTTCAAAAGTTGAAAAGTTGCAAAATTTTGGCAAAAAATTGTTTTCACCTATAGCACTCATAACAATTGATTTTTAAGGGTTGAAAATGTATGAATTTGTATTTTAAAGTATAAAAAAATCACTATTTAACTAATCCAAACCAAATTTCACTCATCTTAAGATTTATAATATTATTTTACAATTTTTGAAAATTAGAAGTAGTTTTCACCCCTAAGAACAATCAGGGTTCATCCGCATGACATAAACTATAAAGCAGAGGGTGAGTTGAGCTTAATTCCAAATTTTTATGCAAATCGTTCCAAGGTGAAATCATTTTCTCGCATTACTAATTTTTTTATATTAATCTCTAATAAGGGTCGCTTTTTAAGGGTTGAAATACGATGGAACTTTATTCAAAAGCACGAAACTATCATTATTTAATTAATTCAAACCAAATTTTACCCATATTCAGGTTTAATATGTTATTTTATAATTTTTGACAATTACGGGTAGTTTTCACCCCTTAGAACAATCAGGGTTCGTCGACATGACATAAACTATAAAGCAGCGGGTGAATTGAGCTTAAATCCAAATTTTTATCCAAATCGATCCAAGGCGAAATCATTTTTTTATAATTGGTAATTTTTTTACATTAATCTCTAACAAGGGTTGCTTTTTAAGGGTTGAAATATGATGGAACTCTATTCAAAAGTATAAAATAATCATTATTTAACTAATTCAAACCAAATCTTACCCATATTCAGGTTTAATATGTTATTTTATAATTTTTGACAATTAGGGGTAGTTTTCACCCCTAAAACCCTTCAACGCACTTCGGTTCGATATAGATTTTGATCCTTGGGCTATCACCTACCTTTTGTTAAAATTTCAAATGGATACATGCAGGACGAAAAAATTGCGAGGTTTTAACTATTTTCGAGCTTTATTTCCTGAACTATAATCGTTTCCTTAGACAAACCCGTCTTATGCAAACAACATTGTTGTGAGACAGATAGTTGAACGATATTTTATACAATGTCTATACCCAGGTATGGATTTATTTTTGTCCGAGTTTTATATTGGTCCACTATTTCAAATGCAGTTCAAACACACATGTATTAAATTGTATGTTCCGTTTTAATTTGGTTCAATCTGTATATATATATATATATATATATATATATATATATATATATATGTTTTTCTTAGTAATTCAGGCTCATTTTAGGAAAGTATTATAGATTTCGCGTTCTTTAGTTAATATAGATTTGAGAGTTGGAGCCCTATTTTCAAAGAAAAATGAATGTACAGTTCTGCGGAGGATATTTTTTTGGGATCATCCAACTTAATAGGTTTTCGCTGATTTGTAGATGGAGGTTAAAGACCATTTGTTAGTGTTTTCTCGTGCACAATACGTTCAACTTTGCTGCTCTTAAAAATAACGGCCCTGTTGGGGAAAGTGCTTTTTCCCCCATCACATACCTTCATTTATTTTTCCTCTTGTGAGAGGTCTGTGACGTGTATGTTGTGTCACTGGTTATATCCATTTTTATAATACAAAAAACTGAGAGAATATATATATATATATTATATATATATATATATATAATATATATATATTATATATACTTTAAATAAATAAATCTTTTTACTATTAAGTTAAACACGGATCGAAATAACTGTTCGCATGTTTTAAATATCATTTTTGCCGATTGATCATTTACTGGCTGTATAATTTCCACTAATACTAAAATATTAAATACTACCAGATTATTTATTCGCCGTCGAAGCACATAATTTCATTGTTAATAGTAGTTTTTAGATAACATGAATATTTTTTAAATGATATGACATGTGTTGATTTAAGAAGTTGATTCTGGTAAAAGCTTTAATCGGAGGAATTCACGTACTCAAGATTGGATAATTACGAAATTCACAGAACTACTAAGGCACGTGCAGAGACATAATGATAGAGTTCATTTCTAATAAAATAATTAAACTCTAAAAAAAATATGCAGCTGCTGAAATTGTAGAATTTCTTAACAGTTAAAGATTGTCAGAGTAACCAAACCCAAAAAGTTGTCAAGAGTACAGATCAATTTACAACTGCGTTCTAGAAACTATTTTCTTCTCTTTGCTTGTGAAACTACACTGCACCCCAAAATTAACGCATAATTTTAAAAACCCTGGTAAATTAAATAATTTTAATGTTTCGATTTTTGTGCTAATATATTATCGTTACCCCCGGTATATTGTAAAATTATCGAAAGAACGGTAAAAAACGCTCATGTTTTTATCATTTTTTTTGCAAAAAATTAAAAACATGCTAATTGTGCTTCATTTTATTTCGAATTTAGTTGGGTTGGATTTCGTTGTGCTGAACGTTTAAAGGGGTTTTTCAAGTTTATTAAGTGTTTTTCTTTGAAATGAACCACCCGCAGCAAGAAAATCGAAATTTGTCAGAAAGTGACTGTTTTAGAATCGTTACTCTTCGCGAAGAAGGATACACTCAAGTAGAACTCGCTGAACGTTTTAACGTCACCCAGTCAACAATTTCAAGAGTGTTAACACGTTTTTTCTGTTACTGGAAGTAACTCGAGAAGACCCGGTCAAGGCCGTAAAAAGGGTTTACAACTCCTAATCAAGACCGGTTTTTGACACTTCTTACACTGAGACAAAGGTTTTGTTTCCAGTACTTCTCTACAAAATGAATTTTTGGATCGTTATAACTTTAGTAATCAGCCAAAATACAATTAGAAGAAGACTTGCCGAAAACGAACCTTCAACCCTGGAAGGGCACCAATTGGCCCATTATTGACCAGAGGACCATAGAAGGCAAAGATTGAATTTTGCTCGTGAACATGTTGATTGGAATAATGACGATTGGAGAAGAATATTGTTCACCGATGAATACAGGTACTGTCTTTTATCTGATGACAGGAGAAACCGAGTGTATATAAGGCCTGGGGAACGCTACGCACAGTGTAACACCGTAGGGACTGTACAGTATGGCGGCGGCTCGGTAATGGTATGGGGTGGGATTAATTTAGAGGCTCCGTACGGAATTATTTACAATAAATCACGGTCGGCTTACATCGACAGAGGTATATAACACACATTTTAGAAGAGCATGTCGTGCCATTTGTACCATTTATTGGGGATAATTTCATGCTTATGCAAGATAATTGCCAGGCCACACACGGCAAGAATTGTGCAGCAGTAGTATCGTCAGGAGGTTGGAATTCATGCCATGGATTGGCCTGCGAGAGAAGTCCTGACTTAACCCAATAGAAACATGTTTGGGACATCATAGGCAGACGACTACGACAACTACCTAATGCACCAAACACATTAGATGAACTGTTTTTGCGGTTGGTTGAAATTTGGGATCAAATTGATCAAGAAAGAAATCAGAACGATTATTCTCAGTATGACTTATCGTTGTCAAGCAGTAATAAATGCCAGAGGAGGCAATACTCGATACTAGTACACGGTAGTAGTATTTTCTTCAACTTTAAAAACTTTTTCATTCATTATTTATGATGTTAGTTTGTTTAGATCAGTTCGTTTAGATGTTATGATTTATGTTAGGATGTTATATTGTTAATTTCAATACATTTTTTGTAAAAAAAGAATAGTTTTATTTAAGATGTTCTAAAACAACCATTAAAGCAGAAAAGAACAAACAAAATTTTTTCATTACAACTCAAAATAAGAATTTTAAAATTATGCGTTAATTTTGGAGGGCAGTGTAGGTATGCATTATTTTTTCCTTCCAGTAAAATATTCACATAGTTATTTTATATTTTAGGTTTCCTCCAAGAGGAGAAAAAAATGCAAATTATGCAAACATTAACTAAACCTTCATATCGAAAAGGAAACTACGATATGAGTGGATGCGGTGAGGGAAAAACATTAAATGAAAATATCAAAGTTCAGACCGAAGAATATAAATGTCAAATTTGTTTCAAGCTGATCTGTCGAACAGACATTAAAAATCATTTGACTACACACACCGGAGAAAAATCGAACAAGTGTGAAATTTGTTTTAAGCAATTTAGTACAGTATATGGTTTGAAACGACATATGCGGTTGCACACTGGAGAAAAACCTTACAAGTGCGAAATTTGTTTTAAGCAATTTTTTAGGACTGACACGTTGAATTATCATTTGCTAACGCATACTGGAGAAAGACCCCACAAGTGTCACATTTGCTTTAAGCAGTTTTTTCACAAACGAGCATTGAATCATCATTTGCGAGAGCACCCCGGAGAAAAAAAATTGTGTGAAAAAAAAGTGTGAAATTTGTTTTAAGCAGTTTAGCGAAGCAAGAAATTTGAAAGTACATATGAGATTGCACACAGGCGAAAAGCCTTACAAGTGTGATACTTGTTTAAAACAGTTTAGTACTGCATACCAATTGAAAATGCATTTGCGAACGCATTCTGGAGAAAAGCCATATAAGTGTCAAATTTGTTTTCAGCGGTTTTCGCAGCAAACTAATATGAAAATACATTTGAGATTGCATACTGGAGAAACACCTTACAAGTGTAATACTTGTTCTAAGCAGTTCACTCATAAAAAAGCTTTTAATATCCATACTAAAGTTCACACTGAAGAAAAACTTTACAAGTGTGAAATTTGTTTTAAGCAGTTCACTCATAAAAATTCTTTAGATGAACATACGAAAGTTCATACTGGAAAAAAACTTTACAAGTGTGAAATTTGTTTTAAGCAGTTTACTAGTACAAGTTATATGAAAATACATGTGAGAGTGCACACTGGAGAAAAGCCTTACCAGTGTGAAATTTGTTTTAAAGACTTTTCTTCTCCATGTAATTTAAAAAGACATAAAATGATTCACACTGGGGAAACTTCCCCATCTTTGTTATTTTAAATTGTTTTCTCGTCAAAAGAAGTGATGAGAGTGACTGAGAAAACTCTTACCGCGCCTCAGCCACAGGGGTAAGGGGATTAAAAATAATTTAATATATTAACTATAAAAAAATGTTTCACGGTTATACATTTTTTGTTTTGCTGCACGATATTCCCGAATTGAGCGTAGATAATTACGTCGCCATGTATATTATTTCCTTATCTGCTAAAATGGAATTCCGACATCGATTTTGTATATATTAAAGAAAGTTAGATCTTATGTTTTTCTTAATAATTCAGGTTCATTTTAGGAAAGTTTATAGATTTCGCCTACTTTAATTAATATAGATTTGAGAGTTGCTCTAATATAGATTTGAGGGCTCTATTTTCAAAGAAAAATGAATGTACAGTTCGGTGGAGGATATTTTTTTGGGATTTATCCAACTTAATAGGTTTTCGTCCGCGCTGATTTGTAGATGGAGGTTAAAAACCGTTTGTTAGTGTTTTCTCGTGCACACTACGTTCAAATTTGCTGCTGTTAAAAAAGAACAGCACCTGATAGCTTCTGTTAGAGGTAGTGCTTTTTCCCCAGCATATACTTCCCAGATAATTTATTTTTCCTCTTGTGAGAGAGTTCTGTGACGTGTCAAATCTTTTTACTAGTAAGTTAAACACCGATTGAAAAAATTGTTCGCATGTTTTATATATCATTTTTGCCAATTGATCATTTACTGGTTGTATAATTTCCCCTAACACTAAAATATTAAATACTACCAGATTATTTAGTTTTAAATAATCAACATAAATGTAATATGCAGTATGAATTTGATGGTAATATGGTCTTCGCCGTCGCAGCACATAATTTCTTTGTTAATAGCAGTGTTTAGATAACATGAATATTTTTTAAATGATATGTACTGATTTTACCAGAAGTAATTCATTCTGGTAAAAGCTTAATTTAATCATAGGAATTCACGTACGCAAGATCGGATCAAGAACCTTACCAAATGCAAAATTTGTTTTAAGCAATTTTCTAGAACTGAGACGTTGAAAAATCATTTGCTAACGCATACTGGAAAAAGACCCCACAGGTGTCATATTTGTTTTAAGCAGTTTTTTCACACACGAGCATTAAATGATCATTTGCGAGCGCACACTGGAGAAAAACCTTTTAAGTGTAAAATTTGTTTGAAGCAATTTTCTGGAACTAGTACGTTGAAAAGCATTTTCTAACGCATACTGGAGAAAGACCTCACAAGTGTCACATTTGTTTCAAGCAGTTTACTCAAACAGGAACTTTGAAAAATCATTTGCGAACCCACACTGGAGAAAAGCCGTACAAATGCCAAATTTGTTTTCAGAGGTTTTCGCTGCTAAGTAATATGAAAAAACATTTGATGACGCACACTGGAGAAAAACCTTATAAGTGTGAATTTTGTTTTAGGCAATTTAGTCAAGCAGTTAGTTTGAATAGACATTTGAGAGTGCACACTGGAGAAAAACCTTATAAGTGTGAAATTTGTTTTAAGCAATTTAGTGAAACGGAAAGTTTGAAAAGGCATTGAGAGTTCACACTGGAGAAAAACCAAGTGTGAAATTTGTTTTAAGAAGTTTAGCAAAGCAAGAAATTTGAAAACACATTTGAGAGTGCACACAGGCGAAAAGCCTTACAAGTGTGATACTTGTTTAAAACAGTTAAGTAATGCAGAAAATTTGAAAAGCATTTGCGAACGCATTCTGGAGAAAAGCCATATAAGTGTCAAATTTGTTTTCAGCGGTTTTCGCAGCAAACTAATATGAAAATACATTTGAGATTGCACACTGGGGAAAAACCTTACAAGTGTAATATTTGTTTTAAGCAGTTCACTCATAAAAAATCTTTGGATAGACATACTAAAGTTCATAATGAAGAAAAACTTTACAAGTGTGAAATTTGTTTTCAGCATTTCACTCATAAAAATTCTTTGGATGAACATACGAAAGTTCATACTGGAGAAAAACTTTACAAGTGTGAAATTTGTTTTAAGCAGTTTAGTAAAACAAATTATTTGAAAATACATTTGAGAGTGCACACTGGAGAAAAGCCTTACCAGTGTGAAATTTGTTTTAAAGGTTTTTACTAAAAGACACAGTAAAAAACCAATATTAAAAACAAGTAAGTTGAAATTTAAATGTATAAGAAAGAACACGTTTCTTTATATAAAAAGTTGTTTAAAAACATTGTTTGTCACAGAAAAAACACTAGAAGGACATCAGTAGCAAAAACAATCCTCGTGGAATTTACAAAGGTAAATGCAATAGGCCGCTAACTTCGGTAATTAATAAAAACTACAACTGGGGGCAATCTAACATGACCCTAGGAGCTGGTGAAATTTTGTTCGACTTACATTACCTCTGATCTGTGCTGGAGTCTAGGGTTAACTGATAGAGATAGAAAGATGGTATGAAAAAATCAGTCAGTACCCGTCAACGTCAAGTGGAATGATGTAGGAGGAGCAAAAGTCATTGTGCTTCCGTTTTTGAATAGGCTGTTTTTAGTGAAGAATTATGTTTAATGTGTAGTAGGATCAGTAGCAATTTTTGGTATGTTAGAAAGGAAGAGAATGTCAAACAATGAGTGACTGTGATGTAAATTAAATTTTTTATACCAGGGTAAGACAAAATTTAAGTTAGGTAATTGAAAATTAAATCATTATCAAAAGTGAAAAAAGGATGTTATTACCTAATTATTTCATAATATGAAGTAAGTAGAGATAAAAATTAATTTGAAAATTATGGAAGATGAATCAAGGAAAAAGAAATAGGAGATATGAACGTGAAGATGTAAGCTGGGGATACTGAAAATGACTGAACTATTTGAAGAAAGCAACAGAAATCCAGGACACTTTTGCTGACTACTTTCTTGGCCCCGGTTCAGTGCCGTGGCAAAATGAAATGATTTATTAAGGACTAGTACAACATAATGTATGTTGTTTCAAAATAAAAAAAATATAACCTACCATTGGCTTTTTCTGCCTCCCATCGTTTCTCTTAGAAAATTATCCGCATGTTCAAACCAAATTAGAACCAGTACATATAAGTCGTCAGATCCAAAACCACTCTTTAGTGATTTCAATACTTTGCTCAAGTCACGATTGTATGTTCTAATATTTTTGATTTTATTTTTCAAGTCATTTTCAGACTTTTGGGTTTATTCATATGTTGTAAAATTCATCATAGTTTTGATAAGCATCCAAAAATCTTGCCATGTCTGCATCTGACCATTTTTCAGCCTTTTTTTCCCAAAATTACAGCTTGTCGCTCTAAAAACAACTTCATACACGCTAGAAAATACTCTACTTAGCTTTCGGCACGTTGTGTTTCTATTCGACGAGGTATTTACAACATTCGATTCCAGTCGTTCGACATAGATTCGGCGGACAATCGCCTATCAAAAGTAAACAGTCTTTCTACTTCCGTCGAATCGACTCACTCCGCCGAATGGCAAAGTCGATTTATGGTTTACATATTCAGTTTGCTTTCCATTTAATAATCGATCTGAACCGTTCAAATCCAGATCGACCCGTGAAAATCGCGCCTTTACCTAAACCACAGAATATGAATAACAATCAGAATGCTCCACTCTACTGGAAAAAATAAGTAGGCGCATCTTGTTCGCGCAGACGGAATCACCCAAAAAAACCATCAAAATAACACCCAAGATCCAGCCAAGTACCGTCCAATTACTTATCTTTCCAACTTTGTACAAATGGTCACATCCTGTGTAGCCCAGCGTATCTACCAACACTGTTCTTTAAACCTTTCAGCGCGCGCGCCTACATAAATTATATGACAATTTAACAAAATAGTGTACGCCACTGTTATTCTAAATTTAGTTGCTGCCTAACACTTTTCTATTCTTGAAATGACCCGTTAGGTACGATGTGGCAGGTAAATTTGGTTGGTTGGATACTGAATTTAGTTGTTGTGAGATATTTGAATGAAGAGGAACAGTCATCATAAATTTTATAGCACGCGAGTTTTGGAGTAATTATTTTTATTTATGTAAGTATTATGATCTTAAACAATTTTATTTCGCTTATTTGCATTCTGTATCAGATTTTAAGTTTAGAAATTAAATAATAATAATAATATTGATATTGAATTTTGTTTTTTTTTTCAGATAAACCAAGAAAATGTCTAAACGTCCTTTGTCAACAGAGGAGATTGCTTATTTAGCTGAGCATTTATGGGATGAAAACGAAAACGAGTCAGATCACGCTGTGTCTAGTGATAGTGATTTGTCTGAGGAGTATATAGAAGAAGAAGATGTAGACAGTTGTTCTGAAGAGGGATTATCCGATGATGAATCCGTAACAGCTTCATTTTCTGACTATTATGTAGCAAAAGATAAAACTACCAAATGGTACAAAATGAAAACGGCAACTTCATCGAAGATAAAAAAAATTAACATTGTAAAAGAGCAGCCTGGTGTCACTCATAGAGCCCGAAATATCAATAATGAGCAAGAAGCCTTTTTGAAAATAATAGACATTGACATGATCGACAATATTATATGCTGCACTAATAAATATATTGCTGAAATAAGAACACGTCAAGTATATTCTAGAGAACGAGACTGCAAGGATATAAACAGAAACGAGTTTATGGCGTATTTAGGGTTGCTGATTTTGATTGGGATAAAAAATCGCATTTTGCAAATGTCAGAGAAATTTGGGCAAGCGACGGAACAGGAATTGAGATAACAAGGGCTGTTATGAGTTACAAACGATTTTTGTTTATAACAAATTGCTTGAGATTTGATGATCGCACAACCAGATTTGAGCGCCGCAAAATTGACAAATTGGCTGCAATTCGTGACTTTTTTGATGCATTTGTGACCAATATTCAAACATCCTTTAAACTTGGTGCATACGTTACAATAGACGAAATGCTTCACCCTTTTCGAGGTCGTTGCAGTTGGGTGCAATACATGCCAAGCAAACCAGCAAAATACGGCATCAAAATGTACGCTTTATGTGATACAAAGACATGTTATACTTCAAATTTAGAAATATATTGCGGCAAACAGCCCGATGGTCCGTACGTTACATCCAACTCACCAACTGACATTGTAAAGAGACTTGTTTCTTCGATAGAAAATAGCAATCGAAATCTTACTACCGACAACTACTATACTAGTATTCCACTTGCTAATTATTTACTGCAAAAAAATATCACGTTAGTTGGAACTTTGAAAAAAAAATAAGGCAGAAATTCCTGCAGAATTTTTACCTAACAAGGAAAAAGTTACTAAAAGTTGTCTTTTTGGATTCCAAAAAGACATGATGCTTGTGTCTTTTGTGCCTCGCAAAAACAAAACTGTAATTCTGCTTTCAACTTTACACGATAACGACGAAATACATCCAGACACTCAAAAACCACAAGTAATTATGGATTATAATGCAACTAAGGGGGGTGTTGATACAGTGGACAAAATGTGTGCAACATATTCAGCTTCTCGCATTTCCAGGAGATGGCCTTGTGTTATATTTTACAGTTTATTGAACATAAGTGGAATAAATGCGCAAGTTTTATATAGATTTTCGTGTCCTGATAATTGCCCAAAAGATCGAAGAATTTTTTTGAAAAATTTGTCGCTGAGTCTAATGAAAGAGCACCTTGTTTCAAGAGCTCAGCTAACCAATTTACCCTCAGATGTCGGCGCATTTCTAAAAGTTAGATATGGACAAACTGTAAATGAACACGAGGAAACAGTTCGTCTTTCAAAACGTGGAGTTTGTCGTTCTTGTAACGCGGAAAGAAAAAGGACAACGGCATCCATGAAATGCGTTAAATGCAATTCTTTTACTTGCAAAAAACATTCACTTACTACAATTCTGTGTAACTCCTGTAATACAAACAATCAGGATGATAGTTTTTAACTGTATATTGATTTATTTGTTTACCTAGACTAAAAAGTAAAAGTGTAATTTCTGTTTTAATTTGTAAATTTTGCAAATAAATATGTTTATTTATTATTATTTGTAATATATTTATGTTTTTATAATTTACATTCAAGAAATATCAGATAACTCACATTTATCCAAAATACATAAAAAATATGACACGCGCGCTATGATGTAAAAAATATGGGCGCGAGCGCTGAAAGGTTAAACAATATAGAACCTCAACAGAAAGGATGCGCTAAGGGTTCCATGGTCTGCAAAGAACAACTTATAATCGACTCATGCCTGGTTGCACCAACATATCTTAAGCTTAAGACGTGTCTTAGGTAGGGCCTCAGCTCAGACTGATCGACCGTCCGACGTCGATCAACCAATTTTGTATTTTTATTTTTAAGAATATAAAGAAGATTTTAGAATCGAAAATTATGGTGCAATGTAAGTGAGAGTTAAGGCAGCCCTAGCTATAAGCAGAGCTGGGCTAAGCTGGAGCTTAAGATCTATTGGTGCAACCAGCCATCAATCATTTACAACCAGGGCGTACACCAAAAAAGGAACCTTTTCATCGACTACAAGAAGGCCTTTGATTCAGTACCGCATGAATAGCTTATATATAAATATATATATATATATATATATTATATTATATATATATATATATATATATATATATATATATATTGAAAATATATACAGTCGATGATAATATAGTAGACCTTTATTAAGCAGATAATGACGGAGTGGAAGACTATATAAATTCACTTTCAAATACCTGGTGAAAACAATATCGAAACTGAAGATATCCCAATTAACCGGGGCCTTTTCCAGGGGGACTCCTGAGTAATTTTTGGTTCTGTTTAGCGATGATCCCACTATCTCACCTACTGAACTCCACTGACTCAGGTTTTAGCGTCAAAAATAACAATACTGTTGTGGCGAAGCTTAATTATTTGTTGTATATGGATGATTTGAAATTAATGGCTTCCATTTGAAACCATCTAGATCGTATGCTAAAAACTAGAAACTTTCTCAAATGATATCAGTATGCATTTTTACTAGACAAGTGCCGTATACTAATTAGTCAGAAGAAAGGTTCAACCCGGAGGTTTCGATATGTAAGATGGCCAAAACATTGAGGCGATGGGTGAAAATGATGTACACTTCATCTAATTTACATAACGATGCACGTCATCGGCGTCATAGCCCGTGACGTTACGTGATACCAACACGAAATATTTAGGCCTTATGTGTGTTCTTTTTTAGAATCACTTTTCCGAGTACACTGGCATTATAGCCACTAGACGTATTTTATTATATACGTGTAGAAATAATATTTAAAAATTTCTATTAATGTTAACTTAGAGAAATACACAATAATATGTTTCATTTAATTTGTATAAATGCATTATAAAGCGTTTTTATGAAGAACATTTAACTGTAACTGTAATCGAATGAAAGTGAAATTTTGGCATAAATTGGTAACACTTATTTGACAGTTGTTGTGTTGACACTTTTTGTACTTTATTATTTTGAATTTTAAAGTGAATACCTGTTGTTTTATATTTTTTACCTATTTAATAAAAGTTGTTCTTTTTAGAAACAAAATTAGTGTGTTTTTATTTCAAAAATGTCATGTAAAATTTGAATAGTCGTTGTAAAGAGATGGTAATACTTTTGCAATAATTATGTGATCTATTTGATTTAAAATTGAGTCAGATTATTTTATACTTTGGCAACTATGTCAACTTCGATCTCTGACGTAGATAATGACGTGCATTGGTATGTAAATTAGATGAAGTAAACAAATGTAAAAATATCTTGGAGTAAACAAGCGCGGAAAATTGACCATAAACAAATGAAAACTGAACTAACTTCAGAGTTTGTGCGAAGAGTTCTTAAGCTTATTGAAAGCTAACTTCATCGACGGTATATGATCACTATGATTAGATAATAGATAAAAAATCGTTTTGTAAGGTCGACTATTTGTTTAGGATTAACTACTTGGGAAAAAAACAAAATACCAATTAACCAATAAATAATCAAGTGCTATCTAAAAGGTACATAATTAACTGAAGTTGAGTCCGCCATAGCATTGAGCAAAGAAGTCAGCGATGCCAGAGGTAGGTGATTTGTGGATGCTAGGTCACAGAATAAATCACAGACCACTAATAACTAGGACGTTTCACGTAGGTAGCTCAAGGTCAAATTAAACTTAATGTCATTTGTAGTACGATACTAATCTTCAGATGTCGCTTTACTCTGTCTCTACTTTTACTCTGCAGTTTAGGTTTAGAACACAACTAAGAAAAGAATTATAATTGTCAATCGCCAATTGTTCATATTAGCGTCTATATTTTGATTTTGTTAGTGTTAAGTCCGCTTTACATTTACGAGTACTCGGATCCGAGTTGCTCTACTCGGAGTGCAACTCGGAAGTATAAACGTCTACTCGGAGCCTCTTGTCACTCGAATCCGAGCTCGGATTGAAGTTGAACGCAAACCGAGTAGCAGTACGAGTACCTGTACGAGTGAGCGTCAAAGTGGTGAAAATTCAAAATTAAAAATGGCGGAACTACGATTTTCTGCAGATCAAATGGATTAATTTATCGATCTTTATCGTTCTTTTGAATGTTTATGGAATGTGGATATACTAAAGGAGTATCGGGACATTATCAAAGGAAATGATGCTTTAAATTAGATTAAATTAGGTAATCATTAACTTTAACAAATCTCTTGTAAATGTTGTTTCACCCAAATGCTTTTCTTTGTCTTAATTTTTTGTTGTTATTTTTCTCCTTTAAAATGTTTAATAACACTAATGAAACAGCAGCTCGTTTCTTTCTTGATGGCGCCATTTTTAAATTCTCTTTAAAACTACTCTGATCGCTCGGATTTAATGTAAACGATCGCAGTTCCACTCGTAACTCAAATCCGAGCTACTCGGATCCGAGTACTCGTAAATGTAAAGCGGACTTTAGTTTGTAAATTACAAAACAAATCACCTAAGTAAATCAGTGATCTACGTTTTAAATGTTCCTGGCGGTGTTCAATAGTATTTTGCAGATTAATTAATAATCAGTTAAATATGGTTTTTCACAATAAATGTTGTATCCTACAATGTACTAATTCGTCATTAATTAGACATACCTTTCCAAATCCACGATGAAGACATTACACGATTTAGGAAGTGGCTTAGTGTTATAAATAATCCTAATTTAGATGATGAATGCTAGTACAGTTTATAAAACAAAACGAATCTGCCACAGACACTTGAACATAAGTTTGTTTCTTCATGGAGTCATAAATTGTATAAAAATGCAATTCCTAGCTTACATTTGTATGGTGAGTCCAATAAATATTTGATATTAGAGAACAAATAACTGATTGATGAACTTAAATCTGCAACTTCTTTTCTTGAGTTCCGTAAAAGAACAAAATCCTATCTATCTGAAAGATTATATTATTCAGTAGAAGAGTTTCTTAACGAATAGTGTTATGTACAAGTAACTAAACAATTTGTATAAATATATATTTGAGTATCACATGCAGAAACTTGTATTAAAATGTATTAGTTCGTAAGGATTTATTATGCAATTTATTTAAATTTTGCAATACATTGTGTATTTTATTATTTTTTATTTTGTGATATTGACGATTTATGTAATTTCAGTAAATTTTAAATTGCTATTTTTCTGACTTTTTTGTAAGCTTTTTCCATAAAATTGTACAATTTTCAGTGATAATAGCATATTTTTATTCTATATTAAATTACAAAGTTGTTTTACAAGTATTAAATAAATAAATAAATTACATTTTGTTTTATTTTTCCTAAATTGTATTGTGTATATTTGAAATTAAAAATGTCATATTTTTTTTCAAATATACCAAATTATATTTAAAAATTTTAAACTTTATTTAAATTTTCCCACCAAAATTAAAATTTGAATTTCCGCGTAATTTCTCGCTTGAATTAGTTCCGATACTAATCTTATGGAGCGCTGAATTTCATATCCAACTAAAGTATGTCCTGGAACATCTAGGGAGGTAGGTGATCTGTGGAATAAATAACAATCAGAATGTCCACTCTCATATGCCGCCTTTGAAGTGTGTCAGTACGCGATCGCCATATTTTAAACGGGAACATAGACTCGAAATTGAGAAATTTGTGACAAGCTACGACAGAACTATAACTTAAATTTTTAGAGATTAATAATTTTGTAAATTTGAAATAATTTAATCTATTCTTCAACTAAAATTACGAATAAAATAGTGCATATTATGTCTATAGTTGCTGTTTGCCGTTAATAAATTAAACCGGGTTAATTTACCTATGTACAACAGAAAAAATTTCACTGAACAGCACTGATTCCGTTCAAAACATGGCTGATTCGGTCTGCGCGTACTTATCTTGACAAGCAGAGTGGGCATGGGCACAGAATAATAAACAAACAGAATGCCCACTCTCCACGGAAAATTAAGTACGCGCATCTCCTTCGTGCAGACGTTCCGCCATGTTTTACGAGGATTTTAAAGGGAACCAGTGTTGTTTATGTGGTGTGCTGTTACGTTCCAAATGTTGCATTAGGCTCCATCTCTAGTTTTGCAACTGGTTAGGTGTCACAGCTCAGTTTATACAAAAACAGATATGTAATATTGGTTGCCTACAGTCAAGGTAGAGAAATGAAATTTTATTAATTTTATTTTGGGGGAAAATGATTTTTTTTAAGTGCTAAGAAACTAGGGAAAAAAATCTTTTTTTATGAAGGAATTAATTTATATGAGGTTTCTAGTGATATTTTGTAAGATTTGGTGTTCCAAAATTTAGGATTTTGAATCTCGGGTCTAGTCGGCAAATCTTCGTGTGACGAGCGCTGGATAACGGCTTTTAGGTTTGAAGAGGCATTCTTTAGGTGAATTGGCGTGGAATAAGTCGCTGTATTAGAGTATTTACCGGCAACTGTATTTTGCTGTTTCCTGAGGGATTTCATTCTAATACAACGTAGCGGATGTTCCCCTAGCTTTGTGTCCTTAGTGGAAAAGTTTGTTTTGGTGTTGGAATATTCGCAGATTCGCCAAAGGGCGGTTTTACCAGCCACGTTTCATCTTTGGAATCAGTTACAATAAGACCGAAGATCGAGCCTTAATCACGATCCAGATAGCCAAGTAGTTTACGGCTAGTCTTTAACCCTTGGTCTGGCTAACAAGGGTTCAGGTTCCGGTTTCGTTTCGTTATCGTTTTGTTTTTGGGTTTTGGTTTTCCCATTGCCTGATTTTAACCGTTTGGTGGTTGATTTTCGTCTTCCTGGCTGGACGTAGCCCATCATGTGCTCCTGATTCGACCTGGGAGGTGTTTCGACCTTCGTACTGTTCTCTGCGACGACTTCGCCGTTACAGCTTTTAATGGGACTTCCCCCCGCTGCGTCTCAGTGGACTTAGAAATTGTGAATCTCGAAGACACCCCGATTGAGGAAGTCACACAAGTAACGACGTATTTTATGTGATAAATTCGAGGTATTTATCGAGCTTTAGTTTTTCAAGCGAAGTTTTATGCGCTATTTTGTTAAATTTTCTTATTCAGATAACATTGTTAAGAAAATAAAGAAATTGCGGTCTCAGGTATTTTATATATTTACACATTTTCCGGGTATGTAAACTGCGCCTAAGGGTAGATAATTTTTTTATTTAGATTTACATTTTATGTCATGATCTGCACACACACCTGAGCTCACGTGGTGTCGTATTTGAGTTAATACATTTTTTTTACTGGTTTTAATTCACACACCAGTCCCCTTAGCGTTTGGTAATTTTTATTAAACATCTTAACCTGTAATATATATTTATCTAGTGTTACTTGTTGATATCATATTTAAGCCAGTAATACCGCTTACTACATATTATTTTCTTTTAAGCCTATGGTAGAGGGAAATAACAGTGTATTTTGTTTCATTATATGTAATCATTAAATTTGACCAAATCTTGATCTCAGACAATTTGTATTTTTATTTATCTCACATGTATTTAGGTTGGTGTATCCTATACTGGTAATTTTGGCGATAAACCTATTGGTAAGTTGGTGGTTTATCATAAGCAACGTAGGGAAGGCTGTGGGCCAATTTACCTGGCGCCCCTTTGATAACTTTTGTATACTTCAATGGACTGCACGACCAGTCTCCACTGTTTGTCTAGCCGCGAGCCATTCTCATACTGTCACCGTATAGTTTTTTTTGTCGGTGTACGTCTAACCTATATGTGGTGAACTAGTATTGAATTAGTTTTTATAAATTGCGTCTGGTTCGCCATATAATTTGGCGCAACCAACGTGGGGCCAGATTTTTTTTTGCTGGTTTTTTTAATTGTTCTGAGATTAAGTTGTCATTCTGACAGATTCGGTAAACTTTAATTTATTTACTTTACCACTGGCTTTGTGCTTAATAGTAATCTTAGAACTTCGTGTTTAGTGGTAGTGTATGCAGAGAAGTGCTTACTATTTTCTTGTGTGACGTGAAGTTGAAAGAAGTCGAAGACGGAACTTGGCAAATTTTGAAGAGATTGTGGAACTTTGAAGAATTTTTAGAAGTTGGTTGTTGGACTTTGAAAATTTTTATTGAAGAATTTTGGGACTTAGAAATATTTTGAGATTTTTTTTGGAACTTAGAAGAATTTTTGGATGTTTGGACTTTGAAATATTTCTACTTCGGTTGGACTTCAATTTTTTTTTAAAGCATTTGGACTTCGAAGTTCTACATTGTGTTTGCAACTTAATTGTGTTTGTGAATATAATTTTTTTTGGGATTGTATTGGAACTTGTACCTTGTTCTGGAACTTTAATATTTTGAATTTTTTTTGTGAAAATTTTATAGATTAAATAAAGCGACTATTTATTACTTTGTTTTCGTTTTGCTCCCAATAATAAAGTAAACTACCCGTGTTTTAATATTATTACTGACATCTTGATTTTGTTTTGAATTTTTGCACCCTTGTATGTGACAAATTTATTATTTGAATTTTGAACTTCAACTTTTGCAAGATGGTTGGAAAACTTGTACCCAAATATCTTAGGAAGGAGGATTTGGAATATGAACTTAAAATTCGTGGAGTGTCTACTGGCACGGTAGATTCTATGAGGTCTAGTCTGTCTGCAGTGCTTAGTCGTGAGGCAGCTAATGAGAGTTTTACGTATCCGGCAAACCCATTCACCTATGCGCAGGATAAAATAGCAATTGAGACTAAACTTGCGGAGCTGACAACGGCTGTAGGAAATTTTACCGGTGTCCCTGCTTCTGCTGAGTCCTTGAGATTGCAGACACAGATTAACCATGTCCTTGGGAGGATTGATCGTATGGTATTGCCAACAGGAGATGATGCCGCAGCAGCCAGGATGTTAAGTCAGACTTTCTTGCGGAAATTTTGAAATTGTCACAGGATTTGCATGATAAGCAGCATCCAACCGGATCTGGCTCAGTACCAGCGGCGCTTAATGTGATTTCGGTTTTGAATCAATCTTTTCAGGCAGGTATTGGACAGGCACAAACTTCTTCTCCTGGAGCGGGGCCACAAGCTGTTAATCTTGTTACTCCTGGTGTACAAGGGTCTGCCTCTAGTTCTTCTTCCGGTATGATACTTCCTCATAAGTGGGGAATAGAAAAGTTTTCAGGCTCTGCTAAGGGTATGTCGATTTCCGCATTCTTTGAGATGGTGCAAGAGTTGAGTCACGCTCGTCACGTACCTGATAGTATACTTTTAGAGTCGGGTATAGATCTATTTTCGGATAAAGCCTACCAGCTTTATAAAGATGTCCGTCTACGTGTAGGGAGTTGGGCTGAATTAGTTGAAGAGTTTCGTAGGGAGTACCTGTCAGCTCACCATAGTGAAGCACTTTTTGAAGAGCTTCGAAGGAGAACTCAGCATTCGTCTGAGACCATTGGAGTTTACTTGGCAATTATGAATAGCTATTTTAATCGGCTGCGTTGTCATGTTCCAGAGGGGGTCAAGCTGTCCATAATTATTAGGAATTTGCATCCGTTCTACCAGGATAGATTACGTGATCCTTTGCCATCTACCTTGGAGGAACTTCGGGTCTTATGTCGTAGTATGGAGGAGAGGCGCGATTGCATTAGGAATTATGTTGAACCGAATAGCAGGAAAGTAAATACTCTGGAAAAGGACCTAGCTTATGTCAGTGTGGATGCTGAAAGGTGCAGCAGTGTTGGTGAGGTTCCTGTTGTTTCATCTGAATCGGAGTCATCTAGTGGAAGGTCTAGGACGTTGGTATGTTACCGTTGTAAGCAGCCAGGTCATAAGGCAATAGGGTGTCTCGTTAGGAAGGCTGCTGTTCACTGTTATAAGTGTAATAAAGAGGGTTTTACCGTCAGAACTTGTCCTTCATGTAATTCGGGAAACGGAAGGAAGCGCACTTAACTGGTCGAAGAGGTGTTGCTGACGTTGCGTCGACCAACCTACGTCCTATTTTAGACTTTATTTTACATCATTCTGAAGGAGATGAACGTCCATATTTGAGAGTTAGGGTCTTAGGACAAGAAATTTTGGGATTATTGGATTCTGGTGCTTCAAAAACCATTGTAGGAAGAACTGGTTGGGAATTTTTACAAAAATTGGGTCTCGAGTTGGACACTTCGAAGAAAAACCGTTTGTAGAGTGGCGAATGGTCAGATGTGCGAAGCGCTAGGCGAATGTTTAGTACCTTTCATGGTTAGAGATCGCTTGCGTGTTTTGCCAGTATTAGTTATTTTGGACGTACCGCATACTCTGATTTTAGGGACTGATTTCTGGCGAGTTATGGGTATTGTTCCAGATTTGAGGCACAACGAATGGTATTTTTCGGAGGCTCCAGCGACGGTAGGTGCAGTGGATCATCTTAGAGGTCAAACTATTTTGACGGATACAGAGAAGTCGCGATTGGATGAAGTCATTGATAGAAATCGTGGACGAATGGGAACTTCTCTTGGTTGCACTGATGTCACTGAGCATACGATTGTTTGTAAATCCGCACCCATAAAACAACGCTATTACCCTGTGTCCCCAGTAATCCAAAGTCATATTGATAAGGAACTAGAAGGTATGTTGGCGAAAGGAGTAGTGGAACGATCGAATAGTGCTTGGTCTTCGCCGATTCTGTTAGTGAAGAAAAAGGTTCCGGAAGGTGAAGTACCAAAATGGAGATTCTGCGTGGATTATCGGAAGCTTAATGCCGTAACGGAGCGGGATGGCTATCCATTACCCTACATCTCAAATATTTTGAACAAGTTAAAGAATGCGCATTATCTTTCCACCATTGATATCAAGTCGGCTTATTGGCAAGTACCTGTTGCTAAGGCTTCCAGGCCTTATACTGCGTTTACGGTTCCTGGTCGAGGTCTTTTTCAGTTTTGCAGGATGCCTTTCGGATTACATAATGCCCCGGCTACCTGGCAGAGGTTGATAGATCGTGTCCTTGGTCCGGAGTTGGAACCCTATGTTTTTACTTATTTGGACGACGTGGTCATCGTAACAGAGTCGTTTGAAGATCATTTAAGGATCTTGGAGGAAGTATTCCGACGCTTGAGAGAAGCTAAGTTAACCGTTAGCTGGGAAAAATGCCAATTTTGTAGACCGGAACTGAAATATTTGGGTCATGTTGTTGATAGGAATGGACTACATGTTGATGGTGATAAAGTCAAGGCAATGCTACGCATTCCAACACCCACATCTGTCAAAGAAGTTCGTAGCATCATAGGTACATTTTCCTGGTACCGAAGATTTATTCCTGACTTTGCGACACTACTAGCTCCAATTACAGCGATATTGAAGAAAGGAAGGAAATACAATTGGACCCCGGGTTGTGAAGAATCCTTTCAGAAAATAAAAGAGTGTCTAGTCTCCGCACCGATACTTAATTGTCCTGACTACAACTTGCCTTTCGTTGTCCAATGTGATGCCTCAGGATATGGAGTGGGGGCCGTATGTTGCAGCAAGCGCGATGGTGACAAAGTAATTAGCTTCCTGAGTAGATCGCTAACGCGTCAAGAGCGAAATTTTTCCACGACTGAACGGGAGTGTTTAGCTGTATTATGGGCAGTCGAAAAACTGCGTCCTTATCTGGAGGGTGTTCCGTTTACGGTCGTAACTGATCACGCATCCCTCGTATGGCTCCAGAATTTGAAAGATCCTACTGGAAGATTGGCTCGATGGGCAGTAAGGTTGCAACAATACGACTTCAAGATTGTTCATCGGAAGGGAAAAGAACATGTTGTTCCGGATTTGCTATCTCGGTCAGTTCCTGTACTTGATATGGTTGAAGAGGTTATACCACCTCCTAGTGGTGATCGTTGGTATGATAAACTTTGTAGAAGAATTGTGTCTAGTCCCTTGAAGTATCCTCAGTGGAGAATGTCTGGTGGTAAACTGTATAAATATGTCTGTCCGAGTCATGGGTTTTTGGTTGATGAAGTAGACAATTGGAAAGAGGTTGTTCCTAAGAGTCAGCGATTGGAAGTGCTGAAGTTGTGTCATGATAGTCCTTTAGCCGGTCATATGGGAATCCTGAAGACTTACAAGCGGATTAACGAGAAGTATTATTGGCCGAAACTAAAGAGTGATGTGTCTCGTTACGTTGGACGTTGTTCACTGTGTGCCATGCATAAGGTGGAACAAGGTAAGCCCAAAGGCTTCATGACCCCTCAACCTAAAGCTACTCAACCATGGGAGATCGTCGCAACCGATCTCATGGGACCTTTCCCAAGATCAACTCAAGGCTATAAGTTTATTTTAGTGGTAATGGACGTGTTTAGTAAATTTTCTCTGGTGTTTCCGTTGCGATCCTCGAAAGCTGTACATGTCGTTAAGAAGATAGAAGAAGAAGTCTTTCTCATATTTGGAGTTCCGCGTCTGTTATTATGTGATAACGGTGTCCAGTATACTTCGGGTATTTTCAAGAAAATGATGGAAACCTATGGTGTCTCGGTCCGTTATAATGCGTTGTATCACCCACAGTGCAATCCTTCCGAACGTTATAATCGAACCCTTAAAACCATGATGGCAACTTATGTAGCTGACAACCATAGGAAGTGGGATGAAAAGTTGGCCAAACTAGCATGTGCTACCCGCACTGCCTACCACGAATCTACTGGTCAAGATCCTTACTTCATAAATTTCGGTCGGAAGATGATAGTGGATGGACGAGATTTTTCTCGAAAGGACAACCTCGGAGATCCGGAGGACGAAGTAGCTAAAGTGGGAGATGAACGATCGCATGGACTACAGGAATTATTTGCTGATGTTAGGAAACGTTTAGATAAAGCTTCGGCTAAGAGTGAGAAGACTTATAATTTAAGAAGACGTCCAGAGGAATTTCGCCCCATCAGTCAGTGTGGCGAAGAAACTTTGTGTTGTCGGATGCCACTAAATATTTCTCGAAAAAGTTAGCTCCTAGATGGATAGGACCCTACTTCGTGAAGAAAAAAGTTTCTCCATGGACATATAGCTTAGAGGATGAAAATGGTAGAAATCAAGGCATTTGGAATGTTAAGGATCTAAGGGTTAGTAACCCGACTGATGATCACGATAATATTTAGATCAGAACAGGACGGATTAGCAACAGTTTTGTCTGGCTTTGATTCGAATTATGTTTTTTGTCTAGTTATGTCGTTTGAGATGGTTGCTGATACAGTTGGTAATTTCTTTTGGTTTGTGGGGATGAATGTCATGTAGGTTTTGTCAGAAATACGTTGTTTTCGGGATTATGGCGTTGGAATTTGTTGGGATTTTAGTAAGCCATTCTATTAAATTAGGTTTTTCCCGAAGTCACATAGTTAGGATTTGGTGAATCTTGTGTTGGTAATAGCTTAGCTTTTGGATGATTCACTTAATTTCGTTGTATGCGGATTTAAATTCTGGATTACCTATGTCATTTTTATCTTGATAAACAATGGGGATTAGACTACTGTTTCAACAGATGTTTTGGTTTTTTTCTGTCAGTCCAAGGTTTTCGACATCCCTTGCTATTTCCTTACTAGCGAAGAAATCCAGATTGTAGCTATCTCTGTCTTTCACATCGAGACAACAATTTTTGGTTTTGTCGTCGCTAGGTGAGTTGTTTTGTCGTGCTGCGACAAAGATGCGTTCTCTTGTTGACAGTTCTGAGGAGTGTTCTCTAGAACTGGTTTGGGTTGTGGGTTTTGTGGTTGTTAGTAGTATTTCGGATATTTTGGGAAGGGGAATATTGTGGTTTTTACTAGGTTTAAGGTCCCTTTATTTTTTTTTGTGTAAGGCCAGAACTTTGCAGCGTGCGTGTGGGGTTCACAGTGACTCTCTTCAATGGGAAGTGTACTTCTCAGGCTTCGGCGTCGGGGGGTGTCATTTTCATGGACGGATCGAACTGCCGCTACGATCCCACCGGGGGTTGTAGCATTGCACGGTCGTTCGAGTCAGTCGTTTAAGTGCTGGAACCATAATTCGTCTGGTTTTCTCTGAGGGGTGCCGTCGCTTGTACGTCCAAGGTGGGGGGTGGCACTACTGCGTTAGGAGCAACATGGCTGTACATGTCACTGTGAGGACCCAAATTCAGTGCAGAGTTCTCTGGATACCAATCATTATTTTTCCCGTGTATTGCCCGTTTCAGTGTGGTGCAGTACTATAACTGTACTGGGGTACAGAGAGTCCCCCTGGTGGTAAGACCTAAAGCATTTTAGTCTGGTATAGTACTATAACTGTACTGGGGTACCGTTGTCCCCCTGGTGGTAAGACCTAAAACATTTTAGTTTGGTAAATACTAGAATTTACTTTGGTATGGGTTATAGGTAGTGTGTCGCTAGCGCGAGGGAAAATTTCTCGTCTTGTTTTTCCTCGTAAATTTTCCTCTGGGAAAGGGGGTGTTGTTACGTTCCAAATGTTGCATTAGGCTCCATCTCTAGTTTTGCAACTGGTTAGGTGTCACAGCTCAGTTTATACAAAAACAGATATGTAATATTGGTTGCCTACAGTCAAGGTAGAGAACTGAAATTTTATTAATTTTATTTTGGGGGAAAATGATTTTTTTAAGTGCTAAGAAACTAGGGAAAAAAATTCTTTTTTTATGAAGGAATTAATTTATATGAGGTTTCTAGTGATATTTTGTAAGATTTGGTGTTCCAAAATTTAGGATTTTGAATCTCGGGTCTAGTCGGCAAATCTTCGTGTGACGAGCGCTGGATAACGGCTTTTAGGTTTGAAGAGGCATTCTTTAGGTGAATTGGCGTGGAATAAGTCGCTGTATTAAAGTATTTACCGGCAACTGTATTTTGCTGTTTCCTGAGGGATTTCATTCTAATACAACGTAGCGGATGTTCCCCTAGCTTTGTGTCCTTAGTGGAAAAGTTTGTTTTGGTGTTGGAATATTCGCAGATTCGCCAAAGGGCGGTTTTACCAGCCACGTTTCATCTTTGGAATCAGTTACAATAAGACCGAAGATCGAGCCTTAATCACGATCCAGATAGCCAAGTAGTTTACGGCTAGTCTTTAACCCTTGGTCTGGCTAACAAGGGTTCAGGTTCCGGTTTCGTTTCGTTATCGTTTTGTTTTTGGGTTTTGGTTTTCCCATTGCCTGATTTTAACCGTTTGGTGGTTGATTTTCGTCTTCCTGGCTGGACGTAGCCCATCATGTGCTCCTGATTCGACCTGGGAGGTGTTTCGACCTTCGTACTGTTCTCTGCGACGACTTCGCCGTTACAGCTTTTAATGGGACTTCCCCCCCCCCGCTGCGTCTCAGTGGACTTAGAAATTGTGAATCTCGAAGACACCCCGATTGAGGAAGTCACACAAGTAACGACGTATTTTATGTGATAAATTCGAGGTATTTATCGAGCTTTAGTTTTTCAAGCGAAGTTTTATGCGCTATTTTGTTAAATTTTCTTATTCAGATAACATTGTTAAGAAAATAAAGAAATTGCGGTCTCAGGTATTTTATATATTTACATATTTTCCGGGTATGTAAACTGCGCCTAAGGGTAGATAATTTTTTTATTTAGATTTACATTTTATGTCATGATCTGCACACACACCTGAGCTCACGTGGTGTCGTATTTGAGTTAATACATTTTTTTTACTGGTTTTAATTCACACACCAGTCCCCTTAGCGTTTGGTAATTTTTATTAAACATCTTAACCTGTAATATATATTTATCTAGTGTTACTTGTTGATATCATATTTAAGCCAGTAATACCCGCATTACTAGATTATTATTTTCTTTTAAGCCTATGGTAGAGGGAAATAACAGTGTATTTTGTTTCATTTTATGTAATCATTAAATTTGACCAAATCTTGATCTTAGACAATTTGTATTTTTATTTATCTCACATGTATTTAGGTTGGTGTATCCTATACTGGTAATTTTGGCGATAAACCTATTGGTAAGTTGGTGGTTTATCATAAGCAACGTAGGGAAGGCTGTGGGCCAATTTACTTGGCGCCCCTTTGATAACTTTTGTATACTTCAATGGACTGCACGACCAGTCTCCACTGTTTGTCTAACCGCGAGCCATTCTCATACTGTCACCGTATAGTTTTTTTTGTCGGTGTACGTCTAACCTATATGTGTTGAACTAGTATTGAATTAGTTTTTATAAATTGCGTCTGGTTCGCCATAGTGCATGGAAAAAAAAACAGATTTATTTGACTTGCGGCAATCATAGACATACTATACAATTATATTAACAGTTTTAAATATAATAACATAAATATAATATAATTAAACATAAATGTAAACAATTGCATAACCTCACAAATCATATGTTTGTGTCCTCCTAAAACATGGCGCGCGTGCTGAAAAACTTCAAAGGCGGCATCTGAGAGTGGCCGTTCTGATTGTTTATTATTCTCTGGCCAGTTCATCTCAGTCAGAAAATCATGGGCAGTTAAAATTATAGTACGGATTATTGTACTTGCAAATTAAACAAGAAATTATGAAAGTAGAAAAAATATATTTAATTTTTTGTAAAAGAAACAAACGAAGTGAAACAAATGGCGGCAAAAGCTTTAAAAAAATTGAGATGTAAATGGACCTTGATATTATTGACACAGAATAATAAACAATCAGAATGCCCACTCTCCATGGAAAATTAAGTACGCGCAGACGTTCCGCCATGTTTTAAAGGGAACCAGTGGCGTGCAAAGAAAAATTAACCCGGTTTAATTGACTTACGGCAATCATAGATATACTGTACAATTATATTAACATTGTTAAATATAATATAATTAAACATAAATATAAACAATTACATAACCTCACAAATCATATGCACAGAATAATAAACAATCAGGATGCCCACTCTCCATGGAAAATTAGATACGCGCAGACGTTCCGCCATGTTTTAAAGGGAACCAGTGTTGTTTATATGCTGTGCACAGAAAAATGAACCCGGTTTAATTGACTTCTTCTTCTGGTTCCTATCCGTTTCGGATGTTGGAAATCATATTGGCAATCATAACCTTGCTCGCTGCGGCTCGAAACAGCTCCGTTGAGGTTTTCTTAAACCATGTTCTTAAATTCCGCAGCCATGATATTCTCCTTCTACCGGGTCCTCGCTTACCTTTGACTTTACCTTGCAATATAGACTGTAGCAGGGAGTAACGGTGCTGATTTCTCATAACGTGTTCCAGATATTGCAATTTTATGCGTTTGATCGTAAACACAATCTCTGGTTCCTTCTTCATTTTTCCTAGAACTTCCTTGTTCGTGATCCTTGCTGTCCATGATATTCTCAGCATTCTTCTATAAAGCCACATCTCAAATGCTTCAAGTTTTTTAATAGTGGCGTCTGTAAGCGTCCATGCCTCCGCCCCGTACAACAACACAGAGAAAACATAGCATCTCAAATGTCTCATTTTTGTATCAAGGGATATGTTGTGACTTTTGAAGATGGCGCTCATTTTGTTAAAGACCGTTCTTGACTTACGGCAATTATATTAACATTGTTAAATATAATTAAACATAAATATAAACAATTACATAACCTCACAAATCATATATCTGTGTTATGTGCACAAATCATAGTGGTCTGTGGTTATGTTTTTCCTTCTAAAACATGGCGCGCGTGCTGAAAAACTTCAAAGGCGGCATCCTGAGAGTGGGCATTCTGATTGTTTATTATTCTGTGTCTGATGAGCATCGAGCAATAAGACAAAAGAGGGAATGTAAAGGTAGTGGGGGTAAACATATTGATAGACAGGAAGTGCCATCTTGAGAGGCCACTTTAGACAAGGATAGACAGTCTCTTTCCTTGTTTAAGAAGTCAAATTTAGTTAGGTTATGTTATTGTTTGTCCCAACTGTCACATGAAATTTTATTTATATTGAAATCTTTTACCAATTGTGTCGCTTTTTAGACTATTATAGTTAATATTTAATTAAAACTTTCTCGTCTGAAAAATATTTTATAGCTATTGTTAATAAGTGTTGGAAAATTTAAATTTAGCGCCTTTGCATTTCCGGATATGTCCGCCATCAGAGGCCACTTTTTTGGTCTCCTTTTCATAACGATTAGATTCCCTCTTTTATCTTTTTGCTCGATGCTGATGAGACTTCCTGAGACCACAGAATAATAAACAAACAGAATGCCCACTCTCCACGGAAAATTAAGTACGCGCATCTCCTTCGTGCAGACGTTCCGCCATGTTTTACGAGGATTTTAAAGGGAACCAGTGTTGTTTATGTGGTGTGCATGGAAAAAAACCAGGTTTATTTGACTTACGGCAATCATAGACATACTATACAATTATATTAACAGTTTTAAATATAATATAATTAAACATAAATGTAAACAATTGCATAACCTCACAAATCATATGTTTGTGTCCTCCTAAAACATGGCGCGCGTGCTGAAAAACTTCAAAGGCGGCATCTGAGAGTGGCCCTTCTGATTGTTTATTATTCTGTGCTGAGACTTTGACCATAGATAAATAATATTGGACTTTGACTTGACAGTGACACTGGTGACTAGTGACACTGATCTGATCTGGGATGGGAAAATGTAAAACAGTTGTTTGTTATTCTGTGGTGTACTGGTCTGTGGTAGTTTAACCTCAATGTCGTCAATAATATAAATAAATAATCAAGAGGAGGTAATTATCCTTATAACTGGTTTTAGCAAAATATGTTATGGATCCTGAAGAAAATTTACATCGATTAGAAGGTAGTTCTTCAACAAAAGGTGGATTAATAGTTAAGAAAAAACCTCATGTATTTAAGGTACCCCAAGTATCCCTTTTTGGTTTAGATAAACTTGCAGCCCAAAAAAGGAGAGAAAGGGAAGCAGCAAATAAAATATCCTTTGATATCAACGAACCAGAATTAAATGAAATTGAAGAAAGTCATAAACCTGAGAAAAGTGGAAATAAAAGAAAGTTTAGAGAACCACAAGAAGAAACACCAACATATACTGGGGGAATTAGCAAAGAAGCTAGAGAACGACTAAGGGAAAGAATAAGTCATAACTTATCAAAAGGAGTATATGCTACAACTAAAAAAGATTCTAATAATTATGAGAATACAAGACAAGAAGATAAATATAAAGGAAAATCAGAAAGAGGGAAATGGAGTGAACATTCTGACAAAGGAAAGTCTCCTCGATTTAAAGATGAACCAAAGACTCCAAATTTGTATTTGAAGGAAAGTACCTCAAAAACATCTTGGGATGAAGATGATTATGTTCCCATAAGGAAGTCTGATTGGGATTACCCTACTCCCTCCTTACATAAATCTAAAAGTGGAGAGTGGTCCGCTAGAAGTAACAAATCATCTAAACCTAATAGAGGTGAAAAATCTGTTAAGCTTGAAAATGAAACTCCCAGACCTACTCCTGCCCACAGATATAATGCTTGGGTCAAAGATAGAAAAAGAACAGGTGCAACACCTAGGGAAAATGAGAAAGAAAAAGTAAAATGGGATAACACTGTTGACAGGGAGAATTGGGAAGAAGAACAAAAAAGGTTGGATCGTGAATGGTATAATATGGATGAGGGATATGATGATGAGAATAATCCATTTGCTAATGTAAGTGATGAATATACAAAGAAAAAGGAGGAACAGTTAGAGCAGAGAAAGAAGAAAAGATTGTCAGCTCAACAAAGACAGATAAATAAGGACAATGAACTTTGGGAAAGGAATAGAATGCTAACTTCAGGTATGTGTTGTTTTTTGTTTTATACAGTAATAATTTACTTCCTTACTCATTTCTTGCCACAGTTTAAGTGTAATTATATTTTAGTGTGATGATACTACCTATGTCCTTCCATGTCTGATTATTGTTTTCATTATTGTGTATAAAGTTTTAATTCTAATATAGAAAAGTATAATATTTATATACATAAAGTACAAATAGCTTCTAGGTGTTTTAAGATTATAATATTATTTACAATTATGCTGAGACTTGCAAGCTTTTTAGGACATCAAAAGTTCACAAGGGCTGTTAAGTACATTAATTGCTACATTTTTTCCTTTATTGTTCAGAGAATCTTAAATTCCCCAAAGTTTGTTATTGATTGTTGCTAAGCATTATTTTCTATATAGGAAATAAATACATTATTTACTTGTATGTTTTAAAAAATATTCCATTGTTAACAAACTAAAAATGTTTTCATAATAGTTTATACAACTTTCACATTCTCATTACTGATTAAAAAAAATAATCACTTGTTTATTATATTTGATAAGTACAAAATGTAAAATTATTTCCTGGATTAAATCTTGTTTTTTATAAAAATTGCTTCTTGTCAGAAAAGAAAAGATAATTCAAGTTTACAAAAAAAATTAATGTTAAATGCACACTTATCTTGTCTTATACACGCTCTATAAGCGTTCTTTTAAAGCTCGTTATTTATTATTTATTTATTTATTAACCTTCCGTTACTAGCGCCAATTTTTTGTGATCGAATACTCGCGCACGTTGCAGAAGACCGGGTCAGAAAAAATGGGGTCAGTAATATTTTTTAATTTTCTTTGTTTGAAAATTGTGTACAATTATATTATTTAATGAATATATGATCATATAATTTTGTAGATATGCGTTTGTTTCAACATTATATTAGTTTAATGAAAAGTTAACTAATTTTCATTGTTATCCATTTATATATACAAAAAATTTTAAAAAATTAAAAAAATACATTGAATATTGTTAAATTTGTTTACAAGGAACTTCAAGAAATTAATTCAATACACAAAAAAATCAAAAATGAAGAGTAATTGCAACAAAAAAAAAAAAATAAGAAATATTAATTAAAATTTTCATAACATGAATTACACAATGATGTAACATGTTCCAAACACAGATATTTTGTGCATATTTGGCAGTAATATTTTGTTTTTCTATTTTTTCGCCAATGACAAACAGCACAGCGACCTTGAGTTCCAGGTGTTATGACTGGTACTTGTTCCGCTGGTAAGCCACATATCTCCCTAAGCCTCATTCTGATGGTTCTGGGTAAACTGGTAGACATAGCCTGTACTTTTTGGTAGTCACTGGTTAGTAACATCGAGAGTTTTAGTAAAAATTCTTTACATGGTGTTTTAGAATCTTCATCTAGACTATTATAAACTACAAAGTTTATTCCTGCTACATTCAACAAACTAAAAAAAGGAACCATGGGCCATCGTCTTGTGGCACGGGTGCAATTATATTGCGCGCATAATTTATCTTCCACATCTACTCCGCTCTTCGTTTCATTGTATGTAATTATCATCTCAGGTTTACCTGTGGTAGGGTCAATATCTCTCCATGGTGCATTGTAGAGATAAGTAGGACGTTTCGATTTTTTTTTTGGCATATGCAAAACTAAGGTGATTCCGTCATTAAATCCAATCATTGAAGAGCCTGTGCACCTGCCGTTATTTTGTATAAATTCTAATGGCAACTGTTTTTTATTTTTTCGAATAGTACCCACTAAAGTTAATTTTTTTGATTTAAGGCTATCAGCTAGAGGCACACTACAAAACCAATTATCTACAGTAACATTCCTATTACTCCCATAAATGTGTGCACAAAGTCATTCTACTACGTCTTGCGTCGCTGTACTAACTTGAAAAGGGCCGTTTCGTTGTTTTCTGACGTAAACTTCTGAGTGGCTGGTATAGAATTGTTTTGCATCGGAAATGGCAAAAATATTTATACCATATTTATTCGGCTTGCTAGGAATACATTGTCTGAAACTACAATTTCCTCTAAAAGCTTCTAGTTTCTCATCTATGGTAACATAACCAGAATGAGAATAGCATTTTTTAATGTTGCTGTTAAATTTTTCTAACAATGTTCGTATTGGAGCCAGTTTATCTACCTGTATTCTTTCATGTCTTGTGTGAATGTTATCAAATTGCTGACATTGCAAAATAAATTGAAATCGAGGCTTACTCATTACCAGTCGAAAAGTTTCAATGCCAGTGCCATCTGTTCTCCAGAGATCCTCTAAATTCATGTGATTTGCTTTTCTAATACCAGCAAGATAAAGGAGACCAATTAGGGCTTTGATTTTGACAATGTCGGTAGGTTTCGCATCTCTTTGTCTACTGTAGTCATCTGTAACACTCTGAATTTTTATATTTGTACAGTCAACAACTAGATTTAGCATTTCTTCATCAAAAATGCAATTCCAGATGTCAATAGGTGTTGAGTGAGTTTTAACAAATTGTTTTATAGCTGGCAATTGTACAAATATATTGGTACTGCGTGTTCTTACATTCTTCGGTGGACAATGTTTTTTCCACTTTGTTAATTTATCTTTACCCATAAAGTACGGCTCCCTTCTGAAACTAACATTTTCTTCCTCTGTTTGATCGGCTTCCCAATTCCTGTTCAGTATCACTACATTCAGATCGTTCTTCTACATGGTCAATTTCATTTTGTTGATCATTATCTTCATATGTTTCCTCGTTAGTCGATACTTCCTCAAATAATTTTAATAATCTCTTTTTCTCCTTCTCGTAATTCATATTCATATATCTATAAATATACAAATATATAAACATTGAAAATAATAAAAATAACTTAAATCACCTTGCAGAGTAAAACTTTCAATGTCTGATCCAAAGCACAAAAATGTGTCCACAATACTCGCACCTGGTGTACCGGACCGTGTTGCCTAATAATAAAATTATAATGCTCTTTTTTACACTACACACAGACTTCAACGATAAGTGACCAACGACTGAAGAGGTACATGAAGCAGCAATTCCAAATCCCCACTACAATCAGAGTTACTTGAAATTATTTACAGGGCCGGTCTCATACACCGTGCTCGAGTAACGGAAGGTTAACGGATATACCATTTACATTGGAACAAAATATATAAAATTTTACAAAGTAAACATAACATTGGAAAATATTTAGTAAAGTTTAACAAAAACTAATAATTAACTTGAATACAAACTAATATCACACAAATAGCAGTCTCTTTATCACATTTTTAAATTGTTCTAAGGACTGGAAAAATAAGTCCAGATCACTTTGGTACCTGTTATATATAGTCTCACCATATGAGTAAGAGGCTTGAAGTATTCTTAATTAAATTGATGAAATGGTAGATGAAAGAATGAAGTATGTCTAGTTCCATGAAGAGTTTTAAGACCAAAGTGATTTAAAAGTTCAGGGCAATTTATCAAATTATTAGAAATTTGGAAAAGGAATATTAGACAAAAATAATCTTTTCCCTGATTCATAGAAACCATTTTCAAGTGATCAGCTATCATACTATAACCGTATGGGACAGAGAGGACATGAAAGGCACTACGGTAATGATAGTGTATACCAAATTTATGCTGAACACGATCAAGCTTGTCTATAGATGTTTGATAGTAAGGTCCGCATACAACTATTGCATATTCTAGTCTGGAGCGAATGAGACTATTAAAAAGAATTGGTAAAACAAAACATGAAAATTGAGAACTGTTTCTAGTTATAAACCCTAATTGTTTTAATGCACTGTTTACTGTGACCTCTAGATGCTTACAAAATGCTAATTTACAATCAAAATAAACACCTCAATCCTTAACACAGTCCTGCCTATACTCGGAATTCAATAGGATAGTCAGGTTATCACTTAGAAACCATAGACCCTCGAGGGGTCCGAGATGCGAGACGCGTGTAGTTCAATGGTGGCGTGTATATTTTTAAAATAAGGGAAATAATAGGGAACTTGCACATAAAAATATTTTTGCGTCAATGGTTAAATTGTTAATTTATGTTAAATATATTTTGTTAAAAGGTTATGTAAAAATATATTCAAAATATTATGTATGTCTTAACAATTAGTTGTGTAAGCCAGATGTACACACAATATTTTCATTCATTTATATTATTTTTAGTTTAAGAAATATGTACATGTTTATTTTATAACATCTCAAATGCTAAATTATACTTACTTACTTAAGCCGTCCTCTTGTACCTTACGGTGTCAAGGTGCTAAATTATATTTTCAATCCAAAACTTTCTTCCCTTATAATAATGAAATGTTACGAATATAATTATGGTTCGTAATAATTTATAATAAACAAAATCTATTATTTATAAATATCTTAAATTCATACCAAACAAGAAAGAAAATAACTTAAAAATATAAATGAAACTCTTAGTAATAAACGTAAGAATAACTAATAATTATTGTATCGCCTTGCATTTCCCAAATAGAGTATCTTCCACTGCTTTTTATAAAATTTTCCACCATTAAGACACCAAACTATAGATGAATTGTCAGATTAACCTTTTGAAAAACCCTCGTTAGTCATAATATGCATTTTAAACTAAACACGACGTAGCATTCAAATTAAGCAATTTCCCAGAACACAAATATAATACCTGGGAATTTCCAACCTAATGTAAACTGCAATTGTGAAAAACAAATTTGCTATAATAATAATAATAAAGTCATTAGGTACATACCTACTTAGAAAATTATAACCAGGTAGGACGAAGGATCTCACAGGTAGTCTCCGAATATGGCAACAAAAAATCACTATAACTGAACCTATTAGTTATTATTTTAAAGAAATATTTTTATTCTGAATCACTTCCTGTTGTTAATTCACTATCACTACTGTCTTCTCCTGGAGTAATGATAATGGGCTCAATAAGAACATCAACATGCGTGTCTATGTCCTACATTTTATCTTCTTCTTTCTGTGTATGTTTAATGCATGCCTGCCAGTTGGAATCGGTTATATTTTGTATGGCTTGGTCTAATAATAATTTGACATCTTTTAATTTTAAGGTTGTATTCTTTTGCGCTACCTTATTTTTTATTTGTGCCCATATCAGCTCAATGGAATTCAATAATACGGTGATGTCATGTTCACGTACCATTTCGACTACTGCAAATCTGATGTATTAACTCTTATGTTCGCACACTATATCAAGTAATTGAACCTTTATCATGGATTCATCAAAATCTATACTTTTACTTCTTAACCAATCTATTATATCTGCCTTTCGAGGTGCAGAAGTCGGTATTTTTTCCATACAACGACTGTGATAAGGTGCAATGTCCATTATAATTACAGGATCTACAAGAGTCAGTATAGACGAAAACCACCTTTCAAAGGTTTTGATTGAGGTAAACACATTTAAACCACCTTGTAAAAAACCTGAATCACTTCCAATGTGCGTTATAATGAGACGTCTTCCTTTGACCGAAGGTGCTTTTTTAAGCCGGTTGAAAGTCCCTCAACGAAAGCCTGTCGCGTACTTTTAATATTCAAGTCTTGCCATACTTTGGATTTCGTATGACCCTCATTCAACTACGTTTCGTCCGTATAATAAATTTTTTTACGAAGTCGTCTAAAATCACGAATTTTTTGCAAATATTTTCTCCGCCATATCACTAATTCGTCTCTCTCGATCAACATGTTGTATATCGCCTTGGTGTAAGATCCGCCTTACCAGGAAACATTGAGTTTACGCAGCAAATTACTGTGTCGCACACAGCCAAAGGTTAAAAAAGCAAATTAAAGCGTTCCTAGTATCCTAGTACCAAGTGACCAGTTATTGTATTTGGCTGTTATATATTATTGCATGTTTTGTATTTTGATGTGTCAGATCAAGTATTTTAATGGGGTACCCAAAATCATTGTCAGTAAATCCAATAACTCAAACAACGATCATTGAGCTTATATTTTCAGAATGTTTGCGATATGTGCACTAAACTTCAGAATTTCAAACATGCAGTAAGTCTCTCTATTTATAATGTTATTATTATCATTGAAACATGGCTTATATCTTAGATACTTAGATACTGAATTGGGATTAAGTGACTTTAATGTGTATAGACATGATAGGGACACTCAAACTAGTTTAAAGACTCATGGGGTTGGTGTTCGTATTGCTGTCCATAACTGTTTATTCAATGTTGCTTAGGCCTATCGATTCCTCTGTGGAACATATTTTTACACAGGTAATGTGTGGCATTGGTGCTGTGTACTTTCCTCCACAGTCATCTGGGTCAGTATATGAGGAGCATTCCATCTGTTTGTTGGACTTAGCGGATAGATTCAGTGATCATGAATTCTGCATTTGTGGTTACTATAACCTACCTGAGGCACCCTGGGATAATCTTAATAATGGTGTTAGAGTTGAGTGTCCGCATCACTCTCCAGAAAATATTATTTGTACTTGCTACAATTTTCCAAATATGTCACAAGTAAATGCTTTGCCTAACCTTAATAATAAATGTTTAGATCTAGTTTTCTGTACTCAGAGGGATGCAGTTGTGTCGATTTCAACTGATATTTTGTTGAATACTTCACAACATCATTCAGCTTATACTATATTGTTACATGCAGCCAATTTAAATGTGATTCTTCAATATGATGTCTTCTATCATGATTTTAAAAAATGTAATTATCAAGTTTTTAATGAATATTAGCCTCAATTCCTTGGAAGTAAGTATTGATGATTCAGATATGAATTGCTGCATAGAAAATTTTTACCATATTTTATATGATTCCATCAATATGTTTGTTGCTATCAAACAGTTTAAATCAATAAACTTTCCAGTTTGGTTTTCGCGAGAATTAATTGAGCTTGTCAAACAGAAAAAAATAGCTCACAAGAATTTTAAAGCGTCAGGCATCTCATAAGAGGAATTGTCGGTATTAAAAGAAATATGTAAATCTGTACAAGCAGTATATATTATAAGAACTATTTAGAGAATATTCAATCAAATCTTTCAAGTAATCTCTGCTCTTTTTGGAGTTATGTTAGTGCTACATGTGGGTCTAATGCTCATTGTAATGTAATGTCGGGGGGATTATGAGCTTACAAACTACTTATTCTTCAGGGCCTAATGGTATACCTGCACTGTATTGTTTTCCTTTGTAAACCCTTACAACAAATTTTTAATTTATCATTGTCATCATCTGGATTTCCACAATATTGGAAAAACAGTTTTCTTACACCTATCTATAAATCTGGCAATCGTGAGTGTGTTAACAATTATAGAGGTATAACTGTTCTATCAGCAATCCCGAAACTTCTTGATACATTAGTATCAATAAATCTCACCTGGGCTTGCAGAAACATAATTATTGATGAACAACATGGATTTTCTAACGGGAAGTCAACAGTTACAAACCTTGTCAATTACCAACAATACTTGTTGGATGCATTTGAGAATAAAATTCAGGTCGACAGCATTTAAACTGATTTCTTAAATGCCTTTGACCAGGTTAATCATAACCTTTTGGTCCACAAACTTCATGCATCTGGCTTTGGTAACCTCTTTGTTAATTGGATTAAAAGTTTTCTGATGGAACGTATACAGTTTGTATTAAAAATTATATTTCAAAAGAATTGAGAAATTTTCAAAGAATCCATTGATTTTCTGGTGTCCCACAAGGCTCTCATTGTGGTCTCTTGTTTTTTAACTTGTTCATTAACGATATTGGTAAGGCTATCAAAAACTCACACTTTCTGCTATTTGCTGATGATCTTAAGTTATTTCGTTGTATACATGATCTATCGGATGATCTTAAGTTATTTTGTTGTATACATGATAAATCGGATAGAGATCTCTTGCAAGATGATGTAAATAATAGATATTTATGGTCAAAACAAAATGGTTTAAGCTTACATCCAACTAAATGTTCTTGTATTTCATTTGGTCGTATAAATAATCTAATAGCTAATAGATATGTCTTTAATGATGTACTCTTGGATTCAGTTACTGAGATTAGAGATTTGGGTGTATTATTGGATTATGCATTGACATTTAGAAGCCATTTTCTAAAAATCAAAGAAACAGGATTTCGTAATTTTGGTATTATTTATCGTAACAGTCATGATTTCTCACCTATTGTATTCAAATTCTTGTATTGCTCTTTGGTAGGCTCAGGACTTGAATACTGCTCTGTTGTTGGTCCCCATTTCATCAAGTATACATTGATGGATTGGAGAGCGTTCAGCAGAAGTTTGTAAAATCTTTAGCTTTTAAAGCACATATTAATATAAGAAATACTGAAAATTATTTTATTGATTATTCTGTAATAATGTCCCAATTTAACATTGCTACACTAAAGAATCGTAGGTTGAGGGCTGATATGTTATTTTTGTTTAAAATTCTAAACAACGTTATTAATTGCCCTCGTTATTAGCCAATGTGTACTTAAACACAATTGTTCAATCACAAATTAACCCCTAATTTGTAATCTCACATTATTCTTAACTTCTTAATCTTTTATAGTTTCACTGTGTATAAGTGAGGCATTGTAAAACCATATCGTATAATATTTTAATAATTAGTTCATTTACCTATAACTAAATAAATTGCCGAATAATATATTTTCTAATTGATCTTCCTAAGTGTCGCAATTAAGGCCTAGATTAAATTGTAATGTAAGCAAATAGTTCAAAGTTTGTTGGTATGGTATGAACGAAGCAATAACCGCTGTGCTGAGGTATGAATTATTTGTGAGATTATAAATTGGGGATTTGAGCTCATTGAGTACAGTTTATTACAAGTAGTTACCTAACGAACATCATATTGTGTAGTTACCAGTAGCTGTCAATATAAATTCAACCTTTTATTATATTTATCATCGTCGATCGACAAGAAGCGGACAAAGCGGCTTTATAAAACGATTCGAACCCCATAACTACGTTCGAATCTTACCACAATACATAGAACTCGACACACTGCTATCGTCGGAGCGGGATAAATATTTATAAAATTATACTTATCCGCTGGACGTTTTATAGTGGCATTGTCTTGAAAAAGACAAATGCCTAAGGGTTATTTAATGTAAGGAATAAAACAACCATTTCTAAGTAGAAAAAAACTCAGCTTCAGAGTCTTTTTAAACTTTTTGCAGAGTCCTCCAACGAGGAGCCCTGCGGCTACTCCTTGAGAGTAAAACCACGACTGAATGTAAATCGAAAATGTCCCATATTTAAAGTATATTTAACTTTTATATGAAACTTTTACGATTTTTAACCAATAGAATTTATTAAAACTTCCAGAAGGAGGGACGATGCACGTCGATGCGCGAGATTGCGGCGCTCGGCGACATCCCCCCCGCTTTGGAGACTCTGAGGCTGATAAAAAAAGCTGATTTTATTAAAAGCATTAAGAAAACAGAATTTTTTACAAGTCAAAAAATAAATTTAAAAAAATAATGCGTAAAAATGGCAAAATTGAATGTTCAAATGTTATCAAAGTCATTACTTACAGTTTTCTTAACACAAAACTACACTCGCGTGGCACTGCACTGCACAAAAACACTCACAGGCGGTGGTCGGTGTTGTGGCCGGCTTCTGCAGGTCCCTCCTCGGCGATGTGGCCGGTCGTCGGCCGCTACGTCTCGTTCTAGCCCTTCAGTACCCTCTGCATGTCGCCGGTGGGCCGTAGGCGAGTTTACCTGAGCCTCCGTGGTGCTCCCACATACTGGTAGGGCAGGCAGTGACTGGCTACTCCGGGGACATCCATCGTGCATCAGGTACGGCATCAAGGTAGGTTGGCTTCGGAGAAGGTCACACATCGACGGTTACAGGTTGCAGAAGGTTGGATATCGGCATATTAGTGTAATACATACTAATATCCGATCCTCTCCCCGCTGTTTCTTGAGTGGTTCTTGTTGCAGACCACGTGTAGGAATTTCTGCGATGGTGGAACGCTAGCATGAGAACTCTAACCACTCAGAGCGTGGTTACGTTCGAGTTTTGTTGGGCGCCATATCGTCGGAGCGGGATAAGTATTTATAAAATTATACTTATCCGCTGGACGTTTTATAGTGGCATTGTCTTGAAAAAGACAAATGCCTAAGGGTTATTTAATGTAAGGAATAAAACAACCATTTCTAAGTAGAAAAAAACTCAGCTTCAGAGTCTTTTTAAACTTTTTGCAGAGTCCTCCAACGAGGAGCCCTGCGGCTACTCCTTGAGAGTAAAACCACGACTGAATGTAAATCGAAAATGTCCCATATTTAAAGTATATTTAACTTTTATATGAAACTTTTACGATTTTTAACCAATAGAATTTATTAAAACTTCCAGAAGGAGGGACGATGCACGTCGATGCGCGAGATTGCGGCGCTCGGCGACACTGCACTCTTTTATATTCCTTTTCATAGGACTAATTATGCTCGTCATTGTCCCTTGTCGAAAATGCCTGGCTCTTGCAATGACCTCCTTGTGGATCCATTCTGTCCATACATTAATGCTTTCAAAAGGCAACTTAAGAGTCTAATTATTAATCTAAATATGTGATGTTTTTTAACTTTTGTGATTTGATGTACTGTTTAAATGTACAAATTTTTACTGTTTAATCGTTTCTTTGTTATTGGTTTAATGTTTATTGTACATGATCTTTACTTTTTACTATTTGTTGTATTTTATTGTAAATGGTTCTACCGTTGAAATAAATAAATATTTATATACATGTTTTTTTGTTACGCCCTTAATAACAAATTTTGCATAATTGTATTGTTGAAATTTTGGATTTTTGCTATGTATGTTGAAAAAAAAAACTGAGTGTTCTCTTTCTGGAAATGTAACATATACCTTAAAGATAAAACCTATTTATAAATAATCTATTTTTTTTTAGGAGTTGTCCATTCTGTTGACCTTAATGAAGACTTCGATGAAGAATCAATTGATAGAGTTCATCTCTTGGTTCATAACATAGTACCTCCTTTCCTCGATGGGAGAATAGTATTCACTAAACAACCAGAGCCAGTCATTCCTGTAAGAGATCCTACTTCTGATATGGCCTTAGTTGCACGAAAAGGATCTCATCTTGTTAGGGTTTACAGAGAACAAAAAGAAAGAAGAAAAGCACAAAAGAAACATTGGGAGTTAGGAGGAACCAAAATTGGTAATATTATGGGAATAAAAAAAACTGAGGATGAAGAAGATAAGAAATATAACAAGGAGGATGATAGTACTGATTATAAGGCAGATCATAAGTTTGCAGAGCACATGAAAGATACAGGTAATATGTATGCAATATAGTTATACATGCAGTGATTTATAAAGGGCTCAAATTCGTCATAAAATATATCAAATCATTACTCAAACCAAACTGTTAGTATTAACATGCTTACATACATAAAGTAGAAAAAATAGTCCAGAAAGTCCATGGTCCGCTAATTGGCGTATCGGGGGTAAGTCATTGTGTTCATACGATCCTTCGCTTCGTAGAAACAAGTCAATAGCTTGTGTGTTTTGTCTATGTGCTAACCCTTCACTTCTAAGAACAGATATAATGAACTATCTTAACACTTTGTCAGAGAGTTTAGCTTAAAAAAACAACGAGAAAGTCCCTTTTACCCGAAATAGTTCTCTTTTTTTAATTATAATTAGTGCCAGTCTTGCATGAGCATATAAATTCTCCTCAGACAAAAATTTAAGCTTTGCTAAAAATATCTCAAAGTTTTATTTAATTTGTGTACTAGTTTCCTGAAGGAAGCGGTTCTCTAATGTTGACTATTTATTATTAATTATAGACTTGGGTGGCAGTTCTGTTTTGCCATACATCTTGCCGCTAACTGGATACATCTTGCTGCTAACTAATATCTCGAATATCATGAATATCTGAGTTTTATTTTTTAATTTGTGTACTAGTTCCCTAACGAAGCGGTTCATCTCTTGCCAAGTCTTTTACTCATATCATTTATTGTAGCTGTCCCGATAATGTTGATGATTTATTATTAATTATAGACTTGGATGGTGTTTCTGTTTTGCCGTACATCTTGCCGCTAACTGGTCACATCTTGCTGCTAACTGGATACATCTTGCCGCTAACTAGAAACAGTTTGCCGCTAACTAGATACATCTTGAGATCGTAGGCTTCCACGGCCAGAGTCAGAATTATAATTTATTCGTCTTCCGGGTTTGGACCGTGTCATTTGTGAGTGACCCAAAAGTGGGTTCATCTCGACGTTTCGCTACAATTATATGTAGCTTCCTCAGGAGAACAAAGAAAAAGAAAAAGAAAACAAAAGACAGGAAGATGGGTAGTTAGCAACGGTAACTCAGTTACTCAACGCAACCAGAGGCGAATACTAACTACCAAGATGGGCATTTGGTCACAGTAACTCAACTACTCAACGCAGCCAGAGGTGAAAACCAAATGCCAGGACAGGGATTCACGTCCAACAGCTCAGAACACTAACGCGTCGAGAGGCGGGGAGTGAATCCTGGATTCACTCTGGTATTCGCCTCTGGTTGCGTTGAGTAACTGAGTTACCGTTGCTAACTACCCATCTTCCTGTCTTTTGTTTTCTTTTTCTTTGTTCTCCTGAGGAAGCTACATACAATTGTAGCGAAACGTCGAGATGAACCCACTTTTGGGTCACTCACAAATGACACGGTCCAAACCCGGAAGACGAATAAATTATAGATACATCTTTCCGCTAACTAGATACCTATATTCCTCTAGTTTGATACATGCTACCGCCGCGTATTTCTTGCCGTTAGCTACGTACCATCCTGCCTTTGCATTATCTCTGACACTGTGCGTGTTTCTGTTGACACAACCTCCGAATTATTTATTGGCGCCAGTCCTCAAAGACACATACAAATAGTATGAACCTTAAATGCATTTGTCGCTTCACTTGTTACTTCGATCAAAAGCCGAGAGTTTTACAAGCAGACACTAAGGTAAATGTACTAGTAGTTGACCATATAAGAAGAAAAAAAACTATTATTTAGCCTCAAACCGATGTTGTTGAACTCTACAAAAATTTTTGCAAAAGTGTCAGTAGTTGACACAACAAAATGAAAAAAAATTAGTAGTTGACACATCCAAGGTTTAGTAATTGACAGTTATGATTTAGTTATATTATAATAAAATATTTAAATTCAAAAATTTAGCCATCTACATCCACTGAATCTGGAAACTTATATTCAAAATGAAGTTTTATTATCATCACAATAATTCATACCCACAACATCTGCTTCAAATTATTGAAAAATTTTTGTATTACACGTACAAATTTATATTCTTTTTTCTTTCCAGGGAATTTTGCAAGTACGTAATCCCCCTTCATATAATTTACATGATCAATATTTCCTTATCACTGCAATCACCTGTTTCAAAAGATGTATCATCAAGACTGCTACCAGATTCAACCCATGATTCATTATCATCACTTGATGGTTCTTCTCTTTTGTTACTAACTTTATTTTTTCTTCACTTTCAGTTTCTGTTTTTAACAAAGTTTTTTTTCTTCTCTTTTCTTTTGTATCTCTTCTGCTCTGAACTAGCCACAGATGAAACTTTTTCCACTCTTCTTTTATTTATCGAGGATACGAGTTCATGCCAAAACAGTATTGGTTTAAAAGGAGAGGGTATAATTTCATTTGATGTAGAAGGTGTAGGTAATTTTTCAATTGCTGAAGACGGAACTTGTTATTGTGTTGATGAAGAAGCACAAGTGTCTTGAATAATAGCAAAATTGTTATATTGAAGATTTTTCCTACTGTGACTAGTGTGACCTTCCACAACATCCGAAATGTTTTGGTTTCAGCCTCAGATTGGTTTAATAACTCACCTATTTCATATATCTTCTTTCTAATATCTTCTCCTGACCTTCTTTCAGGTATGGTTCGGGACCCATTTTTCTTTTGCCTGGAGTGTTGCCTTTTGACTTGTATAACAAAGTCACTCTGGGTATACCATACTTCTTTACTGTTGTTGAAACTGTCTTTCCACATAGTACTTCCTCAATAGCTTTTTCCATAGCTTCGTCTGTAAATCAGAACATTTGCCCTTTTATAGGAGGCATATTTTTAACTGAAAATTTAAATTTTTGTTTTAGTAGTTGACACCCAAAGTGTTTCAATAGTTGAAATAGTGTGAACTACTAGATAGAGTGGATACATTTACGTGATATTTAAAATTTTAGTATACACATTATATAAAATGAAAATCACAATAAAATATTATGTTTTTATAGTCTCAGTATAAAATAGTTACTAGTTGACACTTATGTCAACTACTAGTATTTTTGTGTATTTGTGTGTTAGTAATTGACACCAAGCCTAAATTTTGTTTTAAGAATAAAACAAACTTAAAACATTAGCAAGACGTTACCTTAATATTCATTTAATATAGTGATTATATCTAAAACTATAATCATTCACGATTTAATCAATAAATAGAATTTTTTTAAACTTACATTCTTAATACTTTTGTTTAGAAAACTTGTTGCCACTTGAAGTTCACACAACACTTTGGCAAAAATTTGGAAAATGAAAAATGTCAACTACTGGTACAGTGTCAAGTACTAGTGCATTTACCTTAAATCCCTTGTAAGTGATTTATAACGTTTTAGTACTGTAGTTTTTTTTTTGACGAGGACAATTATTTGGATTATAAGTACGGTAATAATATTTAGTCTACAGTTTATATGGATATATTTTCTGTATTTACGTGTATTTAAATACCATTATTGTTTAGTGTTTTTTTTTGCTAAAACGATAGTGATCGCTAGATTTTATTACGTGTTCTCAAGGTACAACAATTATTAGATTTATTAATTTCTGCGAGACATGATGCTAAGTTCATCGGCATAGGCGACAATCTGTATTGATTTATTTGTTAGAAGATTACTTCTTTCTATATTCAGCTTTCTTATCACATATTCAAGAGTCAGGTTGAATAGTGTCGGTGCCATCCCGTCTCCTTGTTTTAATCCTTTGACTATAGAATAGAAAAGTTCTTAGTGAGCTCATTTTGTACTCTGACAGTTGTGGTGACGAGTTCATTGTTACGTTTACTAGTAGGATGTATTTCTGGGGGATGTTAAAGCTATGCAATAATTTTTCTCTATTAATTGAGTCGTAGGCCTGTTTGAAATCTATGAATATGTTGTGGTCGTGAATGTCGTATTCCCACGATTTGTTTAGAATTTGTTTCACTGTGAATAGCCCGTCAGTTGTAGATCTTCCTTGTCGGATACCAGTTTGATATTTCCAGACAATATTTTCAGTTACAGTATTGTGCGAATTAATGGAATCACTGTGATTTTTTTTTCATTTTTTCAATATTCACAGTTGGCAACACTACCTACACAGTTGACAGCTGACCAAGCATTGAAAACATAACCTTACTGTGTGTTGGTGTGTTTGAGTGTGTTTTAGGTCATTTCTTACCAAGCTTGTGTTGTTTTGGGGGTTTTTGTACTATTTTGTGTTGTTTTTGGTTTTATTCCAACATGGATATTACGCCTAGGAAGCGTGAAAAGATTGTCACGTTCAGTGAACACACTAGTATGTCACAAAGAGAGATTGCTAGAACGTGTGGAGTGAGTCAGGGGGTAGTAAGCAAAATTTTGAAGCGTAAACGAGAAACGGGATCAGTGGATGTGAAAAGGTTAGGAAAATGTGGAAGAAAGAGAAAAACAACACCAGCAGATGATAGATTTTTACTTCGAAAGAGCAAATTGGACCCAAGAAAATCAAGCCAAGACCTACAACAAGATCTAGCAGCATCAGCTATAGTGATTCATGACTCAACTGTTCGTAGAAGACTTTTGGAGAATGGTAGAAGGGCAATTCGTCCACAGAAAAAACAGCTTCTAACTGAACGAATGAAGAAACAAAGACTACTGTGGGCCAAAAAATACTCTAATTGGACTGTAGGCGACTGGAAAAAAGTCCTATTTACAGATGAAACCCACTTTATAGTTCAGGGACACCGGTAGAAATTCGTCAGGAAGTCTGACAATGAAAAGCTTACACCATCTCATATTGATCAAACCGTAAAACATCCAGTCAAGAAAATGTTTTGGGGATGTTTTTCATACATGGGGGTTGGATCTTTGGTGCCAATTGAAGGCATGATGAACAGCCAAAAATACAAATCCATGTTGGAAAAGTATTTGGACAAACAACTCCAAAAATGTCAACTCCAAGGAGGAGCGATTCTTCAACAGGACTCTGCTCCCTGTCACAAATCAAAGGAAATGATGGCATTTTTCAAAAATAAGAAGATTAATGTTTTAGATTGGCCCGGTAATTCGCCCGACCTCAACCCCATTGAAAATTTATGGGCCATTTGCAAAGCTAGACTTCGAAAAATCGACTGTACCACTAAAACAAAAAAGATAGAAGCGGCCATTCAGGTTTGGTATCGAGATGAAAGGATATCTGACAACTGCCAGAAACTCATAGAATCTATGCCAAAACGGGTAAAAGCAGTAATTGCTGCCAAAGGGGGACATATTTCCTACTGAATGATGTAAGTTTACCTTTATAGTTTTGTCAAAATATTAATTTTATACTAAATAAACTGTTTTTTCATTAAAACAGCCTATGATTCCATTAATTCGCACAATACTGTAGTTGTTGCAGTCGTTTATTTAATATATAAATAAAAACTTTGTACACCGTGTGTAACAGGATTATGCCGCGATAATTTTCTCATTTCAGTTTATCCCTTTTTTTATAGATTGGGCATATAATCCCGGTTTTCCAGTTGATAGGGATTTTTTCCTCATTCCAAATCTTGCTCATAAGCATATATATCTTACTAGGTGTTCACCATCTAGTTTAGAGGTAAAGCCGATTAAATTTGATGTCGAAAAATATATTTCAGAATTTTTGGGACCCCTAATTGGCCAATTGAATTGAAAAGTTGTACGAGTTATTTTTTATGATATAGAATAAATTTTATGTATCTATAGAAAATATCAGATTCTTAACTTCGATCACTTTTCATGGAATTACACTTAATGAAAGTTAATTATACATTTTCTAGTTGTCTTATAAAAAACCATTGATTACAGTAAAGAATAATGGTAAAGATAAACTTTACATTTTGTTTTGTAGGAGCCGCTAGCAGTGATTTTGCTAGAAAGAAGACTATACTGGAGCAAAGACGATACTTACCTGCTTTTGCAGTAAGACAAGAACTTCTTAACATCATCCGAGAAAATTCAGTTGTGATAATAGTCGGTGAAACTGGTAGTGGAAAGACTACACAATTGACTCAGTACTTACACGAAGAAGGCTACAGCAAGTATGGAATGATCGGGTGTACGCAGCCGCGAAGAGTGGCAGCTATGTCTGTCGCAAAGAGAGTTAGTGATGAAATGGGAACTCATTTAGGTGAGTACAATATTTATTAATATTGTATCAAGACATTAAGCTCTCGGAGTGATATTATTTTATAATTGATAATCGTATTATATATCTATTAATTGTTAAGTGTCAAAAAATATCAGTTCTTTTGAATCTCCAACATTCCTCTCCAGGGTTATTAAAGTTAAAATGGTATTCAACACAGCAATTAACGATGACGAATATTACCTCAATATAGCTGTAAAAGTAAACAGCTAGTCGCAAAATACGTATTATTAATGATACTTTAACAACACACTCATTGAAACGGTTTAATATCTTTGAATTTCTTTATGACAGATGTGACGGGTAGCTTTTTAGTGAACAGACCCAGTAAAATACAGGTTTAAATTAAATAAAAATATATTCAAAATAGTCGGTCAGATAGCTCAGCGGGCTGTGCGGCTGCCTCTCATTCGCTTCACTGTCGAATGGTTCAGTGGATGTGGGATCGAGCCCCAGCTCGGTGTACAGAAAACAAAAAGTCTAACGCAGCAGTTTAAAATTCTAGATGAATCTGCGGCTTAGACTAGGGTATGCTGGGATCTGATCGGCCTATGGTGGAGCAGTACGGCAAGAGATAAGGGCTTGCGGCTCGGTGATACTCCTCCATAGATCCCTACCGGACGGGCGTAACGCCTAAAAAAACCGGATATATATATATATATATATATATATATATATATATATAATATATATATATATATATATATTCAAAATAAATAAATAAATAAATAAAACGTCAATCTTGGCCATGATGGTATCGACGGCGATAATATGACTCACTGTTTAATATCTGCGAAAAATAAACTACAATTAATGACGTGAAATCTAAACGGCAATTACGGTGTTTTAGTACACACAGACGGGAAGGAACGGGTCGAAGGAATAGAGATGGAACAGGCGAATCAACACTCGGCCCGGCGAGGAACGGATTAGACTAATCAGTACTCGATCACAGGAAGGAATAGGTCTGCCTATATAATAGAAAACAGAAAGAATAGATCAATACTCCAAGACCAAGTACGGAACTGCTAGTAGATCAACATTCTAGCAAAAGCGGCTGGCCTTCAGTCAATACCATAGGGCCAGTGGAGTTGTTGTCAGGTCAATACTCCGACGGAACTCTCCTTTCTAGAGATGTGTTGCGATTTCGCTAACTGCTACTTTGTCACTGTTCACCTTCAGTCGCAATCACAGGTTGCTCCGGTTTAAAAAAAATCACTGCTACATTTTGTCGCAGTTACGTTTCAACGGTCCGATCAGAACGGTGACGAAGGAACAGCGCCAAGCTGTGAAAGATCGAACATTCAATAATTGCGATTGGCGATTGCGACTGTGACTGTGATTACTGACAAAGCGATGCGCTCCTTTGCTTGTAGTGATGACAGTGACAGTGCTCTTTCCGTAAATACGCTTACAATATGTAGATGTTTTGGTTGGATCATTATTGTTTTATCAACAAGAACAGCTGTTCTTAATAAAAATGAATTGCGTATTTATTTCAATCTTTTATAAAATGAAAGTTATAAATAATAAATAATGTCATTGCGTGCACATTATTAAGAAAATTATTTATAATAATTATAATATACAATATTATTAGAAAAATATTAAGATTTTATTTAAAAACAAGAAAATTTCATGACAACCTAAAAAATATAAGAAGCATTAATTACAGCAAAGAGAAATTATGAAAATTTTTATTACATTAATAAAAATTGTCGATGTTGAATTAACACTCACTATTTACATTTAGGAACATTATATTCTTAACATTTGTAGAACTAAGTCTTGATCGTCTTTCTGATAAAAGCTGTCCAGATTTGGAAAAGACACGTTCACAGGAAACTGAGGTTGCAACTGTTCCGAATTTGTCTATAACGACTTTGGACAAATTTGGAAAATTGTAAGAACACCTTTGCCACCACTTCAATGGGTCCTCATGTCTGTCAATCAAATCTTCTTCTAAATACCTCTGGACCTCAATTATTGCACTTGACGTAGCCGGAGCTGAGCAGCTTTTCTTTGTGGAAACAAGTTTTTTATCCAAAAATCCCCATACTGATGGCATCGTCGAAAGTGTTTTCTCATTTCTATTGTCATCTGAATTGATTAATTCAGGAGCAGTAGAGAGTTCGTTGATTTTGTGGGCAACTAAATTAATTACGAGCTTTTTGGCCCTTTCTGCATTACTTTCACTACAAAACCCATAGTTTTTAAATCGCGGGTCTAAAAACGTAGACACAATCAAACTCTTTGAATTTTCTAGGAAAGGTAATCGCTCTGAAATACCAATTAAAAACTTATTGATCATGTTTAGTATTAAGGGTGACAATTTTTCTTTTTTCATGTCATTATATGTGCTTTCAATTCCATTCGTTAAAATTATTACAGATGATAATGTAACATATTTTTGACCAGAAATAATTTTAGTCACTTCTTCCATTGGTTGTAAGACTTTTTTAATATCGCTTAGCAACTGCCACTCCTCAACAGATATAATGGGTAAATTAGTACTGTTTAGAAGTGCGACTGTTGAGCGAACAATTTCCTCCATCTGTAAGATTATTTCCAACATGTAAAAAGTGGAATTCCACCGTGTTGGTACATCTTGTAACAATTTCAGAGGCTCCTTACCCGATTGGTTCTGTATTTCGTTCAGTTTCAGCATAGCCAATGTACTGCGTTTGAAATGTGCTACTAGTAACCGAACTTTGTTGATAGTAGGCTCTGCTTCCTTAAGGCCATCCTTCACAATAAGATTAATGGTATGGGCGTAGCATCCAAAATGTGGCCATTTCAATTCTTCTCTAATAGCTTTTTTGATATTGGCAGCGTTATCAGAAATCGCTATCAAAATTTTATTTTCTAAACTCCACTCAGTTGTAATCCGATTCAATTCAGAAGCCAAATTAATGCTAGTGTGAGCTTCGTAAAATGAGCTACATTCAAGTAAAATAGATTTTGGCTCACTCTTTGGTCACAAAATGAATAGTGGTAGCCATAAAACTCTCAGTATTTATCGATATCCAACAATCAGTAGTAATAGTTAAGGAGCTTACAGTTTTTACCATTTCCCGTACATTGTGGAGTTTTTCTTCATATAATGCTGGTAATAAAGTATTTGTAACGTATTTTCTACTTGGCAGTTGGTATGCTGGATTTAAAGTATTTACAAAATGTCTAAAGCCCGTATCTTCAACTAAACTAAATGGTTGCAAATCTATTGTAAACAATCTCATTAGGGCATTGTCAAACTTTTTCTCCGAATGAATATTTATTAATTTAGTGGTATACGGAATTGAAGTCTGAATTTTGCTTCTGACATTTGACTCCTGACTATGACCTGCCGAAGAAGATATACTCGTACATAAAGATGTGGATGGTTCAGAGTTACCTGGTTGAATAGGATTAACTTGGGTGGTAGTAGCTATTTGTACCGGTCTCGATAAAACACTGGTTCTTAAAGTTAGATCTGCTGATAATTTTACTAAAGGATGCTTTCTTTCAAAATGTCTTTTTAAATTGGTGGTTGATGTTTTATAACTAAGTACTTGCTTACATATATTACACATGGCGTTAGCTTGGTCTTGGGGTGTGAAAAACTTCCAAATATGCGCCGTCTTTTTCCTATCCATCGCTATCACTGAAACTACACACCAATTTAAAATTTTTCAACAAATTATAAATCGTAAAACAGCTTTAACAATTTTCGTTATATGTTGCTTAATCGCTATACTATATGACTGAATGGACATACTGTTTTACAGTTCGGGGATTCCAAGAACTTAGAGTTGCGAGGTGGTCACATATAAACTAAGACAGAATAAGTTATAACCGAGTACCATGTATTTTAAAGACATAAAATTATTACAGCCTAACAGTATCATTGATATCGCTATAATATTTCTAATACTACAAATAAATTTAAAATACTTTAAAAGTAGCAATCTCCCAACATCTACTCGATATAGCGCAATCGCAATTTCGCAGTATTACATGCTACTCGGTAATAGAATCAGAAAGCAGCGTTTATAGGACCAAGGTCAACTGCTCCGAAAAATCACTGCGATTTGTCACAGTGACGTAGCTGGAGCAATCGCATTCTGTCACTGCTCCAAAGAAATCGCAGACTAGCACATCCCTACTCCTTTCTCGTGCGAAGGCTGCTCTTTTATACGGTCAAGGGCCTTCCATCTCCTCTATCGCATATAGATAAAAGAGGAACTTGTGGTGGGAATGCGTGTGTGGAAAAGCGCTGACGGGACCGAGGCGATGCATATCGTTACACAGAATAATAAGCAGCAACACAAAATCCCATCTTTAATTATTTATTTTCAATGGGCTGCTGCTTAATAAGATTAACAATGTTTACAATGTATACAATAATTCAAAAAAATATAAGTATAAATATCACAAGCTTCATCACGTAATTCAGATTTCATCAAAATTATGATTACCTATTCCAGCCACTCAAGTAAACACATCAGTCAAATAAACACATACCTGAAACCAGAAATGATTTCGGCCTTGGGTGCAAAAAAATCTAGATATGGGTGAATATTTGCCCATCTTAGTGCTCGAGATAAAAAACTATCATATGCATGGTTGGTTCTGTGAAAAGGGGCATAAAAAGCTGCTTAAGTAGCTGAGGACACAACACTGTAGAATTAATTATGCCATAAAGCATCTTTGCATCTTTAATTAATCGTCGGTCGTACAATGAGAGAATACTAAGTTGGGTTTCAATTTGATCACAATTTATTTGATTGAATTCAAAAGGTATACCCTGTTTATATGCTACATATTTCAAAAACTTGTGTTGAACAGTCTCAATTTTTAATATGTAAATATTATAAGATGGAGACCATACAGAAGAACAATACTCTAAATGGGGTCTGATGAAAGAACAATATAGTAATTTAATTGATCAATATTTTGAAAGTCTCTAGTGAATCTTTTTATAAAGCCAAGCATTTGTAAAGACTTAGAAATTATTGGCATATAATGCGATTCAAATAAAAGTTTAGAATCTAAATTAATTCCCAGATCACGAATTTCGGTAACCCAGTCAACAAGAAAGTTCTGTATATTATAATTATATTCCATTGGATCTCCCGATCGTCCAAAAAAAAAACAGCATGACACTTGGATGCGTTCAGGACCATGGCATTCAACAAACACCACTCACTCAACCAATCGAGATCCTGTTGAAGATTAACACAATCTTTTGTATTATTGATAATTGTGTAGAACTTTAAATCGTCCGCAAAAAGAAGAGCTGGACTGTGCTGAAAGCAGTGGTGTAAATCATTGATGAATATGTTAAATAACAGGGGTCCCAAATGAGAACCCTGGGGTACTCCTGAATGAACCTATGAGAATAATCTCACTGGAAACAAAATCCCTGATACGCACCATATGAACTCGGTCAGTCAAATATGTTCTCAGCTATCTAAGAAGTAACCCTTGAACGCCCATTTTTTAAAGTTTATTAAAATATTACAGTTGACCCGATCTCCAAGGCCGAAAGGCCTTGGAGAAATCTGTGTAGAGTGCATGTACCCTACAGACTTCCTCTGGAAGTCCACAAACACTAGTGTATTACATTCAGTTGATCTGCTATTTCGAAATCCAAATTGTTGGTCTACTAGCTGTTTTGGAAGTGAAGCTTTAAGATAGTCACATACAAAACATTCAAATATCTTTGGTATTGCAATAATTATACTAATGGGCCTGTAATTATTCACCAATGAATTATCTCCCGCTTTAAAAATAGGTGTTAAAAAACTATTTTTCCAACATTCTGGAAATTCAAGACCAGGATCTTTATTCATATCCAGTGATAGTTTTAAATGAATATCAGATATAGTTATGTTGAAACCAGTCAAGTTAGTAAGATCAAGTGAAGGTGAATCACTGGGTATGTCACATATTTAAGTGGAATAGACCGTAGAAAAATATTCTGCAAAAAGACTTACAATATCTGGTCCGTGACTGGATTCAACACCACCATAACTCAACACATCAGGCAAGGAAGACTTTCCCCTCTGTAAATTCTTCTTCTTCAGGTGCCATCTCCGCTACGGAGGTTGGTAATCATCATAACTATTTTAATTTTTGAGGCAGTAGCTCTAAATAGTTGTTTTGAGCTGCATCCAAACCATTCTCTCAGGTTCTTAAGTCATAAAATCCGTCTTTTTCCTATGTCCCTTCTGCCATCTATCTTTCCTTTCATTTGAGTTTCAGGATGCCATACTTTTCGCCCGCATCACATGTCCGAATTATTGTAGCTTTCTTTTTTTTAATTGTAAGTTCCACTTCCTTCCCTTTACCTATTCTTCTCAGTACTTCATTGTTCGTAACTCTATCTACCCAGAAAACCCTCATAATTCTTCTATAGGTCCACATTTCAAAGGCGTTAAGTCGTCTCATTGTGTCTAGATGTAACGTCCATGATTCCACTCCATAGTATAGTACACTGTATACGTAACATTTTGTTAGGCGTAGTTTAAGAGCTAATGTTAAATCTTTGCCACATAGGACCTTTTTCATTTTCATAAAATTAGAACGTGCTTTTTCGATTCTGACATTGATTTCTGCAGTGTAGTCATTATTTTCTGTTATAAGTGTTCCTAGTTAAGTGTACTTTTTTACTCTTTAGATCTGCTGGTCCTCTACTATCAAGATTTCGTTAGTAATATGGTTTTTGATATTGAGCGGGAGTAAGTACTCCCTACTACACATTACTATTTTACTTATCAGTCTTCCAGGTCTTGTAAACTGTCGGCTATTATTACTGTATCATATGCATATCTGATGTTGTTAACTAAGACTCCATTTACTCTTATGCCGACTGTTTCATCTTCCAGAGTTTCTCGAATTACCTCTTCAGAATAAGCGTTAAATAATAGAGGTGATAGTATGCAGCCTTGCCTGACTCCTCTCTTTATTTCCATTTCTTCAGATGTCTCTTTTTCAATTCGTACTATTGCTCACTGACTGTAATAAAGGTTTGTTATTAGCCTTAAATCTCTTTCATCTAGGTTTTTATTTTTTAGAATTTCCATGAGTCGGTCATGTTTTACTTTGTGAATTCACAAACGACCAAAATCCCTTCAAATTATTTCCTAATGATAATTTTGTTAAATAAATATGATTTCTGTAACCTTCAGCTTAACAATTTACAGTTGGCCCTCAGCTGAGAAAAAGTGCAGTAATGCAGAAGTGATTTAGATAAAAGATATTTTTTTTTGTGAGCTTTCTTTTTCTTAACTATCCGCTCCTTCAACTCTGGTGAGAACCAAGAAAGGAATCTATGTTTTGAATACCTTTTTAGGGGGATAAATAATTCGATAGCTAAGTAAACTATATCATAAAAAATATTCACAATTTGATTCAGTGGTTTTACTAAAAATAAATTATCCCAACAGAACTGTGATAAAAAATCAGTTATTTTCACATAGTCAGCCGACTTAAAGTCCCTATAGAAACCATCACTAACCAAACCACTAATATTGGGGCACCTTTTGGCCATCTTTATCTCAAATACCAGTGGTAGGTGGTGCATACCCTCCCTCAAAAGAACTTCATCTGCCCTGGACACAGTTACATCTGATTCATTAATCAATACCAAATTGAAAATATTACCAGTAGAATTCACAATAGTGTTGGGACTGAAACAAATTGTGGTATGCACACATACCAGACACAACCTGCAGGGCTTCAACTTCAAATTGTGTGGCAGCTGGTAGAGGAATTGTTGTAGAGCACATGTCATTTGAAAACCATTCACAGTTTGGTAAATTGAAGTCAGCAATCAGATAATAGTGTGCAGATGGATAAACTTCAGCAATTTGTTCTAAGGTTTCACAAAATATGGAATATTTCTCAAATGTAGACTTTGGTGGAAAATATGCTGTTCCTATAATAAACTGATTTGCACCTTCACTCACCAAGACAAAAAGTTGTTCAACTGTCTGAATAACTGTTAAAGGTCTACTGTTGAAGCTCTTGTGAACTGCAATAAGAACTCCAACACCTTTTGAGAATGAACTTGTTTCCTGGAGCGATCAGTTCTGTATATTTTGAGTTGCGTTGCAAACAACTGCAGCTCTTCATTGGCATAATTACATCTCAACCAAGTCTCATTGAATATGATAATACTGTCAGAATAGGATACATTCATAAATAAACTGTCGAGCTTAGTTCTTAGACCTCCTACATTTTGAAAATAAACCCACACTCCAGGTGAAGACTGTGTTAGTTTTTTGCCATTATTCTAGGAGTGCCATTTAAGTACTTAATAAATAAATTTTCTTCACCTTTTTTCTCTCTTTCCTTAAGTTCATTTATTTAGATAATTAATTAAGATTTAAACATATGTAATATTTTTATGACCCTTTTATGTATTACCAATTTCCAATCTGGAAAAAATATTGCAAACAATGTTGTTGCAATGTTGCAAATATCACATATAATAAGTGACAATTATGTAAATTGTGTTTTAGGCGACGAGGTGGGCTACGCCATTCGTTTCGAAGACTGCACTTCTGAAAAGACTGTCATAAAATATATGACCGACGGTATACTTTTAAGGGAAAGTTTACGTGAATCAGATTTAGACCACTACAGTGCTATAATTATGGATGAAGCTCACGAACGATCATTAAGTACTGACGTACTATTTGGTTTGTTGAGGGAGATAGTAGCCAGACGTCATGATCTCAAATTAATTGTTACTTCGGCTACAATGGACAGTAGTAAATTTTCTATGTTTTTTGGAAATGTTCCAACATTTACAATACCAGGTGAGTAACTAACAATATTGACTAGTTTTCGTTGTGTTATTTCCACTGGTTCCTCTAATAAAACCATTAAAAAAAAATTTAAACAAATAATTTTTTTCAATATAGTAATCATTCAAACATGATAACTCCAAATTTAATAAAGATATAGGCAAGGATTAAATGATTATTATTAAACAAATTAGTTAAATTACATTAAAAATTCTAGCTACCATAGACATATAATAAAAATAGACTGAGCGTTGCAATACAGCGTCACGTTGTTCCCCCAATGCGACAGACAAAAGCTGACGCAAAGCAGTCTCTGCATCTCTTTCTAATGGGCCGAATTTGACCACGTGACCTAAATGATCAATGGGAAGGTCACGTGGTCGATAAACGCGGCCCATTAGAAAAAGATGCAGGGTTACACGTTTAATTCTTCTTCTTCTTCAAGTGCCATCTTCGTTCCGAAGGTTGGCGATCATCAGGGCTATACGTATTTTCGAAACTGCTGACCGAAACAATTCGTTGTTGCTACAGCTATACGATTCCCGTAGATTCTTTAGCCAGGAGTTTCGTCTTCTTCCTATGGACCTTTCTCCTGCTATTTTCCCTTGCTTAATTATTCGAAGCAGTTCATATCTTTCGCCTCTTGTAATGTGTCCCAAGTATCGTTTTTTGATCGTAAATATGACTTCCTTTTCTTTATTCATTCTTCTCAAGACCTCAACATTTGTGACTCTCTCGGTCCATGACATTCTCAGGATTCTGCGATACATCTACAGTTCAAATGCCCCTAATTTTTTGGTATCATTTTCAACGTCCTGGACTCCATTCCGTTAGAACAGCACAGAAAGTACGTAACATTTCATCAGGCGAAGTTTCATTTCAAGGCTCAAATCTCTTCCGCAGAACACTCTCTTCATTTTAGTGAATATGGATCTGGCTTTTTCTATTCTTGCACCTTTAATTAGGTTAGGTTAATAATATTACAAGAAAAATATATAAAATTTTATCAACTGCAAACATGTGCCGCAGAGAGATTTAAAAAATACTAGGAAACGAAGCAATTAAAAATCGAAAAATTACTGGGCCTTATTATTCAACTGGCATATCTGGGGGAAGTCAATGGAAATGGCGTACCCTCTCGTGGGTATCCAAATTTTTACTGCGTCATGGTTTTTTATCAATATTTAAGCCAAAAAACGACTTTTTTTATGCATTTAAATATCGTGAAGAAACTACTCGTTCTAGATGAAAACGTTCCAATTATATACCTGTAAGAGTTGTTAACTGACAAATATTTTGTACTTTGGAGTAGAGCATAGACAGCTTAGACACTTTATACATAGCTACGGTGTAGAATAGAACGCAGCGGAATAGGGAAATAAAACTGAAACAAGTGAAACTTTAAAATGAAGAATAAAGATTAGACAAAATTTTTAGTTGATAGAAGAGTTGAGCGCCAATTATTTTTAAAAGAAAAATAGTAAAACAAAACAGAAAGTTAACAAACGAATAAAATCATAAAAAATTGGATACAATAATAATTTGAAGAAAAATATACAAACATGTAGCGTTTATAAGGTTAGAGCTTATATTATTGCATTGTACAACGCGGGAATATCTACATGATACCTAACCACAGATAGTTTACCGAACTCTCCACATCCGTCAACCTCCATTGTGATAGAGACGACACTTAAGAGAATATTATAACCATTGAATTAAAATGCATTTAACGTTAAAATTTAGATTAATGAATTTAGTGTTTTTTTTTCTTTATTCCTTATGTTGGTTTGTGTTCACAGGTCGTACCTTTCCTGTAGAAACATTATTTAGCAAGAATCCTGTAGAAGAGCTACGTAGACGCTGCTGTGAAACAAGCTTTACAAATCCACCTTCAACCCCCCTCAGGAGATATTCTCATATTCATGCCAGGTCAAGAGGATATCGAAGTATCGTGTGAAGTCCTTGCCGAAAGATTGGCAGAAATAGACAATGCTCCGGATTTATCTATTTTACCTATTTATTCTCAGTTGCATCTGATTTACAGGCAAAATTTCCAAAAGTCTGCAGAAGGAAATAGGAAGTGTGTAGTCGCCACTAATATAGCAGAAACGTCGACTTACCGTTGACGGAATTATTTTCGTTATTGATTCTGGGTATTGCAAACTGAAGGTGTATAATCCTCGTATTGGTATGGATGCTTTACAGGTACGTTTATATATGGATAGTTAAGTGTGAAAAATCGTATGTAAAAAGTATTAATCCAGTCGAAAATTCTCTAGTCAAAAAACAAACTAAAAAAATTAGACATTTTGAGTCCATTTATTGATCCCTGATTGAATGACAACTATGTTGACTATTTTTTTTTTTATTTTGCCTCATATATGTCAGTTGTCTTGTTTATAAAGAAACACAAAAAAATTAAACAATTAAATCAGTAAATTATTCCCATTTCATAATTAATAACATATTTAAGAGTAAAGCATTCTGATAACGCTTTTAATAAAACATATTTGCATACAAACAATTGTTATATGTTAGCTTGCACCAGATTTTAGTCCTTTTCAGATTGTTTTCATTTGAAGTTATAGCCCACTAACTGTAATAACTCCCTCCTCTATCCGATGTATAAAAGTTTTGCCCAACGGGAAGATTTGGGATGGGAATTGAGAAGTAAACTCACGGAAACAAGACAACCCTAAAATAACTTATATATTGGCTCAATTTGTGTTAAATAATATATTTATTTTAGATTTATTCAATCACTCAGGCAAATGCCAACCAACGTTCGGGAAGAGCAGGCCGTAAGGGACCGGGACAAGCCTTTCGGTTATATACAGAGTGTCAATATAAAGACGAGCTGTTAATTACAGCAGTTCCAGAAATTCAACGGACGAACTTAGCCAATACTGTATTATTATTAAAATCTCTAGGCGTTCAGGATCTCCTACAGTTTCACTTTATGGATACGCCACCACAAGATAATATTTTGAATTCTTTATATCAGTTATGGATATTAGGAGCCCTTGATCACACCGAAGTTTTGACTAAATTAGGTAATATACAATGGACTGTATGCCATTTTATGATGATATTAAAGATTGGTTTCACGGTTATAAGATCCAACAGGTGTACAATTCAACTGTTTGTCAAAATACAGCATACACATACATATAGCATAATCGTATGATGATAATACATATCACACGCTCCAATCAAAACAATAACAACGGAGATATGATATAATGCCCTTTTGACATTGCCGCCATGTGTCTTTTTTTCTGTCTTAACATATTCGCTACCTCCTCTCCTTTTCAATGATGTATCATACATCACAAAAGAAAAATTTCAAGAACTAATTCAACATTGAAATAAGGTTGAATGCTCGAATAAATGAACTTTGATAAAATGAAAGGCAGATATCGAGCACACTTTTATTAATTTAATCTTGCCCAAGTACTTTCGCTATCTAAAGCATCATCAGGGGCATTTCGTCAATTTTGGGCTATCCAAGCAAGTGCAGAATGTAATAAACATAACATTAAACATAAAATTGTACAAACATTACACTAAACAAGGACAAACAGTTATAAAATTAAAATCATGAATGTGTTGCTTGTGTGAGTCCATTTCAAATAGGTAAAGAAATAATAAATAAGTCTTACTCACAATCAGTTAATTTAACTATCTAGACGACCGGTTTCGCTTTCTACAATTTGCAAAGAATCTTCAGGTCTGTCGATACAAAGTTAATTAAATGCTAAAATAATAAAACCCATATTAGGATGTTGTCTTGAAACAACACCTTTGTGTTGTTTTAGTGTAGTGTTTGTACAATTTTATGTTTAATGTTATGTTTATTACATTCTGCACTTGTTGGATAGCCCAAAATTGACGAAATGCCCCTGATGATACTTTAGATAACGAAAGTTCTTGGGCAAGACTAAATTAATAAAAGTGTGCTCGATATCTGCCTTTCATTTTATCAAAGTTCATTCAAAATTGGCAAAACATTTGTTCCCATGTAGAGAAGATTGAAGAAGAATATTCAAATAGAGTATATATACCAGTGAGAGTGAATCAAAACTGTTGGTGTCAACTAGTACATTAATCAAAATCTTAGTTTTAATAGTTTATATAATTATGCATGTTTTTAATATTTACGATTTAAACATAATTTTAAACAAGCTCACATCTTATTCCTTGAGAATGAAATGTAAATAGAACCTGATGCTTTCAAAAAATCTAAATTTTGCTGTATCATGCCCATCAGTTCTAAAACTAGACATAATTAGTGCAGTTGAAAAAGTCTGTCAACAACTACCTACAAATGAGCAAGAAGAATTTAGAGCACTGTGCAAAACGGAACGGGAAAAAGCATAAAATCCAAAGCAAATTGCACAAACTAATTGAATTTCGATTTTGTAAATTTAAATAAATATTAACTAAACCCTTAGTGTATATTAAAAATAGTAACGTATGATTCATTTCTAGGTAGACAAATGGCAGAATTTCCTCTGGATCCCCCGCAATGTCAGATGTTAATTGTTTCGTCACAAATGGGTTGTACAGCCGAAATACTTATTGTAGTTTCCATGTTATCAGTACCTTCGATATTTTACCGTCCTAAAGGAAGGGAAGAAGAAGCAGATAGTGTTAGAGAAAAATTTCAAGTACCTGAAAGCGATCACTTAACTTTCCTCAACGTTTACAACCAATGGAAGCAAAATAATTATTCCTCGCATTGGTGCAATGAACATTTCATTCACGTAAAAGCGATGCGAAAAGTCAGAGAAGTGAGACAACAGTTAAAAGATATAGTAATTCAGCAAAAGCTAGAGATGAGGTCTTGTGGATCTGATTGGGATGTTGTTAGGAAATGTATCTGCTCAGCGTATTTCCACAAGCTGCAAGATTAAAAGGTAAGTTATATTGTTAAATATTGTAATGTTTATTTTATTTACAGTCTTCTAACACTAACACTAAAAACAGAATTAATTTATAACATTTATTTACGTAACCGTACAAATTTATATGATCGACTAACTTCTACAATCTAATGTATCTTTATATATAGGCGGTTCACTAATTCTGGAACTTTATATCCACGCCCCTAGAATACATTGGAATTATCTCGTAGCAGTAGGTTCTTCTAACATACTACTTGAAGGTTCTTTCAGCGTACCATACGGGCTGGCGTAATAATACTAGCGATGTACCATAATATAAAACAACAAGTATTTGACATTTTAACATAATTAAATCTTGTAAATCACTTATATTCTATTATAATCACTATTATTATAAATAGAATATATTCTATTGCAATTTTTTACTATAATCGGTACTTATCGTCCTCCAAAAACAAAAAAAAATCAGAAAAATCGATGTGATTTTAAAGATTTTGTAGGTTATTGTTAGACCCAATTTTTAGCTTCAGTAACTGTACGAGCTACATGTAGACCGTTTTGCTTCTTGTCTCACCTCTCGTTTACAATGAAAGGAATGTACCTGCTAGTGTTAATTCCGATTGCGATGGTGCTGATAAGAGCCTTTGTTTCTTCATTGTCTTGCAGTCCCGTGCAGTTCAGGTTCAACCAGTCAAGAACCCATCAAATTGTAATTACAGTAGACTCTCTCTTCACCGGTCGCGCATCAACCGGTCGTCGTATTAACCGGCCACTCCCCGTTCGTATTGTTTTGCCGCTTGATGATCTCTGAATGATGAATTGATGAAGAATATATTCTATATCTCAATTTTAAAATGCTTCCAGATTCCAAATAAAAATCAGCTTCTAGATTTAAAAAGAATAAAGAGCGCATTACAGTTGCTGGTTGTTCAAATGCAGCAGGAACACACAAAATTCATCTTTTCGTTATTGGAAAGTCCACTAAACCGCGTGCATTTAAAAATTTACATCCATCATCCCTCCCCGTATTCTACAGATCACAAAAATCAGCATGGATGAGCACTGATTTATTCAAAGAATGGTTTGAGCATGAATTTGTTCCGAGAGTAACGCGCCATCTTAAGAGCGTAAATCTTCCCACTAAAACAGTTTTACTCCTACTATCCTAATTTACATGTTAGCTTCCGCCTTTCAACAAATTCCTGCTTCTACTTTCGTTAAGTCTTGGCGAAATCTTTGGACCAACATTGAGGAACTTGTTGAGTGTCAACAATCAGACGAAGAAGATAATTCTACCACCATTCTTCAAGATCTCCAAACGTTATCCGAAAATGTCAAATTACAGACCGAAGATATTAAAGAATGGACGAACTATCACGAGGAACTTGAAAACGAATTTTTGACAGACGACGAAATAATTACACTAGCAACACATGAGCCCTATGAAAATGAAGAGACTGATAATGATGATGTTGACGGAAAGGAAAAGGTCGGCCACACCGAAGCGAGGGCTGCAATGAAGGTGGCATTGAATTAGATTGAACAACAACCTGGGTCATCTTCAATAGACTTCTTGGTTTTTAAACAAAGTAGAGATAGCTTTTAAAAATTCACTTAATGTCAAGAAACAGAAGAAAGTTACCGATTTTTTTAAAAACAAGTTTGTAAAATATTTAAATATGTATATATGTACATAGAAATAAATAGTATTTTTCAACTCTATACTCCGTAATCTTTATTAATATACACCTTCCTGTACATGTGTTTGATATATGTATGCATGTACTTGATTTTTCTCATGAAAATGCCTGCACATCGGACTAACCGGCCATTTGGTCAACCGGCCACGCCCCGAGGTGGCTGGTTAAGAGGGAGTCTACTGTAAATAAAACACAACTCGACCTCATTCATCTCTCTCTTCAATCCTGACCCCCCAGGGGGAGTGTAGTGGTCGACGTGATGTCGTGTATTGTCCGTCTCCTGAGATCTCTGTCTCTGGTCATTTCTTTTAATTCATGCATAGGTCTTTGGCATATTCCTGTAATTTGATCTATCCATCTTGTTGGGGATCTTCCTCGTGATCTTCGGCCTTCTACCTTTCCTTGTATTATGAGTCTTTCCATGTTTTCTGTGTTTGCTCTCATAATATGCCCAAAATATTTTAATTGTTGGAAATCGACTTTACTAGAGAGTCGTTGGCTAACTTTTAGCTCTCTTAAAATTGAATTATTTGTTCTGCGGTCGGTCCAAGGAATTCGAAACATTTGTCTCCAACAGAACATTTCAGTAGCGTCTATCTTTCTTCTCTCCGATTGTCTCAGAGTCCAAGATTCACATCCGTAGGTCAGTATTGGGAATATTAAGCAGTTGATCAACCTCATCTTTATCGCTCTTGAAATTTGACAGTCCTTCCGTATTTTGGTCATTTTTGCTGTGGCAACTTTTGCTAGATCAGATCTACGTTTAATCTCTTCTTGTAATGACCCTGTGTTTGTGATTAATGATCCCAGATATAAGTATGAGCTCACAACCTCGAACCGGTCAATTGTGGTTATGTGTGGATGATTGCTGTGTAGTCTATCCACTATCATGATCTTTGTCTTTGATATGTTTAATTGCAGACCAAATATTTGACTTTCGTTTTCGATCAGTCGTATAAGTTCTATCAGCTCTGCTTGACTATTTGCAAGAAGGGCTGTGTCATCTGCGAAACGTGGGTTGTTTAGTTTATGACCATTTATTGAGATGCCCTTTACCCATCCTTCAAGTGCTCTTCGCATAATATACTCCCCATATATGTTGAATAATTGTGGAGATAGTATACATCCTTGTCTGACACCCCGTTCTGAATGAAATTCGTTCGAAAGTGTGTCAAGTACTTTAACTGATCCAGTAGTGTGTTCATATAGTTCGGTTATAAGCGTAATTAGATGTTGTGGTACGCCTACTTCTTTTAGTATTCGCCATAAGTGTCTCCACTTGACCCTGTCGAACGCTTTACGGTAATCTATAAAACAGATGTATAGTGGGATGTTGAATTCCCTAGATTTCTCGATTATCTGTCTTATATTCAGCAGGTGTTCTCGAGTGCCTCTACCTTTGGTAAATCCAGTTTGCTCTTGTGGAATTTCTCTTTGAAGGAATGTTTTCAGTCTCTCATTGATTATATGTAGCATTATCTTGCTGGCATGGGATATAAGAGAGATAGTTCTATAATTGTCGCATTTATGGAAGCTGCCTTTTTTATGTATGGTCGTTATTGTAGATTTTGTCCAGTCTTCAGGCCATTGTTTGGAATGCCATATTTGGTTACAGAGTAGATGAAGTAACTTTACGCCGGTTTCTTCTGTGGCTTTAAGCATTTCTGCTATTATCATATCTGGACCTGGTGCTTTGTTATATTTGAGCTTGTTGATAGCCTGTCTTACTTTATTTTCGAGTATATCAGGTTCTTCTTCCACCTCGTCAGAGATTTGGCTAACAAGCTCTTGGCGTTGATCATCTTTATATAGGTCCCTGCAATACGATCTCCATGTCTCTGCTATGTCTTCTCTGTTTGTTCTCAGGGTTCCAGTGTTATCTTCAATGGCCCAAGTTCTGGCTCTGAAGTCTCTTGTCAGGTAGCGTATTTTTCTAAATAGATCTCTCGGCTGATTATTCTGACCATGTCTCTCAATTTCTTTGCATATACTTTGATAGTACTGTTTTTTGTCGGCCTTACATCTTCGTTTTATTTCTTTATTGAGGTTTCTTAAACTAGCTTTTTCCCTTTCACTATGTACACCACTTTTACAAAGATTTCTTCTATTCTCAATTATTTTAAGAGTTTCATCTGTTATCCAGTGTTTCCGTTTCACCGGATTATTTTTCTTTGAGCGATCCACTGGTGTTGTTACGCAATGTTTAACAGTCTCCCATATTTCTTGTGATGTTCTGTTACGAATAGAGGGCATACTTTTCTGTACTTCCTGTAGAAGATCTTCTTTCTTTCTTAGTTCTATCCTCTTTATCTCTCTTTGTTTGTTGGGTGCTTTAAGTTTAAGCATTACTTTAGCTACGAGGAGAGTATGATTGGATCCGCATATCGCCCCTGGATATGATCTGACTGTTTGAATGGACGATCTCCAGCGAATATTGGTGAGGACGTAATCTATTTGATTTCTAAATCTATCTCCAGGACTTTTCCAGGTATAAAGTCGACGTACATGGTGTTTAAATCGAGTATTCATGATGGAGTAGTTGTTTGTGATAGCAAATTCGATTAAACGGTCTCCTCTTTCGTTTCTCTGCCCTATGATAAACTTTCCCAGTACATTCTTTAAGTCGTCATTTTGTGTAGTGTTGCCAACTTTTGCATTAAAGTCGCCACATATTATAGTAAGTTCTTTATTTGGTATGTTAGCGATTGTGGTCTCCAGTTTTTCGTAGAACTCCTCGATCTTTATGTCATCTGATGTGCTGGTTCGCGCGTAAACTTGTATGATATTAATTTTATGTGGTTTGCCATCCAGTTTAATGAGTACTCTCCTATCGTTCACAGCTTTAAATTCGACAACTGACTTTTGTAATCTTGGTGAGACCAGAATGGCAACACCTGTATAGTTCTGGGTCTCACCGCCAGAGAAGTAAATATAATTGCCATTGTCTGTTCTAAAATGGCCTTCTCCTAACCAATGAGTTTCAGCTAGTCCAGAGATTTCTAAGTTGTATCTTGCTAGCTCGTTTTCAATAATTGCTAGCTTACCTGTGATTGTTTTTAGCCCTTGTATATTCCATGTACCGACCTTCAATAGCTGTCTGAGTTTTAGTTTATCTTTTTGTAGACCAGTAGCTGAATTTCCACACGATGCCTGGTCACTAGCATTTGTGTGGCCGGTGGCCAATTTTACACTACTTGACCCGGACTCAAGGTAGCGCCGGCCGTCAACCGGGCTGCGTGACAGCATCCGAGGCATTCCATTCGATGACATCACGCATAACTTTCTTGGGAATTATTATTTTCATACATGAGTGATAAACACAAAGAAAATACAAACAATCTAAAAACAGGACACTCATCTTGGAATACCCAATCACAAAAATAAAACAAATACAAACCAGCGGAGGCTCGTGGCCTAAAAAAGTGGTGAAGACGAGGAAACCTTGCTGGAGCCAAAAGGAGTTTTGGTACCTACGTCGCGCCCAAATCTCATTAAAAATTCGTTAAAAAACTGTAGAGTTTATGGCTCTAATAATTTGAAAACAGTTTTTTAGGGCACTTATACTAGATACGATTCGTTCTGCTTGCCTGGAGTATTTTAATTCTGAACCTTCGACATTTCACTGAGGGTTTTTTGGCGATTAAAACACCACGTCTGGTAAAATGGGTTTGTTGAGTTTCGATTCAGCCGCCCACTCTGGGTCAGATGCTGATTGCAGCCGATCACTCTGGATCAGACACTGCAGTGTTTACTGGTTTTGGTCCGCCCCGAGTATTTCATTTCCCCGGTACCAACTATATCTAGGAGGCATTCCCCTATTTGCCACCTGGGGAGGCGCCCAATGGAGGTCCAACAACCTCTCACGGGATGACAGAGAGAGAGAGAGAGAGAGAGAAAGAGAGAGAGGACTAAAGTCCCCTAAAGAGACTAAAAATGTCATAGAAAAAATTTCACAAGCGAAATGGAGATGGGCTGGACATGTAGCACGTTTAAATGATAATAGGTGGATCAAAAAACTCATAGAATGGAGACCTAGAGAAGATAAAAGACACCGAGGTAGTCCACCAAAAAGATGGATGGATGACTCGAGAAAAACAGTGGGAAATTCGATACAGATGGCACAAGATAGTGCTAACTATGCACTATCTTGTGCTAACTATGCAAACAATGGAAGAATATGGAGGAGACCTATATCCAAAATTGGATGCAAGATGTTGCGGAATGATGATGGTGATGATACTAGAACCGAGGGTGAAGAGATACTTAAACAAAAAAAAGCAGTATTAGATAGACTAATAGAACTGACTTATCTAGTTTTTATAAATCAAGTCGATCCTTCGGTCTTTTAAGGAGGCAAATCTATCAATAATGTCCTCGTAGAAAAGATGCTTGTGCATAAGTACATTCAACAGTTCTTTATGAAGTGCGATAACAGTCAAACTGGATAGTCTATCTTGTGAAATAGTGTTTCTTGTAGTTTTTAACCTTTTTAAGCACGAAAAACTTCTTTCTACGGAAACGCTTGTCGATGGAATTGTCAGAATTAAACAAAACAAATTATAAGCTTCTGCAACAATGTCTTTAATTGGTTTTGGTTTTAACTTTATAACCAATTCTTGCAAATTCACATTTTTGTAATTTTCGTCGGCATAAAAAAGGCAGAGCTCCCTTTTAAGTCTTTGATGTTTAGTAAATTGTGTGCCATAAAACTCAAATAAATTTTGAAAAGCGTCGGAAGGGAAGGTCAAACTGTAGGACTCAAATTTTGTTGTATCTGCTAAGCTTACGAATTTTAATTTATCACAATCCTAAAAACGTATATCCATTTTCATTAAAATATGATCATATATTTCAAAAAATAATGCTCTGTATTGAGTAGTAATTGGATTCTTGCTCATACCATCATCGCACCTAAAACGTTTGGAAGTATTAATGACCGTCATTGTGCTTGCTTTTTCAAAAATATAATTAAAAAATTCTTCATTTCTTTTATCACTTATTAATTGACGAGTTCTCCTTATCTGGTTTAAACAAAAATTAATATCTAGGGACTTTTTTTGAAGAACATCATATAAGATATCTGTTTATGAAAAACGTTGCTAAAAATGTGAACTCAAAATCATTTAAATCTCTTAAAGACCCTTTAGCCAGCTGAACTGATTTGCGGTCTGACTCTTCAGAATTCATTGTATTATCAAAAACCTCAAACCTCTTTTAATTTTTCCCAGTCTTCAATAATTACAGTGATTAATTTTGAATTAAACGACCATCTTGTCTCTGTAATTGTTGGCATACGTCTAGCCGATGTAGATGCAAGAGCGTACGATCGTTTTGCTGAACTATGAAAAACGATGGGATTCCGGTAATAGTTGCAAAAAAAATTCGACATTTTGATATTTTCTTATAGCTCTGTTGCAAAACAAGATTAATCTGATGGGCTTATAATAAAGTGCACTAAACAAATAAACTTAACACTGTGACTAAACTAATAAATACACTACATAAACTATACTATATAAAAAATATCTATATAACAGACTAAATTTCAAAATATTGTCGATGAGAGAAATTTCCGAAAAATAGGAATACTACATACACATTAAACTAGTGTGTGAAGACGGATAGTTTATTTTTCAATTGATATGCACCTTCCAGTTTTCTCAGCTATCACTAACGACAGGCTGACGTCACGTTGCCATGGCAACCCTGAACGCTTGTGCAGATGAATTCCGCATTTCAAAAATGATATTCACCTATTCCTGAATAGTACACGGCTAGTGACACAGGTCAGGACTTGATCGTCAAGTACCTACCGCTAATCAAGCTAGTTATCTTTTTTAATTTTTAGAATAATTAAAAGAGAATAAATAATTAATTTCAGAATTTAGATATATAGAATGTAAACACCATTCCTAGACAAGGTCATTTACGAATGTGTTGATATGAAAGCCGATAATCTTCTAAAATTCTTGGGTGAGACGGCACCCGATATTACTTTTAACTGCGTTAAATGGTATAGAATATACTATACATATAAGGTATCTTTCCTTTTCGATAAAATTGACGAAGTCTATAGACCTAATATTTTTTGTCCCAAAGAAGCTGCAGTTAGGAGATTTAACTTCAAAATAAATTTTCAGCACATGAAGAAGACGGAAGAAAAAACCTAGAAACTTCGACAAGCCACGGTGGACAGGTTTCATGTAAATTTGCAGTGTATTTCTAATAAAGTCGATATAATCAATGCCTTTCTTGCGGATCAAAAGTTCTATGACGTCATATGTTTTTTCCGAGCACTGGCAAACTGAGGAAAACCTAAAATTAATTAGCGTCTACAGCTTTGCATTAGCTAATTTCTTTGGTATTGTAAAAAAGAAACAAGGTGGTGTTGCAATTTATGTAAAAGAAAATCTTATGTATTTTTCTCTTAATCTAAATGAATATAATGTAGAGCAAAGTTCAGAGTTTTGTGCAATTTATCTACCTTCAACAAAAACCAATATTTTAACTGTGTACAGATCAGATAAGGGTGACTTTGACCTGTTTTCGATGAATTTTGAGAATGTTACATGGTCCGTGCTTAGTAAAGCAGACAAACTGATCATACTTGGTGATTTTAATACAAATTTTACAATTGAATCTCCTTTTGATATTCAAAATCTATCAATATATCTTGGTTTAAAAGTAACTATAAACAATTATACCAGAATGACATTTCACTCCAGTAGTTGTATCAACTTATTAATTCCAATTGTAGGGACGGTCACGAAATTAATAGCAAGATTTAAAAGAAACTTACCAAATAGTTTCAACACCTTTCACTCATGTTATTAATTTATTCTATCAACTGGAGTATTTCTGAAAGTACTAAAATACTCAGCAGTACTACCTATCTATAAAAAAGGTGTAGTGAGTAGTACAATGAGTACTGTGTACAGGTACAATTAAAATTTCCGAGTAAGGATATTTGAATCATCAATTTGTAGACTGAATTAGCAATAAATCAGCCGTGTCGTTTCAAGAACAAAATATGAAAAATGTCAGATGTTGGTAGTTCAGATTTTTTTTCCTAGGTGGCGTAGTTACCCTACCTGACAAACAGTGGGACTTGCCATCCTAGTCTTTGATATAGATATATTAATTTTTGAGTAACTGAACTATAGTAAAGGTTTCCTTTTTTTTAGGTATTGGTGAATACGTTAACTGCAGGACAGGAATGCCCTGTCACTTACATCCTACCTCAGCATTATTCGGTTTAGGTAATACTCCCGACTATGTAGTTTACCACGAGTTGGTGATGACTGCCCGAGAATACATGCAGTGCGTGACAGCGGTTGATGGACACTGGTTGGCTGAGCTTGGTCCAATGTTCTTTTCTCTAAAAGAGACTGGAAAATCGGGGCGAGCTAAGAAAAAACAAGCAGCAGAACACTTATTGGAAATGGAGAATCAGATGCAAGTGGCACAAGAAGAAATGAAAGCACGAAAAGAAGCGGCAGAGAAGAAGGTGGCGGCGATGAACAAAGGCCAAGAAATTGTTACTGCTGGGGCTACCCCAAGACGAACACCTTCGAGATTTGGTTTGTAATAAGCAAATATATATATATATATATATTATATATATATATATATATATATATATATAATATGTATCAATTTTATTAGTATAAATTATTATTTATCAGCATAAATTATTTTTGTTGATATAGTGTATATTTTGATGCAGTTAATACAAAATATTTTTGTAAAAAAGTGTCATAGTTAATTTTGTTAGTGTAAAATTTTGAAAAATAAATATAAATTTCGTAGAAACTTTTTTTCAATAATCGTCATCAATATCTTTTTTTACTGGTATATTGGTAAGTAGTAAAATTATCTCCAGTAAACTCTTGTCTGAAAAATTCTCCAAAAACACTCCAGATCTGGAGTATTTGTCAGTGAAGGTTGGTATACGTTTATTATTAGTTACAAGTTAGTTATTATATAGAATAGAAGAGAACAAAACAGAATTCCTCAAGAATGGAGATCCAGCATCCTAATATCTCTCTTCAAAAAGGAAAACCAATCGGACCCGGAAAATTACAGAGGAATTAATTTATTAAATACAACAGTAAAATTAACAACTAAAGTTATAAGAAATAAACTGAATAAAATTATAACACTAGCAGAAGAACAATAACGTTTCAAAAAGTAAGAACTAAAAAGGGATACCAAATGGGAGAAAAACAACTTTAAATAATCTGCTATGCAGACTACGCGATACTACTCTCTCAAAGTGAAGACGATTTACAATGTAAGCTGCACCAATTTAATATAACCGCCAGAAAATGTATCACGTTAATTTTTCCAAAAAAGACAACGTGCATGGTTACAACAGCAAATTTAATAAGATGTATAACTCAACAGATATAACTGCAATGCTCAAGGTCACTTCATAAATAAAGGGAGGAGCCGATAGTCAGTTGTATGCAAGTGCTCGTATACTTACCATTGAACATCAATTTTAGTGCGTTTGTTACGTTGTCAGATAACTTCGTAATTCGCGAAATAGTTATTGTTTGTTGAATTATCATATTAAAAAGGTGAAATAATCATTTTTTATTAAAATGAATCCTGTAAGTACCGTAGAAAATCGGATTCTGAGTGCACGAGCTCGTGAAATTATATACTCGGTTCTAAAATTAACGCAACAGGAAGCAGAAGTAAATATTCTTCTTATTAAGTTATCGAAAGTGCAAGAACAAGTAACTGCTTTGACAGGTAAATTGATTGTATATTTCTATTAAAATGTATATATTAAAATGTATATATATAATATATATATATATATATATATATAATATATATATATATTATAAATGTTTTGCATACTTATTTATTACCTTTTTTACTTATTTATTACTTGTTGGGATTACCATTTTTTTTCTCCACACCTAATAAACGACAAAAAAAGTCCTCAAAAATATAGTTAGATCCATGTATGTAGAGAAAGTATGAGGATGGAATTCCACTACCTTGAGTTTCGCTGAAAAAAACTCGACAACAGAAAAATGTTGATAGAGAAACACGAAATTAGACATTTAAGGCTGCAATATCTGAGGAAAATCAAGGAAACAAGAGATGCAAATAAATTTATAGTGTTTACTAACGAGTCATCATCATCATCATCATTTTGGCTTTACAACCCTGTGTGGGTCCTAGCCTCCCCAAGAATTCTCTTCCAGTCGTCCCTATCCATCACCTTCCTCCGCCAAACACGTATTTCCATATTTCTCATATCTTGGTCTATGTTATCTAGGAATCTTGTTCTGGGTCTTCCTCTTCTTCTTTGACCAATAGGTCTATCAAGGTATTTGCAATATAACGAATCATATTGCAAAAAACAATTGGTGTGATACCAGTAATAATAGACTTAGAAACCAGTGTCAAAAGGGCAACGTTGTTTTGAAGTCGACGTCAAAATCTGGTTTGTGTAACTTGCCTCTGAATAGTATAATAGTATTAGATAATGCGCCATACCATAATACACAGGAAGATAAATGTCCCACATCCGCATCAAAGAAGTGTTATGTAGGAATGGCTTCGGGAAATAAATATTGCATATACTGCCTCTATGTTAAGCCTGATCTCTATAACAATAAAATTGCATAAACCTCGTTATGTAAAATATGCAATCGATACAATTATACTAGCACAAGGACACGATGTATTTAGACTCCCACCATACCATCCAGATTTGAATCCTATTGAAATCGTTTGGGCAGCTTTGAATTCATATGTGGGAGCCAGAAATGCAAACTTTACATTTACGTCAATCCAGCAGCTGTCGGACGAATTTTTCCAAACATTTCCTGTGGAGGAGTGGAAAAAAAAATAAAGTCATCGCAACTGAACCTGAATTGATATCAAAGGAGCTACTAATTGATGTAGTCGTAGATTGTATTGTTATTGATCCAGAAGAAGTCAGTTATTTTGCAATCCTAATTGCTTACAATAATCCGCAACCTTTACTATAACCATAGAGCTACAGTACAAATTGAAGATAAACCAATAGAAAAAATAAATATAAAAAGAGGGGTCCGGCAAGGCTATTTTCTATTTTTGCTTCTTCTTTACTTGTTTTACAACTCGTAGTGAGTCTTCGCCGCATCCACTATAGCCCTCCATATTCTACGAAAGTGCGCTTCTATTTCCTATTGTTGTACCCCGATCCTAGATAAATTGGTTTCAACATCATCCTTCCATCTTTCTCTAGGATCTTCCATCTTTGTCTGGGATCTTCCATCTTCTACCGTCTGGTCTCTCAAAAAAAACACTATCTTTCTTACATAGTAGCAAAATCTTTTTTTATTTTCACAATCCGTTCTTGAACACATGACTATTTAGAAATTAGAAACTTACTTGAAATTAAAAAAAAAAACATAATGTAATTACTTTAATTTTTTTAAGTTCATTTTATGGAGGATTCTCCACATTGTTGTGCGTGACATGTTTGCTAAACCTTTGTCTTTTTTATCTTAAAAGTTGCTTCTTAAAAGGCAGAAAATATTGATTTTTCACGTTGAGAACCCCTATGAATAGCTCTTCTGACGAGACCTATTAGGTCGAAATACGTATCAAGAGATACATAGGATTTGTTTGCGTAAAATCAAATATTTGCTGCCTTTTCTCATTTTATTCGGATTTACTCTGTGTGAGTACTAGAAGCACAATTCGCTAAGGATTTCTGCTTAGTTGTAAAAGACATGTCGTGGAATGCAAATTTTAGATTCCCCATGTCTCTTTTAACATCTTTTATCAACGTCTGTTTGCCTTGCAATTTTTAGAAGGCTCAGATTATAAAGCAGAAATCTGAATTGTGTTTCGAAACTATTTTACGATTTTTGTAATTAGATGTCGCTATTGCGTCCGTAATGAAGCCATGTTATTGTTGCTTCTTAAAAGGCAGAAAATATTGATTTTTCACGTTGAGAACCCTATGAATAGCTCTTCTGACGAGACCTATTAGGTCGAAATACGTATCAAGAGATACATAGGATTTGTTTGCGTGAAATCAAATAATATTTGCTGCCTTTTCTCAATTTATTCGGATTTACTCTGTGTGAGTACTAGAAGCACAATTCGCTAAGGATTTCTGCTTAGTTGTAAAAGACATGTCGTGGAATGCAAATTTTAGATTCCCCATGTCTCTTTCAACATCTTTTATCAACGTCTGTTTGCCTTGCAATTTTTAGAAGGCTCAGATTATAAAGCAGAAATCTGAATTGTGTTTCGAAACTATTTTACGATTTTTGTCTTTTTTTGTTTTTATACAACAAAATCTTTATATTTAATATATCAAATTGTTAAAGTTTTAATTTTAAACCTTATAAAGGTATGAAATTTACAATATTCAAAGTATTTCTTTTTTTTTTAATAAATAAAAGTTTATAACTATGAATTAAAAATAGGTTTGTTCCAACACTACGAAAAACGTGCCATATCGTCTTCTTCTTGTTCGCGTGCCATATCATATCAGAATTATCCGACGTTGGCGATCACCATTGCGAAGGCTTCTCTATCTTCTGTCCTGCATTTTATCTGAGTCCATTCACGAATGTTTTTTAACCAAGAAACTTGTTTTCTTCCTACACCTCTACGGCCTTCTATTTTGCCTTTAAGGATCAGTTGTAATATTTTATATCGACTTCCCCTTACTATATATCCCAGATAAGACATTTTCCTATGTTTAACAGTCTTTAGCAGTTCTCTATCTTTATTGACACTCATTAGTACTTCTTCATTAGTTTTCCTTGCTGTTCAAGGTATCTTTGGCATTCCAATGCTTCAATTTTGTTATTGCAAAGAAATGAATTCATTTTCATAAAAGTAGTTTTAGTCATTGCTATTCTACGTTCTATTTCTATGTCTGGATCTAGTTGGTCCGTTATCACAGTTCCCAAATATGTCATTTTGTGAACTTTCTCATCTTGGACTCCGTTCAATTGAAGCTTTGCATCGGGATGTGAGTCACGACTAAACACTAAAAAGTTGGTTTTGTTTGAGTTTATTTTAATGCCCATTTCCTCTCCTACCTCGTGAATACGATCAAGCAGAATTTGAAGACCTTCAATATTATCTGATAGAATTACTGTATCGTCGGCATATCTAATCACATTAAGTAGTTCCCGTTGATTTTTATTCCATTTGCCTTTTTGAATAACTAATCCGAGTAAATACTGAACAATGTTGGTGACAAAATGCAACCTTGTCTGACTCCTCGTTGTATATAGATTTCATCGGTGTAGTTATCTCCAATTTTTACGATAGCAGTTTGATTACAGTAGAAATTTTTAATGACACGAATATTCTTGTCATATATTCCGATATTTTTCAGTATTTGCATAATTTTACATGCTGTAATTTATCTAAGTCCGCACATGCAAATACATCTTTTCTTTGGTCACGGCATTTTTGTAATAGGATGTTAAGCGCAAAAAGTGCCTCCCTGGTTCCCATAGCATTTCTAAAACCAAATTGGGTATCTTCAAGATCTTCTTCGCTTTTGCGTCTAATTCTGTTGTGAAGTATTCTTAGGAAAATTTTAAGAGTGTGGCTCAGCCAAAAATGTGTAACAAAACATTTTTCTTTTTACTCGTAACTTCAATTGAAATAAAAAATACAATCGATCAACTAAAAAATAAGCCTAGTACTGGTATTGATCTGGTATATGTAAAAATAATAAAACTGATAAGTGATCATATATCGATTCCTTTAACCCATTTAGTCTCTCAATAACAACCAGCCAATTTCGATCCATATTTAAAATGGCAAAAGTTATTCCAATCTTCAAAAAGAATGACTCTCATGATATTTCAAATTATAGACCAGTATCTGTCCTTAGCATAATTTCAAAAGTAATAGAGAAGGTTGTATACAATTAAGTTATGAGATAAAAAGAAATGAAACTAGTGGAGGTGGGAGATTGAGCGATAAAAACCTATAAATTTACATTCTACTTATGGTTTCCCACCTTTAAGACGTATCGGACGAGTTTAACAAATGCCACTGTGACAGTGACAGTTTTAGTTAACATACTTCTCTAAAACGTTAATAATTTTTGTTCTATCAAGAAGTCTGCTTATACCTTGTTTTCAAAGATATATATATATAATATATATATATATATATATATATTATATATAAGCAAAATGAGAATATCTACAATTAAAATAGAAATAAAGGTTTCAACTAACATTTAATAAGTACTTACTATCTACTCAGAGTCACTGTTATCACTAGTATCACTCGTATCATCTAAATTTATAGTTAATTTGGTTAATGCTGGTAAATATTTAACATAGTCATTTTCCACTTCGATCACATGTTTTATTACATTTTTCCAGTTGTTTGCTGTGATTTTTGTAACTTCTCTTCTAATTAACTGGAGAACAGTAGACGAAAATTTTGGAGCAACGTTTCTTCTCCTTATATTTCCTTTAAGTTGAGCCCATATTAACTCTATTGTGTTCAATGTACAATAATAAGGAGGAAGTCTAAGCACAGTATGCCCGTTACTACGAGCACAGTTGTCAACAACATATTCCTTTTCGTACTGTTTACCATGAGCAACCTCCAACAATTGCTTTTTAGTATAAGAAGCCTCAAAATACAAATCTTCCGTGAATAAAAATTCCTGAATTTGTAATTTATTCCAACTATTATTTGGAGTTTTTTTTCATTAATCTCGAATGATATGATGCGTTGTCCATGACAATCACACTATCTTTAGGTAATGTCGGAAGAAGAGATTTTTCAAACCATGATTCAAAAATTGCACTTTCCATATCGTCATGATAATCCAGAGACGCGTCTTTAATTTGTTTTGCAGATATTAATAATGCATCGTCGACCCATCCATTTTCTTCCCCGCAGTGTAAAATTATAATCCTTTTTCCTTTATTGGGCGTTACTGAGTTAAAGCACTTTTTGTTATTATTTGTCCAACGTTTTTTCACGGTGTCATGAGTATCATACCAGGTCTCATCTAAATAAACAATATTTCGTTTCATTTTTCGATACTCAGTTATCTGTCTGATATAATTGTTTCTTAAAGAAATTATTCTAGTACTTTCCATTAATGTCTGTCTTTTGGCTATAGTTTTGTACTTAAAATTATTGGCTTTAAGAAATAATCGAAGTGTTGTTGCTGAACACGAGAGAATGCCCTTTCGAACTAATTCACTTCGAAGGCTTTCAATAGTTGGAAAAATATTAGCCGCATACATTTGGTATATTGTTCTAGTTATAGATTCAATTAGGTGCGATTCTATTTTTCTGAATTTGCCACAATCCTTTCTCTTCTGTGTAGAAGAAGATGTTTCTCCTATAATTTTGTAGCAGGTTGCTTTGGGCACTCTGGTTAAAAAAAACATGTTTCTGCAATTGCCTCTGATTTAGACAATTCAGCACAGTCCTTCATAAACATTTTTTAGCATACGTTCATCAGAAAGGTATTGAAAATGTCGCTTACGTTTTACTACACGCCTTTGTAAATCTTCCAATCGATTAGAGGATTCCATTGTCTCTTCAGCTACAGAATTATTATCGCACCGTGCACGCAATATTTTAAAAGTATCAAACGTATAAAAACAAAATCACGTAAAAATGTATCAAAAAAAGTAAATAACGTAAAATGTAAAAAGTTTTCCGTAGAAAGAACACTGAAAAAAGTCACTACCAAACTAACTTGCGGTTCACTATTTGAAATTTGAATTTAGCTGAATGCTGTAGTAGTTACGATTATACTAAAAATATTCTTGTCTCCCAAAAATCTGTTGGTCATATCCGCAATTTAAAAATAAAATATAAAAATTTGCCTACCTAAGTGTTCTCCGTCCCTTCGACACTGGACGGTCGAAACCTGATACTTTTTTTTTATGGCTCCGTAAGCTCAGTCAAATACTAATATAATCTTACCCCAAGTATGAATAAGTCTACCGTCAAAAGATAATGCATATTGATTTGTCATAACAACGATATCCGATGTTTTCATTGGCCGTTAGACCACGTGGACTTATCATAGGTTCGATGAAAACTTAATTGGTTGACTGTTCATATCTTAAAAGATTATACCAGGCACGTCTGAATGTTAATATCGAGTGGAATCTTAAATCTTTGTATTATTATACGTCTGAGTCATTGATAATTTTACAGACTCTGGTAGAGTACTATTTTATTGAATGATTTTATTACAGATACATGTATTTTTACACAGTCTCACGGAAATACGAGGCTACTATATATGCTTATCTGAGAACTATTTCCTTCATAATTCCTCCCTCTAGACTTTTATTTTTACTGTCGTTCAGTCTGTGGAACAGAGATCTGAAGAGAAAATTATAATTTTTCCTATTCACGAAATAGGGAAAACATACACATACATTTTTTAGAAATTTTATTCAGTTTTTCTATAAACTTTAAATTTTTTTGTCTTAAAAATAATTTTAAAAAATATATTTCTATAAAAGTAACAATTAAAACTAGTATTAAAAAGGATCAAATGATCCATTGTGAACGATATCAAAATATAGTGTAGCTGATAAGCTCTAGCAATAACAAGTACATATAAGTAGTAGATATTACAAAAATAAAATATCGGATATAGAAGGGAGTTAGAAATATAGATAAATGTGGCAACAATTTCTTCTTCCAAAAAATGAATCTAAGTTATTGACATATATCACAAAATATTATCTCAATTCATATCCAATAAAAAACTACTTGGTATATCCAACAAATATTTCTGTCTTTAGATTACACTATAGCAACGCAAACGTAAGTTGATGAGGTCTTTCAGCTGGAGGTCCATAATGCTTGTACAGACGTCTATGTAATACATTTCTTCGATAACACTGTAGACCATATGGGCAAGGTTGTTGATTTAATTCAGTATCACTATCGTAGTCAGGATCGCCGGGGTGGCTTAAACTTAGTTTGTGCAGAGGGTTGTTCCTAAAAACAACTATTGCTTTATAATTGTTCTATGTGTACTTCAAAAATACAATAATTTGTGACCAAATATTGGAAAAAGACTGAGGCCAAAATAGCTTTTTCTCTTTAAAGAGAAAAACTATATTGGCTTTATAAGTAGTATTACAAATTTATAAAAGTAATAAAAGAGCTGGTAATACAATTATGTGCGTATAATGTATAGTCCATCCGTTACATCTTTTCATAAAAGTATGACATTATCCACGAATTATTTTTTATATTACGTATTTTTCCTACTAACAGAAACTAAATCGATGAACTTAAGCCGACTGTCCATACACAACACTATACAGCGAACAAAAGCAGCCATAGAACGATAATCGGTGATTGATTCACCTACTGGCAATAATTGTAAGTTTTGTTTTGACAGCGTTTGTAATTTCTTTATAAATAATTTTCGTGTCATTTAAATATTCAATCTTTTTTCGTGACTATCCTCTAAATTGACATTTAGTTATTAAGATTTGGCTAAAACCACGTTAACGGAGTGATATGAAATATTTTTAAAGGGTCTTATTTTTAGAGTATGCCTGGTAAATCATTTATTTTTCAAGCACAACAACTTGTATTAAAAACGTAGGAATATTTAGAATTAGAAAAATAAATGCCCTTGGAGTCATTTTCATCTGTTAAACAGATAACATATTGAACTATACAGTCTATTGCACGAATATACGACTGTTTTGGATTATCGCGACAACGAATAGTTTACGGTGCAACATCAGAAGCACGAAAGCAAATTGCTCTAATTATTACAGTAAAAAGGATCTACTGTCTAATTCTAATTTCAAAGAATGTGTTTGTGTGTGTATTGAAGCCAAAAATGCCGAGACGTGTTTTACATGTAGATAACTTTACATTTAATCTAGATGTTTATTTTACTGATGAGAAAACCAATAAGGGCCCTTTGCTACAGTTTTATCTGTTCTGTTCATAAACGTGTGTGGGTAATGCACTCTGATTTAGTAAAACAAAACTGAAGTCAGTTTTGCAAAAAGCAAAAAGTGGACAAAGTGAACAAAATGTCGCTTTGCGGAAAGAGTCGTTCGCTTATCTGTTTTTTCTTTAGAGAAACATTGTAGAACTAGGAAATGAATTTTCCACATTCCTTTATACCGGGTGGTGAATCGTCAAACGGGCCATAGGAAACTCAATGAGAAATTTTAAATTGTTGAATTGCTGCTTCCCTAATTATTTTAGATCAAAAGTCATAAAAAACTATTTGTAGAGGACTAAAATCTGAATTAAAAACAAATGTTAAAACCGTTCTACGAATCAAATGTACTTCAAAATTTTGCAAAAATATAATACATTTTTCAGGTCACCCCTAAAAGTTAGGCCACACGTAATGCAAGAATATATATTATAACGTGCGTGTTTTATCATATTGATGTAAGATGTTTGACAATTTGAATTGTCAATTTTTTTTTATTTTATGATTCAATTATAAACAATGAATTTTACTAAATACTACTACTATTACTTTGAACATTATTACTTTGTGAACAATAAATTATATTGTTTACAAATCGATCAATATAATGCAATGTACTCAGTTGACGAAAAATCGCATAATGTTGTATTCAGGCAATAGCGCGAACCTTTTCCTGTCACTACCGGATCTTTATTTAACGTAAGATAATTCTAATTCACTAAAATTTAATTCCATGTTAAATTAAGTTATACAACAATTCAATGAATTCCAATATACTGTTACTGTGATCTTTATTTCTAATAATAATATATGATAATTTCTAAACATAAAACTATAACAAATGTTATAATAAAATATGAATAAAACATTTTTATTATTGCTCTTTTCTCCTCAACTGAGTACATTTTGTAATCAACTTAATTTTTGTTTAAACAATAAATCACAAAATTTTGGTCATTTAAATCATAGATAAATATAATATAATTGATTTAAATATTGTCAAATATCAGAAACAATAATATGACAAAACGCAACACGTATTACACATTTTTTCACAGAAAAATGTATTATATTTTAGCAAAATTTTGGAATACGTAAGTCGTAGAATAATTTTAACAGTTGTTTTCGATACATATTTGAGTCCTCTATAAATAGTTTCCCATGACTTTTGGTGTAAAATAATTAGGGAAGCAAGAATTCAACAATTAAAAAATTTTCCATTGAGTTTCCTATGGCCCGTTTGACGATTCACCACCCTGTATAGTCGTATATTCTTTCTTCTGAAATTTGTACTCATTATTTTCATCTTGTTTTCAATTACGAATGTAATCAATCTTTGGCCATTATCATTTGTATTCATATGTTTACTTTCGCCCCCTAATATGTTTTTATATAACTTTGCGTTGGCGTCGCCTATAATAATTTTAATATTTTGTCTGGGTATTTCTTCAGACAATAACTCCAATTCTTCTAAAAATCATCTTTAATTTCTTCTTTTTCTTCTGTTGGGGAGTATATCTATCAGCGATCTCATGTTCTCTTTTCCTTTATTTATAATTGTACACATTCTGATTTTTTTTACATATCGTTTTACCTGCTTCACGTCTTTATGTAACAGAAAACCCACTCCAAAATGTCATTATCGCCTCCACTTGTATAAAACGTGTATGTATAAAACGTGTATATAAACGTGTAATATTTTCAATGTTGTTTCCAGTCAAATGTGTCTCTTGTATTGCTATGATGTATATTTTATATTTCTTAAGTTGTTCTATCAGGTTAATTAAGACTCCCTCCTCGTACATTCCATATCGCAATATTTGGGTACGTATGCTTATTATTTGCTTCGATATTTATGTTCAAACTCATTTTCCTGTTCATCGCTAGGGTCCGTCAGCATATTGGATCTTCTTTTTCCATTGCTGTGTGCCGTTTTTTAGTTAAATATTTCTAGAATGTTCTAGTTTGAAAGTGCCATTTCCCGCCCATTCTCATTGTATGCCATCCAGTTAGTTTTTTGTACCCTACTTTTTTACCTATTTACCCTATTTATTTGTACGTTTTTACCATCAGATCTTAATTCCTTTCCTTTATTTACAATTTCCTGCCTCTTGTGTATTTCCTTTTCACTGTCAGATTAGATATATATTGTTTCTCCTAACTTCATTGCAGATTCTATTTCGAAATCCTCTTTTAGGTGCTTTTGTACAAAATCTTTTAAGAGTATTTCATCTGTTGCGACTATTGGTAGCCCAGGTAATTACTATGTTATTTCTTTTCATCTGTGTTTCAATTCTTTCTACTTTGTTTTCAGCCTGGGTTAATTTGTTTTTTTTCTTCCAATTCTTGCTTTATCTTTATACTTTATTTTTTTCAGCGCTATCATCCCTTATTTTCATTACTGATTTCTTTCAACTCTCCCATCATCTTCTTGAACATACTCATAACGTCGTGATCATCCACTGAAACTGTATCCCTTGATTTCCTTCTGCTGGGAGTTCTGGTAGTTTTTTTGCTCTGCAGGAAAGGTGAAGTTATAATATTGTGTAAAAGTTGTGCAGTTGTGCAACACTTCCTGGGGTGATTGCGGGGTGGATTAAGTAGCTCTGTGGTTAAAACAGCCGGTCTCAAGCCCGGATAAAATGTGGAGGGTAATTGGCAAGATTAGCAACGACCCAGAAAATATCAAGCATCAAACAATAAGGGAAACAAATGACGGTATTATATTTGAATTCGATTTCGAAGGGGAGAAATCGTATGATTTCTCTTTTTGTTAATAAGGGAAACGTTTTATGACTAATTACAACACGTAGTAGAGTAAGTCAGAGGGTAGATGATAATATTGGGGGATTTTAGCGCTCGAATAGGCAATCAAGTACTACCCGGAAATAAGCAAAAACGTAACGAGGATGTTAAAAACGAAAATGGAGAACTGATGCTAAACTTCTGTAGGTAGCAACCATAGCCTAATATTATGAAAATAAGAATCATCCTGACATACTTCACACACAAGAGAGCGGCACCAACACCAAACAAAAATCAAAGTCGAAGGCTTAAATAGGGAATCCACGGAATATGTATACAGAAAAAGAATATCGGAGAAGATCGCTGGGAATAAAATATTAGATCACGATAACATCGAGGTAAGATGGGAAAAATTCAAAAATAACATAATTAACGTAGCAACAGAATCAATTGGTGAGAGGAAAGTAACAAACACTAACATATCAAAAAAGAAAACACCATGGTAAAGAGAGGAAGTGAAAACAAAATGTGAAGAAAAGAAGAAAGCCTTTTTACAATACAGAACACAACAAACACAACAGACATATAATCACTATAAACCAATCAGAAATGAAACGAATATTTTTGTTGGACAAATAAAAAGGGAACACTGACAGAGCTTTTCAAAACAGATGGAACACGATTTCTTCGGAACACAACAAGAAATATGGAGAATGATCAGAGGATAAAGAATAGAGATAAACGAACTAATAAAAACGAAACACATTCAGAAGGAAATATGGGTAGACTACTTTCGATCCCTATTTGCTAAAGGTGACGATAAGTCGACAAACGAAGAAATAAATATTGAGAAAGAAAAGGTAAAGGAACCGTTAAGAAAATTAAAGAATAGAAAATCACCAGGAGAGGACAGAATACCGAACGAACTCCTAAAGTACAGAGGACCAGATCTGACCAAACAACTATTAAAACTAATCCAAAAAATAATAGAACAAAACAAAATTCCTCAAGAATGGAGATCTTAATACCTCTCGTGAAAAAGGGAAACCAATCAGACCCGGAAAATTACAGAGGAATTAATTTATTAAACACAACACTAAAATTAACAACCAAAGTGATAACAAATAATGAAATTATAACACTAGCAGAAGAACAAGGTTTCAAGTCGGGAATATCATGCACCGACGCTATATTTATAATGAGGCAAGTGCAAGAGAAAGCATATTTATGTTTCGTGGACCTTAAGAAGGTATTTGACCAGGTCAAATTAAAGGAAGTTATCCAATTATTGTACGCAAGAGAGATACCTCTAGGAATAATCAAAACGATCGAAAATATTTACCTAAACAACACAATAAAAGTAAAAGTGGAAGAACTAACCCACCCTATTGAAGCTGGCAATGGGATGACAGGAAGATTCTCTGAGTCCTCTATTGTTCAATCTGATTATGGATGAAATATTAAAAAAAGTAAGAAGTAAAAAAGGATACCAAATGGGAGAAAAACAGCTTAAAATAATCTGCTATGCAGACGACGCAATACTACTTTCAGATAATAGAAGATGTTGGATGATGTGATGGAGTTTAAATATCTAGGCATCACATTATCTAGCTATGGAAAGCTCGAAACTTAAGTGGAAGATCAAGTGAATAGAGCAAACAGAGCCGCAGGCTGCTACAATGAAACAATATGGAGAAATAAAAATATCGGGAAAGAAATGAAAGGTAGAGTTTACAACAGTCATCAGACCAATAATGACATACGCGGCAGAATCTCGACCTGACACAGAGAAGGATAAAAAAGATATTAGAAACAGCAGAGATGAAAAGATTTGGAAAAATTGATGGCAAGACACTATGGGACAGAGCTAGAAGTACATATATACGGCGTAGATGCAAGGTGGAGAACATCAAGAACTGGGTAAGAAATAGAAGAGTAGAATGGAAGGATCAAAGACGGCCGTCTTTGGCAAATCATAAGCCGAATGACAACAAATAGAGTAGTAAAGACGGCAAGAGACGGTTCCCCAGCAGGAAGACGATCAGTAGGAATAGGAAGACCACGAAAGCGATGGAACCACAACTTACTGGAGGCACATTGAAAAAAAGACAAAGTCATGTCTACATAAAAAGAAGAAGAAGGAAAGTTGTGCGGCACCACATGGGGTTCCTCAGCAACTACACTTAAATCGGCAGCACTGGTATTCGTGTATCCCATTGAGGAGTACTGTGCACCGGTGTGGCTCAATAGCCGGCATGCCAAACTTCAAGATAACCAACCGTTGGCATTGGCGAGAAGAATGCACTGATTGTCAACCGGAATATTCCATGTAATACAAGCAAGCCAGATGGCTTCGACCAACCAAGAAGGGCCACGCTGATCAGAGTAAGAACGAACTGTGACAAATGCTCTGATTCACACCCCTCCCCAAATTTCGATGGCGGTGCTGTAAGACAAACGGTTAAACATCTGTTCAAGGAATTCTCCATCTGATCATCAGTGGCAATCAGTCCGATTTTATAGTTGTTGCCAAAAAATTGATTGAATATATTTGTCAACTCAATGGTTGTTTATAAAAGCATTGTTATTTACTGCTATGTAAGTTATTATCCTCTGTGTTTGTACACAGAACTTACCTGTGATATAGCCGTTACAAAATAAATTAATATATTTTATTGTTATATTTTTAACGCGATTTTTTTTTGTTTTATTCTTAACAAGTATTAACTCACCTAAATACCATAATTGTGATTCTAAAATTGTAACGTTTGTTCACATGTATTATAGCTGCAATTCGTTTATTAACAAAAAAACTCTAATATTAACTGCATATTAGGTTTCATTCAAAAAATATACCGTAGGTACAGCTGCGTTCATTGAATAGTTTACATACATATCTAGTAGCAGATTTTTTTGAATTTTTACCTCGTTTAAACGCATATTTTATGTCAAAGTGAAATTACCAGTGGCGGATCCGGACAGAAACGGTATTCTAGGCATTTTGGACGCATTTAATACCTTTTTATTTTATTTTTCAATACACGCGAAATTTTTGACAAGCACTTTGACATTTAGCAAATCCGTACGACAATGCGATTTAACAGTTTTAACAGATTTAATTGCAAGTCTGCGCCGATGTATATTTATTTACCTGTAACACTGCCTGCCATACCAACATCTATCTCTTCTTCTATTCAATACTGCTACTGGATTATTCGCAGGTATATTTAAGTTTGTTTCTGGATTATCGGTATTTGATTTCGATTCTTCTTTTAGGGCTGCTTCAGTCTTTACTCTAATTGTAGAATTACTTGATCCTGGATGTTCCACTTTAATTTCTTCACGTTTTATCAAAGGTGGTGCGCTTGCTCCTGTAGACTCATTTATAGAAGGGGCAATTATTCCGTTATTAGGTAGTTCTGGTGGTTCTTGTTCCATTTCTAAAGTAGCAACACTATCGTCAGAGTGTGATGTGGGTTCTGGTGGTTCTTGTTTCATTTCTAAAGTAGAAACACTATCGTCACAGTGTGATGTGGGTTCTGGTGGTTCTTGTTCCATTTCTAAAGTAGAAACACTATCGTCGTCAGAATGTGATGTGTGTTCATCTTGTATAATCGGTTCAGTCTTTACTTCAGTTACTTGATTACTTGGTCCTGAACGGACAATCTCATCAGACTGGCCTGAATAAGTTATTGTACCTTCTGATGGTTCCTTATTTATATCTTTACATGGTACACTTGTTTGTTTGGAAGATGAAGGTATACTGTTATCGTAATTAGAAGTTTCTGGTGGTTCTTCTTTAATTTCTAATGCAGTATCATTGGAAGAGTCAGGAGTGTTATCTGCTGTTGGTGGTGTATGACTAGAAACACTAGTATTTGTTACACTAGACTGGTTTAAAGCAGCTTGTTTGGTAGTTGAATCTGCATTGTTTCCGGCTGTAAAAAATTCTGTTAAGTATTATTAAGTAAATAAGTATTTAATTTTGAGTTATTGTGGTTACACAAAGAATTACCGTTTAAGCTTAATCTGTCTGAATTGAAATTGGGCAATGTTTCATTTAACTCTTCGGTGCTACCTTTGTCATGATCACATGATGAATTACCACAATAATGGCAAACATCTTCTGGTTCAAGTTTGATCTTCTTTGAAAATTGCATATTATCTTCATCAATGGATCTTTTACTGTGAATTTCACTGTATCTATCAACCATGATACCTTCATTAAGATTGTTTTCGAGTATAATTTTTATTTTAAACCAGACACCATCTTCTACTAGGGCTAATCTATCACCATTGTTTAGAGATAAAGTTTCACCTTTGTGTAACATTTGTACAGTAACTCCCAAAGGTGATTTGAAATAGGTGGGATTTTCATTAGCCTAAAATGAATTAACATACATTAATATTCTTTTGCTACCACAAATTTAAATAAACCGTTCTCGTTGTTGACGTGAAACCCACAAAAATAAAAAACAAATTAACAACGAGTTACAACTTACAATCAAAGAATATAGACGCGTATAGAAGAACAGTTCAAATTTACGAGTTGGTTAACGTTATTATACTTCAAAACAATCCTTTAGAGGGGGCTATACCCTGAATTCAATATGATTGTCAGGGCAGGCGTTTTGTAGTTCGTTAACACTCGGTGGTAAGCGGCTATATATTTATTTCTTTATTAGCACACAAATCCACTTCTCAATTATCATTTTTGACGATTACATCTGTTGGAAGTCCGAACTAGAGAAGGTAGACGCGCCTTGTTGCGAAATTTATTATTTAGTACCGCTTGCAGCTTATCCGTGCCATTTAGGTATACCATGAGTGCGAATAAAGAGACAGGCGGACACCGTTATTTCTTTTCGAGAGTAATATTCTTAATGCAATACGGCAACATTGTGAAAACTCACCCACAAATAACCATTAAAATCAGATGCCTGGTAGTATTTCATGAGCGTACCATCGGGTAACATCATGGCATCAAAATCAACGTCCAGTACATATGTTTTAATAAATAAAATAGAAAAAGGTGGTTATCTGTGAGAGAAAATGAAATGATAAAATCGGTTTATAAGGGATTGCGTAGAAAATATCAAGATATGCTTATAGAGGACGTCGCGGCATTGTGTGGAGATTTAGCGAAAGTATCGGCTCGTACGGTTTTCCGAATAATTCAAGGTAACAAACCTATATTCGACGAGAAGTTAATGCAGACGCGGATGATATTTTAAATAAAATATCCATGAGAGTATTACAAAGAACTTCACATAAAATGGACTTTCGGTATGTGAAGAGAAATCGGAAAAATTTGTTGATCGAGAGAGACGAATAAGTGATATGGCGTAGAAAATATTTGCAAAAAATTCGTAATTTTAGACGACTTTGTAAAAAAAATTATTATACGGACGAAACGTGGTTGAATAAGGGTCATACGAAATATAAAGTATGGCAAGACTTGAATATTAAAAATGCGCGACAGGCTTTCATTGAGGGGCTTTCAACTGGCTCAAAAGCACCTTCGGACAAAGGAAGACGTCTCATTATAACGCACATTGGAAGTGATTCAGTTGGACCGTTGAAAACGGGCGATTATCATGGTGATATGAATTTGGATGTGTTTGAAAAGTGGTTTTCGTCTATACAGACTCTTGTACATCCTGGTTCAGTAATTATAATGGACAATGCACCTTATCACAGCCGTCGTATGGAAAAAATACCGACTTCTGCATCTCGAAAGGCAGATATAATAGATTGGTTAAGAAGTAAAAATATAGATTTTGATGAATCCATGATAAAGGTTCAATTACTTGATATAGTGCGCGAACATAAGAGTTCATACCTCAGATTTGCACTAGACGAAATGGCACGTGAGCATGGCATCACCGTATTAAGAACTCCACCGTATCATTGTGAATTGAATCCCATCGAGCTGATATGGGCACAAATAAAAAATGAGGTAGCGCAAAAGAATACAAACTTTAAATTAAAAGATGTCAAATTATTATTAAACCAAGCCATACAAAATATAACCGCTTTAGAATTATTATTTTCTGTAAAGCAGTTGGTATTTATATTTGAATATGAACTTTATTAAAAAACTAATAATAATGTACATTCTACCTGCTAGAAGTCGATAACAAAGCGACTAAGTTATTTCGAAACTATTACCTATTTACAAATTCATTCACATGTACTTAAAACTCTCATGTAGAAATTGATTGTGAATAAAAGTTCAAAAGAAAAAACAAGGTTGTTTCGGAAATTCTATTACTTCCATTTTAATCATATTTAATTGGAAATTCCTGGGTATTATATTTGTGTTCTTGGAAATTGTTCAATTTAAATGCTACGTCGTGTGAAGTTTATTATGAGTATTATGACTAACGAGGGATTTTCAAAAGATTAATCTGACAATTCATCTACAGTTTGATGTCTTAATAACGGTGGAAAATTTTATAAAAAGCAGTGGAAGATATTCTATTGGGGAAATGCAAGGCGATACAATAGTTATTTGTTATTCTTACGTTTATTACTAAAAGTTTCGTTTATATTTTTAAGTTATTTTCTTTCTTGTTTGTTATGAATTTAAGATATTTATAAATGATAGGTTTTGCTTATTACAAATTATTACGAACCAGAAGTATATTCGTAACATTTCATTATTATAAGTGAAGAAAGTTTTGGATTTAAAGTATAATATAATTTAGCACCTCGACACCGTAAGGTACACGAGGAGGCTTAAGGCTTAATTAAGTAAGTAAGTATAATTTAGTATTTGAGATGTAAAATAAACATGTACATATTTCTTAAACAGAACTAAAAATAGTATAAATGAATGAAAATTTTGTGTGTACATCTGGCTTACACAATTAATTGTTAAGACGTAATATTTTGAATATAATATTTTTACATAAAATTTTAACAAAATATTTAACATAAATTAAGAATTTGACCGTTGACGCAAAAATATTTTTATGTGCAAGTTCCCTATTATTTCCCTTATTTTAAAAATATACACGCCACCATTTAACTAGACGCGTCTCTCATATCGGACTCCTCGAGCGTCTATCATTTAACGCTATCAAAACCATCATGAAAGATATAGTTGGGGGAAGTGGGGAAAAAGTGTGAACGGAGCTATTTATTTAACTTTTGCATCCACTCTTAATCAAATTTCGACGCCATTGATTTGCAAACTGTTTTCTTTTGTTTTTTACACAATAAAATCTTTATTTTTAATATATTAAACTGTTAAAGTTTTAATTTGAAAACTTAAACTACAAAATTTACAATATTCAAAGCAATTATTTTTTTTATTACATGTATCTAAATAAAATTTTATAACTTTGAATTCAAAATAGGTTTGTCCCAACACTACGAAAAACCGTCACGTAACTTTTTATATACTGTTTTCCTGACCAAAAATTTACGAAAAATTTTAAAAAATATTCAAAATATATTAATCCAAAAATTTCATTTTCTCAGGACTTTTCATTAAACTTTTGAGACTATTTTCGAAATTATTTCATTGAAGTATTGTCCTATTCAATAAAGTATTCAATGAAACTTTTTACTAAATTTTGAAATTTTCCATTTCGCTGAAACTTTAAAACTTCCTTTTGATCGATAATCTTTTAATAACAAAAAGCATTCCTGAATTATTTTTGAAATATTTAACAGTAACTTTTAATGAACAGTAAATGTGAAAGTTTTTACGCTGTATGGGTACTATTTATTCTTGTTTTAAAATAACAACTACTATAGAAAATGTCACACTAAGAGTGCAGTACGAGTAAGATACGGCAATGCTTTTCTTATGGAGAATAAACGCGCAGGGTTGTCGGTTTTCTCCAGCTGTTGATTGCACATTATCTCACAGGACCGGCTTGGATAAAATGCATCTGCGGCAGTACGAGTAAAATATTTTTATATCATGGATACGTATACAGTAGAACAAAAGGTATTGATGAGTTATTGACAACGAAAACTATGATTTTGCATATAAAACGTCAACATGAGATATACAATTGAATCATATTCATAAGAGTAACATTTGAACACCTCTTTACAAGAACAACATACAATAACTGTAGTTGTAATGTTTTACATAAAATAGAAAAAACCTACATAATTTCTAGGGAAGAATTTGGAAACTTGGAAATTATGTTATTTATAGATATTATATATTCAAATTTCCAATTCTTTCATAGAAATTAGATTTTTTCTATTGTATGTATAATATTAAAATACAGTTATGTTGTTTCTATAAATAGGTGTTCATTTCTTTTGTAAAACTTCTGCTACAAATTACCATCATTAACATAATCACCTAAATATGGCCATAAACTTGTTTGTCATAATTAGTAGTTGATATAAACTCCAAGCTTTCCCTATTTCACCCCCTACCCATCCTAAGGATGGGTAGGAGTACCCATCCTAAGGATGGGTAGGAGTGAAAGTGCTTTGGAAAAACGAAACTACAAAATTTAGTCCGAGTTTCAACAGAGAGCATGGAGTCCCATAAGTTTAAATCCGGTGACTTATTTAACGGTTGCGCTAAAATCGTAGTGTTAGTGTTTTTTACAAAATACGGAACAACTTAATGTAAGTGCTGCTGTAAGACGTACTTCGTTAATGACTGGTGTTAGCGAAAGAAGCATTTACAATTTCAAAAAAGAAAAAGAACAGAGTGGAACGTTGAAATCGCTAAAAAACGTAAAAAACGAGTGTATCAATCAAATTCTAGAATATTCACATATGACGACGGTGTAAGAAGTATTCTACGGAGAATTGTTCATTGTGAATTTTTCATGGAAAATTGCCGCCATTCTTAAGGCATATACATAACTGCATACAAGGTAATGAGAATATACAGCCGTTGTCTCTTTCTACTTTATACAGACTTCTGAAACATATTGGATTTGTTTATAAGAAACGTGGCCGAAAAAGCATCATGGTGGAGCGAGAGGATATTATTCATTGGCGCCATAATTATTTGAGAACTATACGACGTTTGCGAAAAGACCATTGCAATATCATATATTTGGACGAATCGTGGGTTAATGTTGGCCAATCTATAAATTACGAATGGTGCGATACTACGATACAAAACAGTCGTAATGCTTTTCTCAAAGGTTTAAGTACTGGCTTAAAAGCACCTACTAAACGAGGTCCACGATATGTTTTATTGCATGCACGTTTTTCAGGAGGTTTCCTTCCTGGCACACAGCGTGTTTTTCTGGCAAAGAAAAATGGATCTATCACGATGAAATGGATGCCGCATATTTTGAGTCTTGGTTTAAGGAGACATTAATAGAAAATTTATCAAATAATGGTCGCAGGAATGTGATTGTAATGGACAATGCATCGTACCACTCCCGTAAAGAGAGATTCCCTAACAATTCCTGGAATAAAGCTGCAATCAAGGAATGGCTAGTGGAAAAAGACATTTTTTTCGAGGAGTATTATTTGAAATCCGAGCTATTAGAAGCAGCGCGTGCTTTTAAAGATCAATACGATAAGTATCATTTTGATGAGTATGCTTCACAACACAATGTTTATATGTTAAGGCTTCCTCCATATCACTGCGAATTGAATCCTATAGAAATGGTGTGGAACCAAGTTAAGCGATATGTAGGTACCCATAATACCACTTTTAAAAACGACGAGGTACGCCAGTTGATCGACGACGGTTTCGCACGCGTCACAGAGCAAATTTGGCGCAATTATGTCACTGATGTTGTTGAGAAAATGGAAACTGAGATGTGTACTGCAGACAACCTGCAAGATGATGTAGACCAATTGATAATACACGCGAACACAGGGGAGAGTAGCGAAAGCGAATCCGACATCTCGGATGTAGAGGACGACTTTAGTATAATTAATTGAATATCTGTGAGTAACCTCGATTATTTTACACTGTATAACCATTAAAATGCATTTACCAGTCCAATCAGAGTATGGGCTTTTCGGATATTGGGCTGGGTGCACGGAAATCGAGTTCCCGGAGGTTTCACCCTGTATATTTATAGCTATCAAGAAATGTAATTTAAAATATATTTGTTAGTTTAATAAAGTATAAATATAATATAATGTTAAATAACTTACACTATAAACCCTTATACCTGCTCATCTGATCAAGTGTGGGCAAGGAAAACCATTATCGCATATGGAATAACACAAGGTTTCGCTGAAAACTATCAGATTGCTATGCCAAGGAACTAGGTAAACTTATGTTGTGTATAAAAAAAATGCGAGACTGCATTATGTTTAACAAGGACAAAAACTGCACTTCAGATTTCCACAACAAAAAAAAATTTCATAGTAGGTGTTAAAATTTCGCAGTGATTCAAGTGCGCAACTTGTTTTTTAATAACATCGCCGGGATTAAAAAATGTACAAAGTTTTTTCGATATTCCCGTTCCTGATAATTTTTCCCATATTTACAAAAGAAAAAGTTTTTCTTGGATATTGGGCTGGGTGCACGGAAATCGAGTTACCGGAGGTTGCACCCGGTATATTTATAGTTATCAAAAAATGTAATTTAATATACATTTGTTAGTTTAATAAAGTATACAGTTTTATAATAAAATTCTCGATAAAAAACTTAAGGTTTTTTTATTCAAATTCATGCCTCTTATTTGGATACTTGAAGGCAATTATTTTATCAATATATTATTTTATAATAAATAACAGACCCGGCGTAGAGATCTGGGTACGGTTCTGTGACTACCACTTGGACCTGTTTGTATCGCCAAGCACAAGGCGTGAAATCCGGCAATTGTGCATTCCTATATTAGCCGTACTGCATTCTCCGTGTGACATTTTCTATAGTAAAACATACTTTTCACAATGAATAAATATTGGTGAAATTATTACAATATAGTCTTAAATTGATTTATACTTAATTGAAAATAAACTGATGACATTAATTAAAAATCAAAAATAAATTATATTTATAAAATTTATGACATTTACTATAATATAATCTTCATAATCATAACTGATTTTTTTATTCATATATGAACGAATGAATAAATTATTGGTTTCAAAAATGAAGCCAAATGTTAACTTAGTGTTGCTGATCTGAGAACTATCTCCTTCATAATTCCTCCCTCTATGGCCTTTAACGTTACTGTCGTTCAGTCTGTGGAACAGAGATCACAACCAGTCTTCTGTGTTAAAGTCTTGATTTTGCCTCTTTAGACGGCTCTTGATGGTTTCTTCGTAGTTCTTTCTCGGATCAGTTATATTTAAGTTTGCTCCCTCCCACAGGCCCTCAATAGTCTTTACCACTTCAGACGTCCATTTTTTGTATACTCGTTAACACAAGTCACCCACAGAGTCTCTTCGCTAAACGATGTTTTATGGAACTGCAGAAGTTCATTTTGACCTCCGATAGGAGCCCCATCAAGTGATTGCTCCAGTTGTTAATGATCAAATTTGCTTGAGCCCGATCTAGTTGAGAATCAGTATGGTGTCTGTGTGCTACCAACATTCTGAATACTTTTGCCAAGGTGCTTTATGGCCTAGTCCCTGCTCGTTAGAGCCCCTTGATTTCTTTGCACTTTTGTTACGAGGGGGGTGGTGGTATTCTACCGAAGTTTCTTTTTATCCTCAGGTATTGCTGATATGGTTTTCTTGGGATTTGCTATGGTCCATGTCCCAGAAACCATTTTTGCCTTTTTTCTCATCTTCTTTTGTTGAGCTCTAGTGAGGCGTTATTTGAGACTTACTTATTTACTTCACAATTTCGAATTTTCAAATTGTAAAAAATAATTCTTTGGTGTATGTGCTCAAAAGCAATTCTAGCGTACTAACAAGATCAGGAATTGTTTTTTGTTTGTTTGTGTTAAGTTTCTGTTTGAAATTTGATGAGTAAGGTTATGTTACCCTGAGCTCCTTTAACATATAAGGTCTCAGTGGCTGTATTAAGTTCAGAATTTTTGAAATCACAAAAATATTGAAAAAAATAAATGCTTATTGCCCATGTGGACAGATTGCTTTACTCATTGGAATTAATTTAAAAAATGCAACGTGGCACTCCGGGAGTGACCGAGGAGGGGGATAATTTAATTAAACAATATAATTATTTCATTCTTTGCAATAAATGCAATGTATGACTACCTACGTCATTAATTAATACTTACAGATTTAAGGATTACTCCATTTTTGTGAATAACAATAAGTGCATGTCTTCTGGATATTCTCTTATCATTACTCTAAAACAAAAATATCAATTAACAATTATTATATTATGACATACTATTCGGGGAAGTTGGCATTAGTTTGAAAAGAACAAGTAAACAAATTTTGATTACCTTCTGACAGTGTAATGTACTAGGAACACACCGTAACAAAAAAGTAATTATATTTAACCTATATATTGTCTCTTAAACACCTTTTCTTTTGGCTTTAAAAATAAACTACACACTGGTGGATATTAAATTTATTTCTTGTCCTTTGTTTTAAAAAGGTTGCACTGGAAGTACTTGATGATGGTACTAAACCCATAAGAATGCAATCTTTAAGCAATCATATGTCGTTTAATTTTTAGTCTATATAGAAAGAAAAAAAATTAAAATGATCAGTAAAAAAGCTGTTTTTTGTATTCTAGCATTTTTTCAATATATTTTTTAGTTGTGTTATTTCGAAAAAAAAAACAGGATTTTTTTAAGCCTAAACCTTCTAAAACCAGTTAAAGTTCCAGAATGTAATGATTGTATATAAATAACTTGTAAAAGAACAATGAATAAATTCAACCAGGGTTGTTTTGGCGAAGGAGAGTGTTACTTTCTGTGTCAAAAAATATAAGTTTACTTTATTTTAGTTATAACTTACCTTCATTTTCATGCAAATCACTTTTGTCAGTGGTTATTTTATATGGTTGTAGAGGATGAATAAAAGTATTTTCGAACAGCCATAACTTTGTTCATATTAAGTTGACGGGAATAGTAAAAAAATCTCTCTCTTTGATAAGTTTGTTGAAAAACTGTTTAAAAACATGATTTTTTGACATTGTGAACTTTGTCATGAATAACTGCACAATGATTAACTTTTCGGAAAAACTCATTTTTGTCTTAAAATTCACTATTCTAGCAATACTAGCAGTACCATGGTATTTTTTATAAATACATTTTATATTTTCTATATACTGTCACAATTTCAAGCAAATCCATCTATATAAAAACAGAACACCATCATATCCTGGACTAGACAATAAATAGATAAATATTTGTATATTTTATGTTGTAAATGAGGTTCAATTTGGAAAAAGTTAATTAATTAACAATCAATTAGTTTCTGTGATAGAACTTATACTAAAATTCAATATGCTATGCAGGGTACGTAAACATTAGCAGGTGTAGATCTCAAACAGGACCGCATTTAGGATTATCTTGTCGTTTGGCCGGAGGTATTAACTTGTAAAATATGAAATTTATATTTTAATTTTGCACAAAAGCGAGACAAAGGAGCAAGAGCGAGACGTCGGTGAAAGACTTAAAAGATGGCAGGAATATATTCAAGAGCTATTTAAAGACGAACGGACTGAGATAGTACTAAAGCAGGAAAAGTTAGACAACGGCCCAGACATAACAGAAGATGAGGTATTAGAGGCGATAAAGCGAACAAAGAATAACAAGGCAACAGGTTCTGACAAAATACCTGTAGGCATCTTACGGTTAATAGAAGAACAGCAAATTGGAATATTAATCGACTTATTTAATACAATATATAGTACAGGAATCATTCCCAGAGATTGGCTGATATCAACATTCATAACACTACCAAAAAAAAAAACAAACGCAAAAGAATGCCAAGACCACTGGATAATAAGTTTAATGAGCCATACGCTCAAAATATTTTTAAAAATTATACACCGGAGAATACACAACAAACTTGAGCAGAACAAAAGTGACACACAATTTGGATTTAGAAATGCTCTGGGAACGAGGGAAGCCCTGTTCGCTGTTAATGTACTTGTGCAAAGGTACATGGATGTTAATCAGCCAGTATATATGTGTTTCTTGGATTACAACAAAGCCTTCGATAAAGTCAGACATAACAATCTTATCGAATTACTTGAAAAGAAAAACTTAGATATGAGAGATATCAGGATCATTAGTGCTATCTATTATAATCACATCGCTGTGGTAAAAGAGAACAACGTCTTTTCAAATGAAAAGGGACATTTCAATTTCTTTAAAGATAAGACTTCTGAGATGCTACGTGTTCTCCGTATTATTTTATGGGTTGGAGGCTTGGACTTTAAAAAAGGTGTTTCGGACAAATTGGAAGCCTTCGAGTTATGGGCCTACAGAATGATATTAAGAATAAGTTGGGTAGATAGAGTCGCGAATGTCAAGGTGTTGGGAAGAATGGGTAAAGATAAAGAGGTATTCAGAGGAAATAATCCAGGAAGCAATAGAAGAACTAACTATGGGAATAAAAGTAAATGGCCGACCAATCAATAATATACGATTTGTCGATGACACTATTTTATTAGCGGAATGTCTTGAGGATTTAAAACAAATGGTTGACAGAGTGGTAGAAGTCAGTGAAGAAAACGGACTGTCCCTAAACACAAAAAAGACACAATTTATGGTAATTACAAAAGCCCAACAGCGCCAAGAAAGCATAACAATACATGAGAACAAATTAAAAAAGTTGAAAAATATAAATATTTGAGTATAATAATTAATGAAAATAATGAATACACAGAAGAGATTAAGGCAAGAATAGGACAGACAAGAAATTCTTTCAACAAACTGAAAAAAGTACTCTGCAGCAGGGATATTTTCAATTTCTTTAAAGATAAGACTTCTGAGATGCTACGTGTTCTCCGTATTATTTTATGGGTTGGAGGCTTGGACTTTAAAGAAAGATGTTTTGGACAAATTGGAAGCCTTCGAGTTATGGGCCTACAGAATGATATTAAGAATAAGTTGGGTAGATAGAGTCGCGAATGTCGAGGTGTTGAGAAGAATGGTAAAGATAAAGAGGTCTTAAATACAGTTAAAGTCAGAAAACTGCAATATCTGTGACATGTTATGAGGAGCGTGCGTTATCTGCACTTCTGCTGGCCTCTTTAGAGCAGCGGCGTCGAAAGTGTTTGCTCTTTCACCTCTTCTCATGCTGCAGCAAAATTGAGAATTGTTGATTTTAAATTGTAAGACTTTAAATTTTGCAAAGTATGCTGCCCTCTTGTGTCTTCTGTATCATTTTCATTGTGCAATGCAACCATAACTTCATCTAAAAACTTTCTGTAGTGTACTCGTTTGGTGGCCAAAATGATGCTCTGATCCATGGGTTGAATAAGGGATGTTGTATTTTTTGGCAAAAACATACAGCTTAAGTTGCCATCTTCTGAATGTAACATATTTTCAGAGGGGTGAGCAGGAGCGTTGTCTAATATCAATAGACATTTCATCTCTTCTGTTGGTATTCGCAGTTTCTTTTCTTGACATGTTCTGACCTAAGGTACACAAATTCTTTAAAGAACCAATTTTTGAATATCTCTGAAGTGAACCATGCCTTCTTAGAGTTATAATATGATACGGGCAAATTATGCATTATATCTTAAAGCTCTGGGTTTACGGGATATGCCAACCATGACAGGAGTCAGTCTATGCGATCCATCTGCATTAGCACAAAGTAGTGTCGAGATCCTGTCCTTGCTGATTTTTCTTCCAGGATTTGATTTTTCATATTTGGAGGTTTGTTACTTTCAGGCAAAGTATGTCATAATAAACCAGTTTCGTCAGCATTGTAAATCTGATATTCTAATAGCATTTTGTTACTTATATGTTCTATTAATTTTTGCCTAAAAGGTTCAATTTCTTCTTTTGGTGCACTTAAAGCTTTGCCGTAAATTCTTTTATTCATGATTCCATTCCTTTTCCAAAAGCGCCAGAGCCATCCATCACTTGGTCTGAATGGTATGTCTATATGATTTGCTAATTTAATTGCAGCAGATTTCAATTCGACCGTCTGGACTGGGACCCCACTAGAACATTGTTGGCTGTAGCATTTTAAGATTGCTTCTTCCAGTAAACCATACCATGCCATAAAGTTTGACGAGCCAATTTCATTCCTTTTCTGGGAATGATGTTCTCTGCTACATCACACATTAATGCAAATTTATTTATTTTGTATTTTTTTTGCCAAACAGTTTGCTTTTTTATGCCATATTTATCACATATATGAGACACAGACAATTTTAACTTATTTACTGGTGTACACTAAGTGTGTTTCATTTACATTGAGTAAATTAAATAAGTCAAAGTGTTGTAAACACTCACATATAATCATAAAAACTCACACATATTATATCAGGGAATCCCCTAATATGTGCTATTGCTGGGAGTAAGAAATTTATAACTCATTCTCATGTGTGTATAAAGATGATAAAATATTGATGATTTTACATTATCTATGTTTATCATAAAATATTATGTTTCTCCTAATATCATTTCTCTGTCATATCTCTGATATGACTAATCCAAAAAAAATGTGTCCTGATTATGCTATAATAAACATTTTGCTGAAATTCTTTGTAAAATACAGTGGTATGGGAGGGTTTAAGTATGCGTTTTTAATTTTTTTACATTTGACTGGATTTTTGGTCCTTTATATCCAAAGTCTATTAAATAGTCCGTTATGTTGAGGTTTTACTGTATTTGTACAGTAAAATTTTGAGATTTGAAATATGTAGGATCCAAAAAAGCTTGTTTAGATGATTTGACTGTGGTGTCAACACATATTTTAGATTTTGTATGCCCAAAGTTCAACCATGTCTTATCCAGATAATAAATTTTGCATTTACCTTCTCTATAAGTCCTTATCCAAACCATAATATCTCTCTGTCTAATAAAATATATTGAATCTTCCCCTACATTGATATTGAAAATAAAGTTTTTTTAATATTCTATAAATTGTGGTTTAAGTAAAATTTGGCAAATCAGAGCCATCATTCACCTCCTTTAAAACCCTATCAGTGGGTATTTCAATTTTCATACAAAAATTCTGAACCTGTCTTCTAAGCATTTTTGTCAAAATCATCATTTTACCAATCTTTTGTCAGACATACTGTTGGTGCAGCAAACTGATGATTAGTTTTGTATTCCTTAATGAACAAAATACACTTTGATCACAAACTCCAACTTTACTCGCCACTTTTTTTTACAATATCTTCAACCACTAACCTGGGATTTTCTATTTTTTCATATTTAAATACATTTAAAATTATTTTACATTTATTATTAGTTTTTGAATATTCAGGGACAATTGTTACTTGCATAATAATTTAATTAATATGATTATTTTGTCACCAACTATGTATTCATTGATTACAATGATTTATATACTATGCAATAAAAACTAATAATCGAGAAAAGATAAAAATTGATAAAGTTATTTTAATAATATACTGTTACTATTAGAACAAGTTTATAACAATACATTTTAAACATCTTTAACATTTAAAATGTTTACATGCCTTGCATCACTTATTGGAAGTTAGTATAAGTAGTACTCAAATAAGAATTCCATCCAGATATAGGTATTAATAGTGCATAGATAATATTGTGCTTAGTTCTTAGATTAATAGATAATAATGCAGTGAAAATGAATTAAAATACATACAACAATTAATATAACCATGTTTTTAACACTTTAGACATTAATTGAGAAACCATTTTAATCCAAAAGTTGAGGAATACCATAGGTTATAGAAAAGAAACAAAATATTTTAGAACTAAGATGAAAACAGCATAATGTAAGCAAATACCCAGCACTATACCACAGGATATTCAGAAATAGGTGCTGGCAGTATTTTTGTCTCTAACACAACTTTCTTGACATGCATAAATTAAACTTAGATTTAGAAATAGTTTAGACACTGTGTACTAAGTTAATATAAGGTCCATATACTTGGGATAATCAAAATTATGTAAATTTGTAACTTTCCTCAAATGTGTAAATCATGTAATTTATTCTATAGTGTAAGATAATTTTAATGTCATACCTCAATTGGTGCTTCTCTCCCAATATAATGATATCCCTCACAAAGTCGTGATAACTCCCTAGATTCATCGTCTTCTTTATAAATATAAACAACCCTCATTTTTCCTAAAAATATTAACTTCCTACATATATGTAAACTATAACGTTATAAACAAATGTGTTAAAGCACCGTCAAGTTATAAACAAAATAAACGATCATGAAATCAGTGTTACCAGTGGCTGGGCATGGAAGGATGCACCTCCCTGTCAAAAATTATGCGATTTTGTACAAAATTATGCGCTCTGTTGTAACCTTACTGTCATCTGTCACGTCATGTCAGTTGTCATTGTAAAGGCCGTATGACACTATGCTTTTCTTGTATCATGTCATATATCGTTTCTCATATAGGAAGTTATTTATGTTTTCTTGTATCTTAAGCTGGATTTATAGTTTGACGGACTGTAGACGCAGACGCACTGGAAAAAGATCAACATAGACTTTTGTGTACTCCTATTTATAAATGAACGTAAACGCAAGACGGGACGTAAGCGAAACGCACTGTAACGGAAGAGTTGGTCAACTTTCAACTTTTACAGTGCGTTTTCTTACGTCTGACCAATCAAAAGAAAGAATGGGTTATGTTCATTGCACCAATATTGAAATATGCCAAAAATTGATCTGGATCTTCTGTCTTCATCTTTAAAAAATAATTATAAGCATTCTCTATTTTTCTATTACGGTTATTGGTCTTGTTTTATAACGTCTTGGTCGCCTTATTATTGTCCTTCTAGTTTTTTGCAATGCTACTGCACACAGCACAGCAGCAATCCTACAGCGCCAAGGAGCATACCTTCGTATATTTCACAATCCATTCTAACACGCAAAAAGGATAAAAAAAAATATTATAATAAACAATAGTATAAACACACACCCTTTGTTTATTATGAATTCTGATTCCTATAATTGTATAATTTATAGGTTATATTGAATGTTGTTGGTCACCAATTCTTGTCTTTACTCATGCGCAAAAATTCCACTACGTCCATTTTATAAATTGAAAAAATATTTACAGTCCGTTTCTTACGTCTCCAGTGCGTCTACGTCTACAGTACGTCAAACTATAAATCCAGCTTTAGTCTTGAATATAAAATTTTCTTCGATAAAGTAATTTTTATTTGCTAAAGACAATGACGTGTTGAGTTTCCGAAAGTACAAGCTGATTATAGCCACAAATGTCAAACATAGAACAAAAACTTTCTCTATAGCAGTGTTGGCATGTTTTGTAAATGTAGATGCTGTATACTTCAAATATAAAAAGATAAAGCTTTAGAAAAGTACATTTTTGTTTATATTATTTATGACTTCTGCAATTTTTGATTTATATAAAACAACAATGAGTAAATATTTGTTTCTTTGGAGATTTATTGCAGTTAATAATTAGAAATTTTTTTAGCAATTACCCTTTGATAGATTAGAGGATAGATTTGGCAATCGTCAAATCAGCAGTTGCCAGATTACAAAAAAATTGCAATTAATCTCAAAAAGACAAATACTACTCGTTATTGCTTCATGTAAATTAAAAATTGCAGAATTCAATAAATGGTATAATCAAAATGTACTTTTAAAAGCTTTATCTCTTTATATTTGAAGCATACAACATGCGTTATAAAACATGCCAACACTGCCAAACCGAAATATTTTGACATTTGCGGCTATATTCAGCTTGTACTTTCGGTAAACTCAACCCAATTGTTTAATATTTTGTGGCTGTGTAAAATGTCAGCACAAACGTTTTCTTTTAAAACAAACAAGAAGACGAGTACTCTTATTAGGTTTGTTCGTAGTAGCGATTACAAACGGTTTGTGATTTGAAATACAGTGCGCATGTTCAGTTGGAAACTGTTTGGAATTAGTTTGTGATTTTGTCCTAAAATTTGATATTTTGCATTTGTCATTGTCGTTTGTCAAATCTCGAAATCTCCTTTTCTTATTTCTTAAGGCCGTATGACACTATGCATTTTCTTGTATCATTTCTTATATCGTTTTTGATATAGAAAATTATTTATGTTTTCTTGTATCGTTTCTTGCACGTACATTTTGCCCTGTATGACACTATGCAAGGTCTTTTACCAGAAATTAATTGATACTGATTGGTCGAAATTTTGACACCTATAAAAATAGAACTGCAAACTGCAGTACCTGAGGACTCCAAGCTACTGGGGACTGAGTATATATGCTACTGATTTTTTTTAAATACTGTGCTGCAAAAATTAAAGAAATAAAATCTCTCAATATAAAACTAAATTGGAAACCACAATTTTTGAAGATATTCAACAGGCTGTAATGGAAGACAGAAATAATAATTTGGTTGTAATAATTTATTTGTTTTTTTTTAATATGTGTTTGAATGGCATGCTCTTGAAATTCTACTCTCTTATTTGGAGATATAAAATAATCTTTACTCATCATTAATTTTTAGAGCGGTTATTTCTTGTACAAGAAAATGCAGCGGACACAAATTCTTGTATCGTTTCTGATATAAAAACTATACGCTTGTATGACACTATCCATTTTTTTATTATATCAGAAACGATATAAGAAATAATACAAGAAAATGCATAGTGTCATGCGGCCTTTAGAATTCGATCTAATTAGTTTGTTAAATCTTTTATTTCACTTTTTTGCATTTATAGTTTAATATTATTAGTCGTTTATTTGATTTTATTAGTTTGATTATAGTTTTCTATTAGGTATATTATATTATTATTATATTATTAGTATATTTTTATTTTTTAGTTATACCTATAGAGTTCCTATAGAGTACAAACCCAACGTTTGTTTTGTGGTTATAAAATAGATTTATACAACAACATCTCTGCGCATGTCGCTGATTTTTAGTCCGCACAATCGTTGGGGATTTTAACAACCGTTGGAAACCGAATTCTGATTAATCACTTTGTTACTGCGAACAGCAAACTTAAAATTGCCAACCGTCAGAAGTGCTTCTACGAACGCTAACTGTTAACTGCGCGTGCGTCTGATGGTTGGCAACGGTTGCTGATCGTTCTACGAACAAACCTATTATAAACTGTGGATTGTCATTGTTTTTTTTATTTGCTGGATTGTGCGAAATTATGTGATTTTATGCAGGATGCGAAAATTATGCGCCGGCAACTAAATTATGCGCAAATCGCATAATTATGCGCCGATTGGCAACACTGCATGAAATGATGAAATAGGGGTTGTGTTGTGCTGTGATATGTAGTCTTCTTCTTTAATTCTTCTGTGTTTTCCTGGTTATTCTTTTCCTTTGTCTAAAATAGACTACCATCTCATCCTCATGCCAAGGCCGCCTCGATGTAGAAGTTTTTCAGCCAACAACATTTCAAAATTCGGAAAATGTCATAATGTCATGTCAAGTGAAAGTGATTATTGTTTACATTAATATTGGAGATGATTTTTTAAATATTTAATTTAAAATTATAAATATAAACAAAGTACTTATAGAATACAAAATAGATATAACTCTCTCCTCTCTCTACTGTGATAAATAACTTGGGTTTAATATATTGTAGCAAGCGCTTATAGTAGTTAGTAGTTACATATTAAAAAAAATAATGCCCTAGTCTAATTAGCAACAACACTTTGCCTTTGTGTTTTAAGTAGAAATGTAAAAAATATTGCAATTACAACATGAATTTCAGTGGTACTATAAGATTAAATAAATTCGGAATATTTATAGTATTATGTATAATATTCATTTTTGGATTACATGTATTTACCAAAAATTCGGAGGCTTACCCAGAAATTAAAAAAATTAATTTGTCTACTCTTTTAAATGTAGCAATAAAGGCAGCGGAAAATGGTGGTAAAAGGGTAGTAGAAAGTAAGGAAAATATGAATGTTAAAAGTAAAGGTTTAACTAAAGAGGGTATGCAAGAAAGTGTAACTAATGCTGATATTTTATCTCACTGTGATATGACAAAAACAATTAAATATTTCTTCCCTAAAGTGAAATTAATTTCAGAAGAGGATGTTAAAAACTGTGATGATAAAGTTAATGTTGATTTTTCGTTAATGAATGCTGTGGATATAAATAATAATGTAATTAATGAAGAAGATATTACAATTTGGATAGATCCATTAGATGCTACACATGAATATACAGGTAAAACATATATCTTCTGTATAACCCAGTTCCCCTCTCACAATGATCTGCAGTAAACATATACATGTATAACAGTCCTATGTAATATATAATTTAAAAAAAAGTTTAAACAAAATTTAAAACCCACATATGGGTTGCCCACATATGGTAGATGATGTCTTCTCAATACAGCCTCATGAATCATATTTGTTAAACATATTCTCTAATAGTATCAAGGTTAAAGATGACAGTAACATTTGCCATGGAAAAGGAATATAATAACTCACTACCTTTCTTGAATGTTTTAATCTTAAAGGATACTGGACATGAGACAAAGGTGTATATAAAACCAACACACTCCTACAGATATCTAAATAACAAATGAAATATCAATATTAAAAAAGGAATCATTAAATGCTTATATTTGTTAGAGCCAAAATCACTTGTTCTAGTGAAAATTTGTTCTTAACACATTGCCAGCGGTAGAGGATTTTGTAATACTTTCCGTTCACACTACTAACCAAGCCAGCACCACAGTTACATTAAAATTCTCTGTCGATAGACCTTGCTGGTGTGCAGGGCAATTTTTTCTTGGTCGCAGAGACAGCAGGCAATGTGTTAAAGGAGAAAAATTATTAACTATTTTGTTAGAAAATGATTATCCTTTGTCATTTATTAATGAGTCATTTTCAAGAATAGATTATGAGTATTTATGAATATAGAAATACATGTACTGTTACTTCAGTAATAAGTAGGAATTTAAAAATTATCTAAAACAAATTTTACAGTGTAATATACCTATTCTAAAGATTAAAAAAAAACTAAATCTATATAATTTACATTGTCAAACCTAAAAATACATTTAATTAAATTACAGGACACAATTAAAATTAGATCTGAAGTATTCCTCAAATATATAGAAGGCACTTGCCAGAAGATAATTTCTCACTTGTCTCTTAAATTGATCAAAAAATCTTAGTCTCTTAAATCAAATCAAGACTTTTGACAGATATTGGGACACAGTTATAAAATTTTATTGCAAACTATCTGGTTCTATTTCTGGACCTTTCAAGTTGACTGAAACCTCATCACAACTTTTAGTGTGATAAGTATTTTATTGTGTTTCATAAAGATCTATGATGATCATGATGAACATTCAGCAGGCACTGCATAATGTACACAGAAGGTAGTGTGAGAATTTTCAGGTTTTTAAAAGATCTTATACATGGCAGGAGGATCCCCAGAAATGTATTACATAAGATAGTTGCTAGTGAAAGATGCTATATGTTGTAAGAAAGGTTTGCAGGGAGATAACTTTAGCTAGATTTCTATATGTTGTAAGAAGGGTTTGCAGGGAGATAACCTTAGCTAGATTTCTAAATAAAAAGAGTTGGCTGGATAACTTTTAAGAATGTTTGGTATCTCTGCTGTTCTTAAGTGTGTCCCTGATCAAGATAGATACCAAGAAATTTAGCTTCCTGCAAACAATTTGTTAAAATGGGATGTGCAATGGTATTACGTCTTAGGGTGAAGTTCACTGGTTATGATTTTGAGTTATAGAAAGACAATTTGCTAAAAATCATTGGAGCAAATTGCTCTCTGTGGTCTTAAAATCCATGTAATTGATTTGGGAAGGGTGATAATTTTGATAGTATGGTAACATCAGTAAATAGAACTGTGCTCATTGGGACCTGCTATAAAAATCACAAGTCATTAATATAAATGAGAAATAATGGACAGAATGGAACATAACAATTTAGAAGGGGATCAGTGCTTAATTATCTCACTAGTTGTGGTTCTAAGTTGTTCTGATGTTGCTGACAATCTATGATGGTCTTTTATTATTTCTGGTTGTGCAATTTTGGATCTATAAAAACGATATTTATTTCTTATAGATGAGACCATCAATGTACAAGCCATGAACACCATCAGTAGATCATATTTTAACTATGTGACTATAGGGGTTTAAGTCTTCGAGGATGAAGATTTCTCTTTTATGTTAACCTGCTCCAGTTTTTCAAATGTTGTGTTGATTTCTTGCAAATGTGACCAATTCCATAATTCCAATATCTGGGCTTACATTTCTTTGGTGTCATGTGGTGAATTATTTTCCTGATTATTTTTTCCAGATGTGAATCCTTCTATTGGTCTCCTTCTGGAGATTAGCTGATTAATATATCAATGTTTGGATAAACCAACTGCACCATACCAGCAATATGAGTTTCAAATTCTGAAGTTATTGCTAGCAGGCTGGATTCTTCTCCATATTGTGTTTTTTATAACTGTTGTAGATGGGAATTTCTATGGTATTTTCCAGTTTATTTTTTAATTGTAAGTCTCATATGATGTGTTGTTCCTCATTTGTCTTTCTATCGGACCTGTATGTATTGCATTGATTACTGCATCAACTGGTGGGAGATCTTTTGGGACTGTACATTTTTCTGTACTTTATCAACTATTTGAGAAACTTCTTCAAAGTTACTGAAAATATTGTCAAATTTCTCATTGATCTCTTACTTTTATCATTTTATACCTTGTTGAATCTCTTATCAGCCTTTCTAACATTTTTATCAGTTTTACTTGGAAGTTTCTTAGACCATCTCCACGATTGACTCATTTGTTGACTGGAATTTATCTCCATCAATCATTCAATTTTTAGAAACAGTTTTACAAAGTCTTTAGATAGTCCTTATCAACAACTACATAAATAACAGACTAGGGAACATCCATAAACTATGTCATAGAGAAGAGGGGGAGGGGACTTTGCTTATTATAATGGTATATGACAGAAGGGGGCATGAGTGCACATCTGATGTCATTTCTGGCATATTTCAATTTGTCACTATTGTCTCTATAAATATCATTTTTTACTCATTTCTACCAGAGAGCAGCATACTTTTAAGTGAATTATTAATCTTAATTCATTATTCTTGTTATGATACATTAGTAAATCAAGTTTAATAGTTAATTTTAAAAAATCCATAAATAACTTTGATTTAAATAAAATCATTACCCCTCTGAAGGGGGGGGTCATTAGTTGCAATTGCGCCTTACACATAAGGGGACCTCGACAATAAACAGTGAAAGGGTGGGAGGGTATTAAACAGTCCAAATTTCTTACTACATAGTTTATGGATGTTCCCCTATGATTGTTACTATAAAAACGACAAATGTCTTTATGAATACCCTTTATTAAAAATGTCCAATGCCCTAGCTCATCATAAAGCTTCTGTTACATTTATTTTTAGTTTATAAATTGTTTAAACAATAAATCCTGCACTTCATGCCACTAAATGTTACACATTTCTAAGTTAAAATAGTTTTATTTTACACTTTTTTAATGAGTTTTATATGGACTGGAGAGTGAGGTGAACATGAGACCTTATTGTAGGCATTTGTTTTAGAGAAACTGTACAATTATGTTACTACTATGGTATGTGTAGCTGTTAAAGGGAAACCTGTGATGGGTGTTATCCATAAGCCATTTGACAAAACTACCTCATGGGTTTGGGTAGATAAGGCCAAATCACAAGATCTAAGCAATCAGGTAAATGAAAAATAAACTTATTTTTTTCAACTGTTTCTGGTTTTTTTTTTGTTATAGTAGCCTCGTATTTCCGTGAGACTGTGCAAAAATATATGTATCTGTAATAAAATCATTCAACAAAAAGGTACTCTACCAGGAGTCTGTAAAATTATCAATGACTCAGACGTATAATAATACAAAGTTTCCAGATTCTACTCGATATTAACATTCAGACGTGCCTGGTATAATCTTTTAAAATATGAACCAGATATGAACAATCAACCAATTAAGTTTTCATCGAACTTATGACAAGTCCACGTGGACTAACTGCCAATGAAAACATCGGATATCACTGTTATGACAAATCATAATGCATTATCTTTTGTCGGTAGACTTATTCATACTTGGTGTAAGATTATAACAGTATTTGGCTGAGCTTACGGAGTCATAAAATAAGGGATCAGGTTTCGACCGTCCAATGCCGAAGGCACGGGACGGGGAAAACTTAGGTAGGCAAATTTTTATAATATTTTATTTTTAAATTGCGGAGATGACCAACAGATTTTTGGAAGACAAGAATATTTTTAGTAAAATCATAACTGCTACAGCGTTGAGTTAAATTCAAATTTCAAATAGTGAACCGCAAGTTAGTTTGGTAGTGACTTCTTTCAGTGTTCTTTATACGGAAAACATTTTATATTTTACGTTTTTTACTTTTTTGATACGTTTTTACGTGATTATGTTTTTATACGTTTGATAATTTTAAAATATTGCGTCCGTGGTGCGATAATAATTATGTAGCTGAAGAGATAATGGAACCCTCTAATCGATTGGAAGATTTACAAAGGCGTCTAGTAAAACGTAAGCGACATTTTCAATACCTTTCTGATGATGCCAAATGTATGCTAAAAAATGTTTATGAAGGACTGTGTGCTGAATTGTCTAATTCAGAGGCAATTGCAGAAACATGTTTTTTAACCAGAGTGCCCAAAGCAACCCACTACAAAATTATAGGAGAAACATCTTCTTCTAGACAGAAGAGAAAGGATTGTGGCAATTCAGAAAAATAGAACCGCACTTAATTGAATCTATAACTAGAACAATATACCAAATGTATGCGGCTAATATTTTTCCAACTATTGAAAGTCTTCGAAGTGAATTAGTTCGAAAGTGCATTCTCTCGTGTTCAGCAACAACACTTCGATTATTTCTTAAAGCCAATAATTTTAAGTACAAAACTATAGACAAGAGACAGACATTAATGGAAAGTACTAGAATAATTTCTTTAAGAAACAATTATATCAGACAGATAACTGAGTATCGAAAAATGAAACGAAATATTGTTTATTTAGATGAGACCTGATACTCATGACACCGTGAAAAAAAAGTTGGACAAATAATAACAAAAAGTGTTTCAACTCAGTACCGCCCAATAAAAGAAAGAGAATTATAATTTTACACTGCGGTGGAGAAAATGGATGGGTCGACGATGCATTATTAATATCTGCAAAACAAATTAAAAACGCGTTTCTGGATTATCATGACGATATGGAAAGTTCAATTTTTGAATCATGGTTTGAAAAATGTCTTCTTCCGAAATTACTTAAAGATAGTGTGATTATCATGGACAACGCATCATATCATTCAAGATTAATGAAAAAACTTCAAATAATAGTTGGAATAAATTAAAAATTCAGGATTTTTTATTCACGGAAGATTTGTATTTTGAGACATCTTATATTAAAAAGCAATTGTTGGAGGTTGTTCATAGTAAACAGTACGAAAAGGAATATGTTGTTGACAACTGTGCTCGTAGTAACGGGCATACTGTGTTTAGACTTCCTCCCTAATATAGTACATTGAACCCAATAGAGTTAATATGGGCTCAACTTAAAGGAAATATGATGAGAAGAAACGTTGCTCCAAAATTTTTTGTCTACTGTTCTCCAGTTAATTAGAAGAGAAGTCACAAAAATTACAGCAACCAACTGGAAAAATGTAATAAAAATAAAACATGTGATCGGAGTGGAAAATGACTATGTTAAATATTTACCAGCATTAACTAAATTACATATAAATTTAGATGATACGAGTGATACTAGTGATAACAGCGATTCTGAGTAGATAGTAAGTACTTATGAGGTGTTAGTTGAAACCTTTATTTTTTTATATTTTAATTGTAGATATTCTCATTTTGCTTATGTATCTTAGAAAACAGGGTATAAACACACTTCTTGATAGGACAAAAATTATTAATGTTTTAGAGGAGATGTCAACAGAAACTGTCACTGTCATTCTCGCTGAATAACTACTATTATTAACCATGATATAAGGATACCAGATATGATATTGCCACGCACTAAACTCGTACACTTACGCGCATGACGTCACCTTGTGCTAAATTTGCAAAATTTATTCATGCTTGCGGATGAAACGAACTGTTGAAATTCTAATATAATTTACTATATGTTTTATTTACTACGTGAATTTAAGGTTATATATATATATATATATATATATATATATATATATATATATATATATATATATATATATATATATATATATATATATATATATATTGATCAATAGGTCGGTAGGTTCTGGGTAAAATGAAAGACTGAATTTAATTCTTAAACATCTTTAATGTACAATTTTTGCCATTTTTCTTTTTCTAGACAAAGTAAAATTATGTAAATCTTTATTTAATTGTCTAATACGAAAAACATCCTGGATCTAAAAAATAGGGTTTTTGTCTGATTAGAGCATAAAACTGAAGAACTCTCATCTAATAATTTTTTTTAAATATTGTGTAGAAATAAATAATTTATCTTTATTCACAGAATTAAAAATTTTCTCTAGTTTTTCGAGATATTCCATCATTTGAGGAGTAGGTTTTGAAAGACCACCTTCACTTAAATGAGAAATCCAGGTAAACTCATTTGAACTGGATAAAGTTAAAGATGAATCTATATCCTTCAGCTTGTGACATATATAACCTGCCAAATGTTCTAAGCCGTCATATTCGATATCACTGAGTTCACTATCATACATATTAGTAGGTGCCTCTGAATCGGTAATAGTCTTATTTTGAATTGAAGAAAAATATTTTCCACATAAATTTGCACTATCCACAGGTATGTTGGGAGTTTCATCTTCTTCGATATTTCCGAAGCTGGAAAGAGAACCTTCATTTCTTCCAAGAATATAGGATCGTAGACGGTATTTAAATTGTAATGCATCTGGATGATCATGAAGTCCTCCTTTGGCTCTTATAGCTCCAAAGAAGTTTTCCAATACATCCTAATTTAACCTATATGTCAATATATATTTGGTGGAAAATCTAGTTTTCATATCTTCAAATAGAAGTTTTAATGAATGGATAGTCATAATAATGCCTGAAATAAACATAGGTGTCATGAGAATTAATAAATAATCTTAATGTATTTTTATTTCACCTTTTTGGAATGGAAGCAAGCATTTCTTTCCTTTAACCCGGAGATTTTCCACTGTGTCTGCATTTTGGTAATGATACCATCTTGGATATTTGAAGCTAATCCATAAGCTTTTGTTAGCTCTCTGGAGTCACTCGAATACTCTCTGACATTCATAACATCAAACCAATCATTTACCTAAAATTATTATTTATACCATCGTTTTATTTACATAAAAGTATTTAATTTAGAGATAACAAAAAAATATATACGTACTAATTTAAAAATTTTTCCACATTCAAGCCAGTTTGCTTGTTTCAATAACCCCATTGTTCCACATCTTAAAATTGCCTTGGAAATGGTGTGGGAAAATAGCTTAGTTGCTAATTTTACTTTTGTCTTCCAGTGCCTTGAATGTTAAGAGACTCCTTTGATATTTTATGTGTAATTTTTAGGTCTGAAGTACCAGTTACATCAATAACCTCTTCAATAATTGTTTTATTTATCTCAGAATCGCCATTTTAAATAAATCCCTGATCTACGAAGTGATTTCGAATTAATTTTACAAGGTGGGGTACATCAGCCATCACATAGATATTGTGATTATTTGCAGGATTCTTAAAGAAGGTGTTCGTATGATTAATATTTAACTCTTTATAAAGTGCTCTGTTTCCACCACCTAAATCACTTACAATAGCTACCACTGAAAAACCTAAAAATTAGGTGTTTTGAGAGTTTTGACAAATAATCACATTCAGTAACAATAAAATATGTATAATTACAAATAGCCTTACATTTTAAATAGTTCAACTAATAATAATCATAGAATAGGTATAAAAATAATTATCATAAAATATTTACTTGACGATTCAGCAAACTCTATGATTTTAAACAATTTTTCTTTCGAAAGCTGAAAGTCGAAATCATAGAAAACAGGTTGTTTCCAACTTTTAAATAGTCCTCTTAGCATTACCACTTGTACATAAGAATATGGCTTCAAGGTTTCATCGTTCGCTTTGTCATAAAGGTAGGCTTTTTTGATTTTCATCTCGTCAAATGATAACACACACACCTAAAAATATTATGTTTTAAATATTTGCAAAAAAATCATATGTATAAATAGCAAAACAACATAAGTAACATGAAATATGAAAAATTTTTGTAAAAAATGTAAATTAATCTACCAACCTTATCTAATGAGCTCATGTCAGAGAATTTCATTAAACTGAACACATTTTTTAATATGCCAGGAGCAATTTGTACTTTTTTTAGCCAAGATCGAAGAGAAGAAACTGCAGGAAACGGGTATCCTTTTTTAAAAGCAATCTGTAAGATTAAGAAAAATATGAGTGTCATTTGTTTGCATTTCAATAATGAACTAACCTAATATGCTCTTGGACCAGCAGAATAGATAACTATTGCTTTAGATATGTCCTCAACTTTCCATTTAAGGCGAGTTTTTGATTTTCTAATTTTTTTAGGTGCTGCTCACTAAAAAGGTTTCCAATAAGTTCTTGGCGCTTTTCCAAAACTGCAATATTTTCTTAAAGACCAAGTATTATTTTGTCCCGATTATCTTCTTCAGTATTAACCCTTAAAAAAAGTGAGAGTTAAAGATTACAGGACCATATATTCTAGATATAAAAAATCATAGACTAGTTAAGATAGTATATAATCTGTGCTATTAGTTAGGTATTTTTAACTACAAACTAACCCAATACTTCGATGGGTAGGTAATTCTTCCAAAACAGCATTCTCGGGGATAAAACAAGAAGTACCAGCCTCCGCACCATCATCAAAAGTGTTTCCACTATTGTTACAAAGTTCCGCTCTACAAAAACAAATAATTAGTAATGAAATCATTAGACATGATTATTTACCACTTCACTATAATAAATATCACATACCTATTTAATAAATCATCCACAAGTCTTTTTTGTTGTCTTTTATGTTGTCAGTTCATTCTATCAAAATTCGCCTTCTCGTTCTGTTTACTTGTTTTGTATAAATTTATTGACGGAACAGCGTCTTTTTTTAAAGAACGATGTTTTGCTGGTATATACCCCAGCAATTCATGTTTTAAATTGCGTTGATAATCACTTTCAACAAAGTGCTTAGAGCAAACACGAGCAAATTTAATATTAAAATTATCCTGGCGTTTACACAAATGTTTCCAAACAGCTTGCATTTCCTTGTCTTTTGGAAAGCTATAAAATGCTGTACCGGGTACAAAACTCTTGCACATATTGTCAACGGCACAACCATACACTGCACACCTCATATCGGGAAAAATTTAAAGCCTTGTAACACTTTTATAATATTAATTTACTAAATATTGGCTATGAACCGTAAATTTACATAAACGTCAAAACACAATATGGCGAAATTTAGCACAAGCTGACGTCACAAATGTCATGCATAAGCCACGCCTACATGCGCGGTATCTTATCTGTTTATATTTGTATCATGATTATTAACAATGTTTTATATTCGCTCCGTGCGTGACCATGGTAGGGGTACATTGAAACGACGCCAGCGTGCATAGCGGCGAAATATGACAAAATTGGAATATTGGACAAAATATTTTTACGCATAAATTTTATCAAAAATGTGTGCAAATACATGTTGCGTATTTAATTGTGCTAATAATAGCAAAAACAGTGAGTGTAGTTTTTATAGGTTCCCAAAGATTACATATAAATTAGAGAAAAGAAAAAGATAAATTCCTGCTATTAATAGGTATGAAAAAGTAAATATCACATAATTTCATTTTTACGCAATAGAAATAGGAAAAATTTAAATAATTTACCTTGAATGATATTTCATAAGGCTTCAAGCTAACTGCAGATGACTTTAGCTTTTATATCATAACTTTTACTATTATTGTTTTTAATTATATGCTCTTTTGCGTGAAAAACTTGATTTGTCAGTACTAGATTTTTCCCTTTCTCTTACGTTTGGAGTTGAAAAGATATATTATGATGAATTTTGAGAAACCCAGTTTTTAATACTACATTTATTTTGTACATAAACTGAAAAAATATAGTTAAAAAACTAATTTATTAATAATTGTCAATTTCGCATGTATTTAACAATGTCAAACATATGTCATATGTTTAACCTGAAAATTGGGACTCCAAAATTGTCAGAAAAAGGCGGTAGGTGTCGTGTCAGTCACGCACGGAGCGAATAGATATTATTATTTTACAATAAGTTCTGTTCAGTCGAGTCGATTAGTGTTATCACTCCCAAGATATATCACAGAAGTTAAAAAACACCGATATTTTTTATTTAAACTTTATAGAAAATGAAACTTTTTGATAAATAAAATTAAATAAAAGTAAAAACTTTTATTTAATTTAACACCTTGACTGCTGTGGTTAAATACTTAATATACTAGTTCTTGCTTCACATGCCCCCGGAGATACGTTATGGTTTATTCTGTCTATGCGTCACATGCCGCATGTGGCATGTGTGTGCATATAGGTCCTTCATGCCTTCTAGTACACAGAAGTATAACTTTTGCATATACTTTATACATGAAACTATTATAGAAGTATTAATCTACTTTCCTCTCAAACAGGACATGCCGCCAACGTCTCGTGTAGCACAGACAGCGAAATAAATTTTCTCTTGAAGGTAATTGAATAAAAAGATGTTGTAAAAACCAAATATTTTATACTAAAATAAAAAGAATAAACGCATTTGAAAATTAACTGGTAGTTTCTGCTTCTTCTATTTATTTATGTGCCTTGTTAAAACGAGACAAACAGTAGCCAGGTTGACCAGGGCAATCGGAACAAAAAGTTATAATCCTACGAACTTTTTTATCTACTTCACGGTAACTTAAACCTGAAGATTTTAATACTTGACGACAACCTCTACATGGCTTTCGCCGTTTTCCTTCCAGGTCCTTCAGGTTTGGTAAAAGTATGCACTCTTTTTTTTTTGGAAGTGGATTTTCTTCAAGTGATTGTACTAAATTATATGCCAACTGACGTCTAAATTCTTTAATGCTCATTTTTGTTTTAGAGCACATATTGAATATAATTAAGCTATTAACAATAGCTGTTCCAAGTATCATCTCAAATACTACTTTTCTAAAAAAATGAATATTAAAAGAAAGAGATATTAAAATTAAAACCTATTTTATTTCTTACCGGTACCATTTCAAGCTTCGACGTAGCACTGTATGGTAGGATGACATCTGATCCGAATAGTCTACGCCTTTCTTTGCAGAGTTGTAATCAATTATACATTTCGGTTTCACAATTTTCCTCTTTTTGCCTATTCTGGTTTACTGTTGCAATCAACTTCTTACTATGGGCTGGTACACTTGAAATCATTAACACAGGTCTCTTATCCATCCACTTAATAATTCTTAGTCCATCTTTCTTTTTTCCAATAACTTCTCTTTGCTTCGTCTTTTTGGACTGGTTAAAAATAGGTGGTATTCCTTTTCTGTTTCCTCTCAGAGTTCCACAGTACATCATATTTTCTGCTAACAATCTTTTAACAAGAGGAATTCCTGAATAAAAATTATCAGCAAATAATATTTTGCCAGCTTTATTTGTGATACACTGAAGTAATTTTAGAACAACTGCTTCAGAGTGTGCCACATTAACTGGTTGTTGTTCATTTTTCCTTATGTAAATATTTATATTGAAAGTATAGCCTTCAGGTGAACAGAGTTTGTACAATTTCACTCCATATTTATGAGTCTTGTTAGGGATGTACTGACGAAAATGGAGTCTCCTTCTAACAGGTACCATAGATTCATCTATAACGAGAATGTTGCCAGGCTCCATTATTCTTTGAAAATTTTGAATCAGCTTTGTAACTAAATTTTCTATTTTGTATAATCTATTAGTTGTATCAGATGTCTCATTATTTTCAAAAATACCAATATAAATTTATATGTGGTACCTGAGTGAAACCCATTGCGATTATTACCCCTAGGAAGGTTTTTATTTCAGTTTTGTTCGTGGCTGTCCATGAATTTAATCTGGATTTTCTTGAGTGTTGCATACTTAATTTTGAACAGCATAATTGTTGGTTTCATTAACGATGATATCCAATATTTCATCTGTTATAAAATGATTAAAAATATCTATTGGTTTCTGTACTGCACGTGGTTCAATATCAACTAATGTATTCTTTCTTACTACAAAATCGTCACCATCTATATCTTCTTCTAAATCGCACCATTCAGCACTATCACTACTCTCAACTCTGTTCATTATTAACAGATAGAACTTGCACGTATGTTGTAGTAATAATTTCGCCATCACTATCAATAGACGCATTTAAATCGGAGGATGATGAAGATTTAGGTAAATAACTTTTATCTAGTAATGAATCGTTACTGTCATAGGGATCTTCGATACTGTCAGTATCAGATGAAAATTGAGTTGCTATCTGCTCGGTCTCCATATCGTGTTCATTCCCCTGCTCATTCTCCATTTCGTGTTCTACTATTTCTGTCTGTATTAACTCTTGTTCATTTTCATTATTAGAATTTTCATAACTTTCAATGAACCCTGTATTATCATTTAATTCATTTAACATAGTATTCGTTTCAGAACTCACTCCAAAGTTTTTACAATCACTAATTGTTTGCTCATTTGCAACTTCTATCATCTTTTGTTTCACTATGTCCACCATATATCTTGCCCTTTTCGACATTTTCACAAGTACTGCTCACACTTAATGAACTCTAATAAACTGAATATATATATATATATATATATATATATATATATATATATATATATATATATATATATATATATATAATACAGTGACAGGCACCGACAAGTTGAAAAGAATGACACATGCCCTCGGTTCTGTGACGCATGGTAATAATAAATTTTTGTTTATGGGCGGCACGTGTCTCTGGGGCATGTCTCATATTACGGTTATCAGTAGCGAGAATTAAAAATTTGTTATCGATGGCTATTTGTTACACTTAAAACGATATACAAATAACATTTTTATCGCTACCGCACGAGGCGGCGTTTTGACCAATTTTGCTACAGCACACTTGAAAAGTTACGCACATGCCCCTGGGGATACGTGACGCAGTCAAGGTGTTAAAATTAGATATCTACGCTACTGTTACACTACTATGTACTACAATAAAGGAGTGGTAACTCTAACAGCGTTGCCATTTTACTAGTATTTTGCTTGTTTTGGTCTCTGTAAATTTTCTCACGAAATTACGTGCCGACTATACCTCCTCTGGCTTGAATTTTTGTTTATAATATATCCATTTTGCGTTATATTTAAACATTGACTAGGTAATTGTTTGCTGCTTATTTTCAGTCCATATTTTTCACTATTTGGAACACCAAATCAAATAACAAGTGATTATTTTTTTTATAAATATTTTCCCTCTTATTCCTTCCTATTTTAAATCAGAAGGGTATAATGGTTTCGCATATCAATTTTTTATTGTAATTACTTATCAATATTTATCTTTGATGCTGGAGAAGCTGATTGAACAAAGGCATATATTGTAAACATTATTTCTGTTTTCTGTAAGCTGTCTGTTATAAACATTTAGCGCAGGAACCTTGTGGATCATGTGGACCTTGTGGGTGAACTGTGCTAATGAGTTTACTAAAAAATTGGCTCTTAAATTGGTGAGGGCTATAGAGAGCTTGTGAGAGGAAGTAGACTTGACTGTTATCTATCCCAATAATATGCCTAATCACCCAATAGTCATCACTTGTGTCCCTGAGAAAGAGACTGATGAATTAATCATCAGAACCTGCATAAGAAAACAAAATCAAGATCTGAAGACGAAAGACTGGTTGTTGAGAAATCAGCAGATCAGGAAAGGTGCACACATTCTAGTCTTTCTGTTGATGAGGACTCTCACTGAGCTTTTAGCTAGAATTTTATTTCAAGGCAAATTACAGAGTTGAAAGGTATTGTTCAATACCATCAGAGGCCTCGATAGCTCCAGAGTCCTGGAGGCTGATCTCCAGTGTAGTAAGACAATTTATGAGCTGTTATGTTATGAGAATATTCAATGTAGCTTCAACATAGTCCCGGGGACTCATATAATAGTCAAACGACATATTTAAATATTGCTGTTGATGAATTCTATTCCAGGGATTTAAAGACAGTAAGATAAAAATCACAGAGGGGGAGGGTATGAAGGACATAAGTCTTGGATCAGCATATCTTCCACATGATGACTCCAAACAACCACCAACAAGGGAGATGTAATGGCTAGTAAGAGATTGTAGTGTAAGTGGACTGCAACTGATCATCGATTGTGATGCATACCACCTGACCTGAGGCAGCACAAACGCCAATTTGATATGGAATTTATAATTTATAATAACAGTGGCCACGATGTGCATGACTAGAACTATTAAAAAATGACATGTGTCAGATCTTCAACAAACTCGTAACCCTCATAAAACAGACCGGGAAGCAAATCAAGTAGACCTCGAATACTATTTTGGTAGGGTTGAAAAGAGAAAAGGCATACACTGAACCTAGATATGGCTGTCGAACATTTAGGAAGAGGTGGCCATGTCGACGTTCGAAGACAAATGTGTCATTTTTTAGCATTCCAGACGGTAATAGTATCTTCATTCGAATTCCGGCTTGAACGTTCTCTACTGTTTTTTGAAAGATTATTATATTGAGAGAGGTGATAGTATAAATCCCTGTCGGATCTCACGTTTGATTTTGATATCGGATTCTCCTGCCTCTGTACGGATAGACGATGTTTGATTTCAGTAATAAGATAGACTTTCAGTATACAGTGGGTATATCTACTTCCAATAGATATACCCAGTGTATAAATGGTCGTTTCGCTCATCTGTGAGGCACCGAATTTTTATTTTATATTTTGCCGGTTTATTTGACGTCTATTATTTAAATTGGTACCTTCCACGGAAACTCAGAAAATTGCTGCAGCTCGATCGTCTTTTTTGCATTCCTCCCTGTCCGCGTAATGATCGAATATCGTACAGCTCCTAATAGAACTGCACATATTTTCTTATCCTCAACCGCTCTAAATACCTCTCTTTATCTTTCATATTTTTAAAATCCGCTGCAAATTTAAAATTGCACTGCAAACATTTACACGGATAGTCCGGCGACGACTGAGAGTCTACTTTTAAAATAATATTTAGCATATGTCTTAAATCATTGCTGTCAATCATCAACCTTTATCACTGTGTTATCATGATTCACTAATATTGTTCTGAAGCTATTTTCTTGTGGCATTGTAAATTAATTACTATTTATAACTGGGAATAAGCCACAATTAAAGATAAAAATACGTTTTATTGACGTTTCAATTTCCAATTCGGAAATCGTTCTCAAAATACAAACAGTAAATTAAACAAATTTTGTTTTTTGTTACATAGTGAAAAAATTCTTCTAATAATTTAATTTTATCTGACTCATTTATATTGACAATTCAGACATACATTATGCATTTTAAAGTAGACGACTTTAAAATGATATTGCCAATATTGTTGAGTTGCGCTCCTGGGACGACTTTACTTATAAGATAGTTCATTCGATTACATGAAATCAACTTTAACTTGAGAATATCCGTCAGAAAAAATCATAGCATGTAATTCGTCTTTAAAAAGACAAACACATGACATGATGACAGTAAAATTCTCCTGTTAGTGATTCCATAGTAAATTATGAGGGAAAAACCAGGAAAAAAACCTCATAATACTATCCCGACATTGTAAGTATTTGTTCGTGAATTTAGTTTACCTTCAACAAACATCAAAATTCTGATTTTATATGTTACGTTATTTTTAAAAAACATAAATGATGTATCCTCTATATGTTACTGACTTACTAATACTGGTATTTTCTTATTAATAACTTCCTCTTTCAATATTGGTAACCAGATCCTACTACATTCTGCCGAGGAATTTGCGACACAATTGGCCTCGTTTAGCATAATTAGAGCCGCTTCTTTGATTTTTCTTTTTTTACCATCCGTTTCTTTTAGGACTATATTTGAATTATTCCATTGAACCCTATGTTCATTATCCCATGCGTGTTTACATATTTGAGATCTATCAAATTCTCTATTTTTAATATAAGATTGTTGTTCACTTATTCTAACATTTAATGGCCTTGATGATTCACCTAAATAAAACTGATCGCATTTACAAGGTATTTTATAAATGCAATTCTTTGTCCTTTCTTGTTCATTGTTAGGTTTGGTTTTGGACAAAATAGATCTCAACGTGTTTGTTGTTTTGAATGTTGTTGAAATTGGAAATTGAAACGTCAATAAACGTATTTTTATCTTTAATTGTGGCTTATTCCCAGTTATAAATAGTAATTAACATGATTCACTAATTTAAAAAGAAAAATATAATTTATTTATGAAACGTAGATTCTGAGGCGATGTGATCATATTATGTTTATAAAACCTTATAAAAAACTGAGACTAGAAGATATCGATATTTATAATAATTATTGCTCTGCTTTGAACAGTCCTGTATAAAGACTGTTGTAATCATTTACCATAAAAATTGTGTTATCATGTAAAATATAAATATTTTCTTTCCAGGAACCTGAAAATAAAAGTCCTAGTATAAAAGTAATAGTGTCTCGTTCACATAAAGGTGATGTGGAAAAAATTCTTCAAAATAATTTTAAACAAAAAGTAGAAATTATAACGGCAGCTGGTGCTGGTAAGTATCTATATTTTGAATATTGTATTACTACAGTTAGGTAAAACTTACCAATATTTGTGATAAGTGTACAGCTTTATTTTACTGTCAATTATCTAAAATTTTGTTGTGGAATTATAACTTACAATAATTACTTTTGCATTAGGCAACAGCGCATTGTGTTGAGTAAATGTGTGATACATTTTCACCTATGTTTATACCGATTTTTTTAAGAAATATGCTTTTAAACTATGAGCGAAAAATAATATATGAGCATAATTTCTCTGCAGTGCAAAAAAGTGGCAATATTTAATAGGCTAATTGAACCAATTGATAATGAGACTAAAGAAAAAATAATGGAAAAACAAAAACTGAGGAATATAAAAAAGCCTTTGACTCTGTAAATAGACACCAACTCTTACTCGAAATGCAAAACTGATTAGATTAGCGAAAATGACAATGGACAACTATGTAGCAGAAGCTGTAACAGAAAGGGAAAATACAGTAACTATTAATATATAAGTAGGAGTTCGACAAGGTCGAACTCTCTAGTATACTTTTTAAAATAGCACTGGACGTAAAGATTAAAAAACTGAGATGAAGAAGATGATCATATAAAGCTTTACACAAATTATCGGATACGCTGACGACATAATAATAGCCTCAAGAGATAAAAAAACTTAAAAAACGCATTAAGAACTCTGATAGTAGAAGCGAAAATTAGAGAACTAAAAATAAATGAAGAAAAGACAAAAACGGGCCGTAGGAAACTCAATGAAAAATTCTAAATTGTTGAAATCCTGTTTCCAATAATTTCTAATTATTTAAATCCTAATTATTTTACACCAAAAGTAAAAAAAACTATTTGTAGAGGACTGAAATCTGTATCGAAAACAAATGTTAAAATTGTTCTACGAATTAAACGTATTCCAAAATTTTGCAACAATATAATACATTTGTCAGGCCACCCCTTAAACAATGTGTATGGCATGTTTCGTTTGGTCACATTGATGTTTCTAATATTTGACAATATTTGAATTGCCAAAATTTCGTATTTTGTGATTTTTTGTTTAAAAACCAATAAAGTTGATTAAAAAATGTACTCAGTTGAGGAGAAAGTAGCAATAATAAAAATGTTTTATTCAGGCAATAGTGCGCGAATTGTCAGTCAGTTATTTAGCGTAAGATATCCCAATACACCAATTGCAAGTCATTCAACAATTCAAAGGTTTTTACAAAATTTTAATATATATATATATATATATATATATATATATATATATATATATATATATATATATATATATATATATATATATAGAGTAAGAAAAAAGAAGTACTTGTGACACGTTTGGAAAAAATATATAAATATGTTTTTTATGGGTTGGAGTCAATAAAAGGGCTATTGGTAAACTAATCTTTATGTCAAGCTTTCAATTGTGTTTACAATCTTTATCAAGAGCTTCTAAAAAATACAAAAATCTTACAAAGTGAAATTAGAAAAATAAATTTTAACTCACCACTCACATATGTATATATATATATATATATATAATATATATATTATATATATATATATATATATATATATATATATATTTTTGTATAATGTATAATTATTATTGTTTTAGGTTATAAAGCTTTAGAAGTAGCAAAGAAGAAAGTAGATGCTTATATACATACAACAGCTATCAAAAAGTGGGACATATGTGCAGGAAATGCTGTTATTAATGCGTTGGGTGGAAAGATGGTCAACAAGTTTGGTGCCGAGTTAGATTATAGCAATGACATCGATGTGACAAACAAAGATGGATTAATAGCTTCTTTAGATAAATATGACATTTTTATAGGAAAACTCGATATTTAGTTCTAATCTAAATGATAATTACATGACAATGGCAACTGACGTGTAGTTAATATGTCACCATGAACTGAATATTAATGCTTTTACTTTTGAATACCTGTAATCTAGTTTGACAATGTTATTATAATTATAAAATTATTAGATACAATCAAAATAAATAAAATACGTATTGTTTCATATGTTGTATGTCATATTTTTTAATTTTGCGATATTTCGACTCATTATTTAAGTTTTAGCATCCACAGGAAAAATGTGTAAAAAAAGTCTTAATTGAAGAATGGTGGATTCGTGAAAGTCGCATATCGAAGCATTTAACCCTGTTATAATTTACCATCCCAATGGGGATAGGGACGACAGTGATTATGACTGTGAATCTGATGGTTGTTAATAGTTTTCGGGGATTATGAGAATAAGAGAATTCCTAATTTTGTTTTGTTTTTGTACTGCTAATTGAATATTCTACTAAGTAAATATACACAATTTCATCACATACAACCTTATTCTTTATTTAGTTTATTGTTTCTCAACTGAGCTACTTTCCAATCCCATGGAAGGTAGCCAGCATAGTCATGATCCCCAAAAAAGGGAAAACGCTCACAACCCTGAATCGTACAGACCTATTTCGCTACTGAGCACCCTAGGTAAAGTCTAAGAGAGGATCCTTAAGGAAAGACTCGTAGAATTCCTAGACGCTCACTTTGCAATTCCAGATTACCAATTCGGATTCAGGGCTGGACACTCCACGCAAAATGCATTGGTTGAAGTAACAACCTGCATTTCACAATCTCTTAACGAAAAGAAACACGTCATAGGCATATTCCTAGACGTCCAGAAGGCATTCGATCAGGTCTGGCACACAGGCCTGAACCCTCCTACTTCTTAGTAGTCCACTACTTCTCAACCAACTCAGTAATTTACGTTTACCACACCCCCACTACTCCGACAAATAAAAGGAGTACCTCATCCTTGAAGAGGCTCAAGCCTAAACAAGGTTAAAACTCAAGTGTCGTGTGTCTCAATTACAAGGTTATTGATCCTGGGTCAATTTTGTTAAAGATGTTTCAGAATGTCGTGGACCTCGTAAATACGCATGCCCGAAAAAATAAATGGATCCTAAAAACATGCACCATTTTAATTTCATAAGAAATTGGGCGACAGGGTAGGATTTGCACGTGCTAATAATGTCGAGTATTTCCAATAAACATAACATATTATGTTTCTCTAATCTTAAACATTCCAGTTAGTCATCGCATTTTTATTTTAGCTATAAAAATTTACGACTTCCCATCTTCACAGCCGATAAGAATTGCTGTGTAAACATGTAAAATATTTACATTGCACTAATTTGGCTTGTAAATAAACCTTTTACGAATTGAAAAAAATCTAGAGAACAAATAAATAAATAACAAATAAATGTATGATAGAAAAATAATAGGAGTTTGGATTTAAATTCAGCAAAATATGTTTATATACGAGACGAAAACAACAAATTTCCTTGGGAAAAGTATTCGCATGAGATTTTTTTGCCGCATGAAATTTTTTGCATAATCACTTTCATAAAAACTGCAGAATAAACTGTTCAAGATGTCGCCCATTAAGTGGTCCTAATTTATTGAATAGTTTTGTATAAATTCATTTTTACATTGGGATAAGGGCCTCAAACAACTAAAAACAATGTTTTAAAATCAAATAATCCCAAACTAAAGTATCGGGAACTGATAAAACAAGGTTTGGTGAATTCAAAAATAATTGTGTTTTAGAGCTTTAAAAATCATGACTTTTTGTTTTCAGTTTTAAATTGTTTAAGTTGAAATCGATCAACTTCAGAGAAAAATTACAATTAACCTTTTTTATTGAGAATGATCCAAAATCTGTGTAATTAAATTGTCTGCGTATTTAAATTAAATGTACACTACCTTCAATAATGAAGGCTATATCTCTCTTCTTCTTTCTTTAGCGCGCTGGACTGAAAACTGGAATTTCGTTCTTGTACTTGGATGGAGGGTGATAAACTATTTACTTTTATGGGGTTATATGACACTCTCTAGATGGTACTGATATTATATACTCAATTTGACTGTGCAACCGGAATAGTCTCTAGTATTTAAGAATATTAATGCGGCATCTACATAGAGACGGAGTGTTAGGTTACGCACGATAAGACACACACATACACGTTAATTAAAACTAAATAAGAAATGAAATAATTAATAAAATGTTAAAAGAACTAAAAAATATACATGGAGGGACGGAATACCGAGCTTGCCACCTTGATATGTTTGTATTCATAGGTCATTGTTGTAGCCGTCGTCGTCGTCGCTATCAGAGAGTTCTGTTTCAGATGATTCGCTATCATCATCTAAATTTATAATGATCTCATGCGCTTCATCCAGAATGTATTCTCGGCTGAAGTACTCTTCTACTTTATCAACATGCCTGCAAGTATTTGCCCATATTTCTGGCGTGATTTCATTTGGCCTAATTTTTGCTAGTTCTAAAACATCTGCTAATTTAAAAGTCGTGTTTCTTGCTGCAACTTCATTTTTTAAAATGGCCCATATCTTTTAATTGGGTTAAGTTCCGGATGATATGGTGGTAAACGTAAAACTGAGTGGCCGTGCTGTGCTAATAATTGGTCTACAGCATATACTGGGTTTTTAGGTTTAGCAATGAGTATCTTACTGTAGAGCTTGTTTTGTTTCGCTTTCATCGAAAAATATATCTATTTCTTTTTGTCAACCATTCTTTTATGATTTTTTTTTTTTCGAAGCCGATGTATAAGATTTTTCAAGAGTCACATTATGATATGAGGCGTTGTCTATTACTAAAACTGACTTGGAACGTAAATTGGGAAGAAGTTTGTCTTTCAACCACTTCATATAATTCTGGTGATTCATGTCATCATGATAATCACCAGTTTTTTGTCCGGATTTGAAAATAAAAGCGGCATTTTCGACAAATCCATTTTTACCACCACAATGTAAGATGATCAGTCGTTGCCCTTTAGATACCGGAGATGTTATGTACTTGTTTCGTCCATCATCCCAACCTTTTGGAACTGTGTGGGAACTATGTATATAAGTTTCGTGTCACTATATACAATATTTCTATCTAAAAAAATTGTGAATTACTTTAAAATTAGTTATAATGTAAATAAATAAATATCTTACTTTCAGATTTGTATTTTTTCAGTTTTCTTAGAAATTCTGTTTATTTGGCTCTTACGTCAGTTTTTTCAATTAAAATTTTTCTATTGTCTTCCACTTTTCTCCACCTAAATCCTAATTTTTTCACAATTTTTCTGAAAGAAGATAGTTTACCAGTTACAATTCCTTCGTTTTCTAACAGATTCGTAAACAGTTTTCATGGTAGGTCTTCTTTTGTAGATGGTAGCAAACGTGTAAATGGTATTTCTTATGACGTGTTCCTCAAATGGATTGACTGATGACTTGGGGCTGGGCTTGCAAATACTTGTTCTGGGTGATACAAATTGTGAAGTTGAGATACACTCGCACTATTAGGGGTAAAGGAGTTGTGCAATATCCCAAATCTTTTTCCCGTTTCATAAATGAATAAACGTTAAAAATAATTTGCCTCCCTTGTCCATGGACCACTTTTCTATTGTTACTTTCCCTGTAAAACCGGTAGGTTTTAGATAATAGATAAAATGTTAAATATTGATTAAGTTTAAGAAAAACATTAAAAAAATGAATTGAAAAGAAAAGTACTTTAAAAGTTTGTAAAGCATTTAATTTCTAGCTAAGATCCTTTGGCTTTATACATTCTAGAAACTAAATGCTTTACACACTTTTAAAACACTTTTCATTTTAATTTATTAATTTATGACAAGATTTTACAAAACATATCAATCTTTTGCAAAAAATATTAAAATAAACAATAAAGTTATCAGATTTTACACACTTTTAAAAGTGATTTTTTTAATTTATTAATTTGTCATAAGTGTACAAAACATATAAATTATTTTAAAATAAACATAATTTAACTTACATTTTTAGGATCTCACTGTAAAATGTTAAAAACGACTTGAAACGCACTGAACATAAATAGTATCTCACTATAAAATATTAAAAACGATTGATCACAAAAATACAAAAATATTAAAGCTACTTCAGTAACGCAAAAAACTAGTTCGTCTCTGTCTCGCTAAGATAACGCACCGAAGAGAATTCAATGTTTTTAGCAATGCCTGATTTCGTTGTTTCATCCGTAGATCGACGTCACTAAATAATGACGTCAGGTCCACGACATTCTGAATTATCTATACTATAAATTTTACTTAATATTACATTATAATAAATAAAATAAAAGAGAAAGTAAATTAATGAAAATGCAACCATGCAAAAAAATGTTAGGAATTTTGGTTCAACTAGCAACAATGGAAAAAATTGTCATAACTTTAAGAGATATGAACAAGGTTCATTTGGAATGGGATTTTTCTGATGATGAAGAATATAATAATAATACCGAGGATCTCTAAACCCCGGATCTCCAAACATCGGTAAAAACGTCGTTTATGTAATATAATATATATATAGTATATCATACTAAACTAAATAATTTACTAAGTATATTTAAAATGTAATTAACAAAATAAATAAAGAAACGTCATTTAAAATATGATATAATAAAAACTAATAAAAAAGTTATAATAAAAACATGTCATAATTATTTATTGTTTGGTAAATATTATATTTTAATCAATTCATTATTTTTGTTTTTCTTCTAAACTGATCTTTTTATCAAGAATACTTTTTTTGTAAAACATAAGATAAACATTTCTTCATCTGTATACAATTTATGGGACACACTGTATATCATTCTTCTTCTTCTTAGGGTGCCTGTCCGTTCCGAACGTTGGTGATCATTCTGGCTATGATGATTTTGTTGGTTGCTATACGAAATAGCTGTGTTGAGGTCTTTCTATACCATGCTCTCAGGTTAGCAAGCCAGGATATTCTTCTTCGTACTGGGGCTCTTTTTCCTTCAATTTTACCCTGCAAAATGCATTGGAGTAGCTCGTATCTGCCTTGATTTCTCATTATATGTCCCAAATACTCCAACTTACGGCTCTTCACAATGTTGGCCAAATCCGCGGTTGTGTTCATCCTCCGCAGTACTTCTTCACTGGTGACTTTGTCTGTCCATGGTATCTTGTGTATATCATACCTCACCAAAATTATTCCCTTATCCTTTTAGTCATTAAATGTGTAAATTATTTGAAACTCAATTTTTTCAGATATCAAACTAAAAATAAACAATATTACTGTGATCATCCATATATTGACAACATTGCAAAATTTTTAATATCTACCGAGTGATTATCAAGCCGTACAATGATTGTAATGGTCGGGTAAATTCCATCCTTTACAGTACACAGTAGTTGTAAGACCTTGTGTGTTGTGTTGACTGTAGATTTATTATTAATAATTTTACTGCTTTTGTAGTCAAAAGCAACAAAGTGTTTAAGATTAATGCAAGTAGCACACTGGCACGATGGCGGCTGGCGACGGATGGTAAGCAGTGGGATATGTGGCCTGCGTGAACTGTGATGCGCAGGAATCAGTGCAGTTCTCATTTTGGTGGAGGACGATTGTGTTCGTTACACGTTCGCGAAGCGGCACAGTACTTGTGATGTAAAAACACTGCTAAACCATAAAATATAAAATAAATTAAAAAATCTTTTATTCACAGCGGCAGCATTTAAAGAAAATATATGCTTTTCGAAAATCTTACGTGGGTCACAACAAATTGCCCCGCGGGCCGGATGCGGCCTGCCAGTTGGACAACCCTGGTCTACAGCATAAAGCTGTGAATTCCCGAAAAACGAGTGCCATCTGTAAGTATATGTGTGGAAACTGCGGTGACCTAAGTTTGTTGAGGCTTGATAACTAAGGTCTATTAAAATCATGTTTACACAGGACGCACAACGTGAAACGCATATGAACGCTTTCCGCTTTTGCGTTCTCATTGCTGATTCTTTCGTTAAACCTTTGTTTTATTTTAGGTATTATTTCGTTTACTTTGATGTATGACTTTTAGGTATCATTTAAGGTGTATTAGGTATCAGAGAGAATGAAAACTGTACAAAAAATATCACAATGTTAGTATACAATTTTATTAGCAAATGTATAAAGTGCTCTAAAAGAATATAACATATATAAAAAATAAAAAAATGGACGGAAATATGATTTCTATATAAAAAAAAACTATAATAAAAGAGACGGAATTACAACCCTAATAGATAATAAGATAACACTTAAACAGTTTTTAATTTAAGAGAGTATTTATTAAAGATTACGGACATGCTAGACTTGCATGAATGACCCTGTACATTTAAATTTATGTTTATAAACCGCACTTTTGAATTTAAAAGTTGATGGGTCCCAGCGTTTATCCAAAATAAGGTCACAAACAATATTATTCTATGTGATTTCTGTATATTTTACAATTGAAAATTAATATATACAATATTGTATACAAATATATTAAAAAAATTTGGAATAAAACATGGCACCATCTCGTAAAATATATTTTCTGTAAGTGTCTATTAGAATTGTACAGAGTCCATGTGATCTGAACAATTATAAACTACTTTTAATAGTTTTCATAAGAAACATGCAATTCTATGAGGTCTAGAATACTACACAGCATTTAACATTATTTCAGATTTTTTTAATAACATTCCCAAACAATTTTGTCGTGGTACTTTAGCTTTTCTTTACTAAATAAATTTGAATTAACCTCAATTTCAAACACATTTTTGATTTGAAGTTCAGACTTCAGACCACTACATCAAAATACAATTGCAAAAATTTGATAAATGTCATCTTAAAATTCAGAATATGTAAAACATGATATGAATTTATTATAAATGAGGCATATAAAATTAAATTATTAGAACTAAATTGCTAATTATTCAATGTAACAAAATTCGGTGGTTTGTTTAACTTTTACAAATTGTATTTTAAAATCAGATTAAGATCTGGAGGCGTTCAGATAAATTTTAATACATATCGATCATCCGGAAGAAGAGGGTTACATCTCGAAAATTGTCAATTTTTGTTTTTTTATCTCAATGTACCTAAAATTTACTGTAGTTTTAAGGGAAAGAAGGGTACAAGTGAGTTTGCACGTAAACACCACGAGATGGAAGTTGTAACTATACCGAATTAACATAGATGGCGCCACAATTCGCAAGAACAAGGTTCCATTTTAGTTTGTTACCGACTTTGACAGTGTGTGCTTCAAGTTTGTTCACGAAGAAGGTTACATTTTGTGATATAACGAGAACCCGTGTGCGCTGTAGATTAAAAAGAGGTGCATTTTGTGTTGTAACGATTTTTAATACGAGTAAGTAGACATTTTTATAAGTTTTATTTAAGAAATAAGGTGACAATTCGATATGAAACCAAAACATATAATTACATTCCACTTCAAGAGGGTTACATCTCTAAATGTAACTTTCTTAAATACACTAATTGTAAGCATTATTGTTTATTTGTTTTGGATTTTATTTGTATTTTGAAATGTAACCCTATTGACTAAAATATAGTTATACAAAATGCTAGTTTATTTAGATAAGTAATTTACTTATACAAATAAAACTGTGTTCTTAAAAATTGCGGCAGTATTCTTAATTACTTTTATTTATTGCAACTTAGTATTCGCTGGTAAAAGAATGGAAGTATCAATTTTTACACGTTAATAGAAACATTATTAAGGTCGATTTATTTTTAGGGTGCAAAAATGAATCGTATTAATCTAATTATGAGTCTGGTAAAAGATCAGTCGTCAGATCAGTGGCACCACGTAGCTGACCAAAATAATCTAGGTAAAAAAGTGGATTTTTTAAATAATTTATATTGATTCTTACTTGTATTTTTTTTATTAGTAACCACCGCTGAGTCAAAAAGTAGTACTACCAATTTAGTACCAACTCAAATTGAAAGTTCGATTTCAGAAAGCGAAACCTCTTCTTTGTACTTGAAGGAAAATCATGGTAAGTTAGCCAGAGCTTTTCTCCAAGGTTAATTAATGTTTCAATATTTATTTGTATTACAGGTGTAAATATTCAAAGAGAACATCTTCTGAAAATTAATATTCCTATAGAATTAAATAGCTCCAAAAATAAACTACTAGATACTACTCTTAACGGTAAGTCAAAGTAGGTTTTAAAAATTTCGCCTACTTTATATTTAGAAAATATCATTTGCACTATTGCTGGGACTAAGCAAATAGAGACTACTGTAGACTGTTAGTTTAAGCTACATAATATGTTTATATCTCCAAACTTTATATTTTTCTTTTTAGATTTGCAAGAAAAAAATACCCTATCATCCTCAGATTCGTCATCGGATTCATCGTCAGATTCTGAATCATCTTCATGCCTTGATTCCAGATCTCGTTGTTCCGAAGTTTCTAGAAATGAACCTTTTTCTGAAGATGATAGCGTTAAGGATCCTAATTTTGATTCGTCAATTGATAGTAGCTCTTCGGAACGTGAAGAAGACAAGCTACAGTTACCTAAATCTAAAAAAAGAAAAGTAGAAAATCGCCAATCTGAAAACATTAAACCAACTAGAAAGAGAATTACAAATCCGGATACGTGGAAAAAAGTAGTAAACAAAAAGCTGCGAAATAGTGGCCAAGAGTATACTTATACGCGTGTGATTCAATCGGAAGATGGCAAAACCGTAAAAAGCAAAGTAACTAAGGAAAAGAGATCCCTCTTGCCACCTTGTGGCTTAAAATGCAAGTTAAAATGTTCAGAAAAAATATTGCCGGGTCAGCGAGAAAAAATTTTTAACGACTATTGGAATATGCAAGATATTGAAAAGCAAAGAGAATTTATATTATCCAATACGAAAACTGTAACACCGCGTTATAAATACACGAATGCACAGAATCCCAGAAAACCGAATAACGCCTACTTTTTTTTAATTAATCATAAAGCAATTCGTGTTTGCAAACTTTTTTTCATGGCTACCTTAGCAATTAACCATAAAGTCATTAGTACAGTTTTAAGGAAGCTGAATTTATGTGACAGCGGCAGGGTATTGGAAAAGGACAAAAGAGGAAGACATGGGAATCACCATAAAATTAGTGAAAATGTAAAAAATAATGTAAGGAATCACATCAACAGTATCCCACGCATTGAAAGCCATTACTGTAGGGCCAACACCAGTAAGGAATATATCGATGGAAGTAAAACGATTGCAGACTTGCACAGGGATTATACCAAACAATGTAATGAGCAGAACCTTCCCTGTGCTAACTATGTCATGTATAGTAAAATATTCAATGAAGAATTTAATTTGGCTTTACATTTACCCAAAAAAGATCAGTGTGAAGAATGTGTACAATATAGAAATTGTAATGATGAGCACAAACAGGATATGGAAGAAAAATATAAAAAACATATAAAAGAGAAGGATTTAAGTAGGAAAGAAAAGGAAAAAGATAAGAACAGTGATGACAAAACTAAAGTAGTGGTATTTGATTTGCAGGCAGTGTTGCCGTGTCCGATCGGAGACGCTTCGTGTTTTTATTACGTGTCCAAACTTAACGTATTAAACTTTACTTTATACGATATAAAATGCAACAAGGGCTCATGTTTTATGTGGCATGAAGGGGAGGCTAATAGAGGTGCCAATGAAATTGGTACATGCATTTTAACCTATCTTCAAGATTTAGCCCAACAAAATAAGGATGAACTTGACATTATATTTTATTCCGATAATTGTGTTGGGCAAAATAAAAATAGGTTCATAATAGCTATGTTTATCTACGCAATCTCTCATTTTAACATTAACTCTATAACGCACAAATTTTTTATACCTGGCCACTCACAAAATGAAGGGGATAGCATGCATGCTCTAATAGAGAAGGAGATTAAAAAATTTAGAAAATCCGGCCCTATATTTTCTCCAGATCAATATGCCTGCATAATTAGGAATTCAAAAAAGAAAGGTACAGCGTATAAACTAAAGGAATTATGTCACACTGACATTTACGATCTTAAAGCTTTAACATCGGAACTATTTGTAAACCTACCTAATAATGTAAAGCTGAATAATATCAAAATGTATAAGTTGGAAAAAAATCACCCTGGGATCTTTTTTTACAAAACCTCCTTTGAACAATCGGATTACAATGAGGTACAAATTATAAATTCAAGAAAACAAATTGATGTTAATAAAATCGAGCTCAAGAAAGCATTTTCTGTAAAACCTGGTATAACCGATGCAAAAAAACAGGGATTGTTATCGTTAATTGAAAAAAAACATTGCGTACCCCCTTATTATATTAATTTTTACAAAAATTTGTGAACTATTTTTATGTTAATGAAAAATTCCTTTTGTTTCGAGCGTTAGTCTGTTTATTTGTACGAATAGTTGTAAGTAAATTATGTATGATAATACTAAAATAAATATTTCGTTGATCTCAAACTATTTTTTTTTGCTTTTATGGTTTAATGTCAGACGGTTCCATAATTTGTCTACGATGCAACCACAAATTAGAAAAAAAAGAACCGTTATTTTATGGGAAAGAGAGTTACATCTTTCAAACTCTCCCTAGCTTTAATTTTCTGGAAATATGTATATACATCATCTTAAAGTACTTATAAAATCTTAACTACAAAATGAAAATGGTAACTTGACACTCTGTAATTTAAATGAAATAAATATTTTTATTTCACATAAAACTTAAACTGGCTCTCCTGAAAAATATTGTTTTTTGAGATGTAACCCTCTTCCTCCGGATGAACGATATATAGTCTATGGTATAACAACTCTCCCGATCAAAATACCATTTTAGCACCACTGACATCATGGTGGAACTTTAGATATTTATTTCTCACAGAAAATATATTATAAATACAAAATAATGCTTATAGACTACAAGCCCATGGGACATTTAAAGGGGACACTTGACCCAGCATGAATCACATGTAAATCAATGCTACAATGTGTAATAAAAACTTTAAGAAACTATCCTGTCAATTTTTATCGGTACAGGTGACTACATAGGTAAAGTAAACACTTACCACTCAAGGAGGGGGGCATTTTGGCCAATCATATTTGTACGGCATTTATAACTAGGTAGATAATACTAAAATAATCACCTGCGACCTAATGCCTTACAAAAATACCAGTAGTAGGGAGACAATCTTTTTTTCAGAAAATTTTGAACCATTTTCGGCAACTTGATACAGTACAGCATTCATACATACAGGGCTGTACATATCGGCTGGTACAGGAGTGAGAAATCTAGGGGACACTCCTGTCTTTTTAAGTAGTACAAGGCAGGTGATTTGAGCCAATATGAAATGGACATGCCATACATTTTTCATGCTGGGTCAAATGACTCCTTAAAAAGTCCTATGGGCTTGTAGTCTATTATTGATAACTGATAAATATTGATACTGCTTTATCAAAGAATAGAATGGAAAGAGTTTTTTAAACACAAATAAAAGTTGAAATACTGTATGTGTATTTTTAATAACTACGAGATTCAGTTTTAAATCAATATGTGTCATCTATAATTTTTGTAATAAATAGTCAAGTGTTATATTTCTAAATCAAGTACGATCATCCAATTTCTACTCTTAGTATATCGAAATTATTGTCAGATTAGCAGACATCTGACAACTACAATATACATAGGAATGTGATATAGTTAACTTGGTAAAATGAATGGAAATAACAGTTTATCTCTCTTGCTTCATTTATGAAGTTTGATACAATTTCCTATTGATAATATTCACTGAAAATGGCAAATGGATGTGATCTAAATATATGAAGGCACATTTTTCATTGTTTATACATTACAACAAGTCAACAAATAAAACTAAGTGGTTATATTATATGTATAAGATCTAAAAATTGTACAAAATCTATTAAAATTAAACTTTTTTGAACGGGCTGAGGAAGACACCTTTAGACTACACTAAAGGTCTTATCCTGGAAATTAATTTTGTCAGTAAAACATTTATATACCTTAAACTAAACTTTGTTTTAAAATTTGTAATATACTGAATAAAAACCAGACAGAAGAATTATTTTTTAGTCCAAAAGGTAGTTTATTAAATTTAATTGTGTAAAATATAGTATTTAAACAAAATATTCAAAATTATTTGAAAAATAATGTCTCTTAATGTATATTACGTTTTTACAGAATTACTGACAATATTAATTTATTTCGCTTCTTTCTGTCTGACTACCTTCATTAGTCAACAAAGTAATAAGATATTATGTTTCTTTTAGTTCCAAATATACCTCATAATTGGTAAAATGATAAAACTAATAGCTGAAACTATCGATAGTTTAGTAATGTGTGCGCTGTTACATTCATCTTCTGAACAATAACATTCTTCCCAGTAAATTCCATTTTCATACACCCCCCAATTACATACTCCAGTTACTCCTGTATCAGCAACAGATGCACATCTTCTTATTACTTGTCTCCACCTCCCGTCCCCTAGAAAAGAAATAAATATTTATTTGCTACTGCTTACTTTGCTTGCAAAATGAAATGACCTACCATCTAGATATAGTTTAAACACTCCTGACCATGGAGCTGCGCGAAGACCAAGTCAAAATTCACGTAAAGGCAGAAAGGTTCTGTTGCAAACAAAAATTTTGTCTACTGTGCCGTGGTCAGGAGTGTTTGCACTATCTCTACCTACCTACCATTATCTAAAGTTGATACCCAGTAGATATAGAGTACCCTGTTGATATGACTACAATATGTTTTAATTTACACCAATGTGTCACTTAAAGCCACTTTGACATGGGTAGTGAATCATGAACAAGAGCTACACTAGTGATACATGAATCTGGGGCTATTAAATGATCGCGATTTCGATATTTTCAATATAACTTTAACTCAATTAAAAAGATCTCTTGCTTTGCAATATGTATATTGGGATTGTTGAATTTTGTTCTTGTTATACCTTGTTTTTTTAGTATGTAAGATTTTTAGTCTCTTTTTTTTTAACTTTTTAATATCGATTTTATATTACCTGTTTTGAATCCTAACTGTGATATTGTATATTGTAATTTAAACTGTTAATGAGATTATCCCGTGTATTAAATAAAACAAAAAATAAAATAAAATAAAAAAAATCTTAACTTCACAATAGTGGTCATGTCTTGTTTGTGAAGAGAGTTTACACAGCAAATATGTCCGTACCTCGGAGGTAAAGGACACTATGTCCATTTTCTTACTTTTTAAGGAGAGCAGTTTTAACATTTTTTAAATATGTAATCAGTAAATACTCAAATGTTTCTGATATTTAACCAAAATTAATATAATATATTAATTTTGGTTAAATATCAGAAACATTTGAGTTTATTTGATATTTACTGATTAATATGATATATTAATTTTGGTTAAATATCAGAAACATTTGAGTTTATTTGATATTTACTGATTACAAATATAAAAAATGTTAAAACTGCTCTCCTTAAAAAGTAAGAAAATGGACATAGTGTCCTTTACCTCCGAGGTACGGATGTATGCAGGTGAATATGTAGACCTTGGAAGCAGAAGCATGTAAAGTTATGTGTGAGGTGATAGCAGACAGGATTTCACAAAATTTGACAAAAAAAAGATGATGGTTTAAAAGGGAGTGGATTCAACAAAGAAGTCATACTAATTTAATTAAAGAGTTAATAATTTAATTCCAAGTCATGAAGAGAATTTAATCTTCATATTTTATAAATGTACTTGTTTACATGGAGCGTAGCTTACGAAAATGTGTCTCACATTTGTGATTGACTACCCATATCAACGCAGTTTTAGTGTACACCTACATTGGAACTGTATTTCTCCTGATCCGATATCGGGTGACATTGGCCGACATTGGATTGAAAACAACAATGTGGCATATGTGGCGCCCTCTATTAGCTACATTCAAGTTTGCAACAAATTATAATTCCTGATGTTCAATAGTACCCAGTTATGAATTTTGATACATAAATAATAACAAACATGAAAGTAGCGAAAATCTAAATTTTAAATTTCCACTTAACACCCTGTATCTTTCTTAATATCAACATTTTATTAAAGCAATTTGGCTTAAATCATAATAATTTAAAGTGTAGAATCTACAGTTACTTTTAGTACAATTACTTAAGGAACACCCTGTATTTGAGGTTTGTTGATAATAATATAAAATTGATCTGAAAAGTAATTGTATATGTTGGTCGTATTATAGACTTATCTTAAAATATTTCAATTTCTTTTTCAAAGATACATTATGAATTGTAACTTTTATTTTCTGTGAAGTATTTTTTGTTTACACATAAAAATGCAGATAATTTAATACCAGCTGAATAATCAACATATTGCATGTGTTAAAACAAAGAGTTTTACATATACTTACAAATGAAACCTCTAGGACTTTGTTGAGTAACTTTCATACAAAAAGAACCAGGCATATGACTTTCCTCACTATTACATTCAATAGCAATGTGATTCAATTTGTCAAATTTTTTATAAGCACCACAGTTGTCTTCATATTTGCCATCTTCATCTGATCCACATTGATAGCATCTTACTGCTTCACCTATAAATGGTATGTGGAATTAAGGAAAAAAATATATAAATCAGAAAAAATTAAAAATGTTTCTAATAAACTAGGTTTAGAGTTTGATGGTGATGAATACATTAAACACTCTTGTTTTTCCAATGATGCTACAGCCCAAAAAGCCTTCATGTAATTTCTGCCCCATGCCACTCACTTCCAAGCTCTAATGTTCAGCAAATTATGCAATGGAAGTGCTGTCACTATCTTACTTCCTAGTTCTGCCTAAGTTTTTATTGCCTCGTTTAGATGTTTAGCTATTCATTGTGTTATTTGTGTGAACCTTTATTGCTTGTTTCTCTGGATGCTGCATATCAGATTGACAGCATGTTCCTCTTCATTAAACACTACATAAATGAACTGTAATTTGTGTTTGACTTTTCAAAATATTTGAATATTAAAGTTGTTGTGCTTGACACCCCTTATTGTAAGTTTTCAAGTCATATATTTATTATTTGAATTATTGTGACCAACAGACCTGGTTTCTTAACAGCCCTAGAGAACTAAGAGAAGCTATATCTGAGTGCACAAAACACCTCCAGTAGTTTTCTCCAAAATAATAAAAAAGCAATAGTGTATACTAGAAGGAAGTGGTGGACAAGGCAGAAGTCTCCTAATAGGATGTTTATATTACAGTTAATGGTAGTAAATAATAGTAAAATGACCATAGAAGTTACTGAATCTGATATGCCCGCCCCTATAATATGAAGCATCCTCAGATCGGAGTGGATAGATAAACTTATAAAAATAAATAAGTGATTTTGAAATGCCTGATGTGATCACACTCTTATGCTGCTTGCAGAAATGACTCTTTAATCTAAAAAGAACAATTATTTAAAAAAGATAAACTTACTTTTGTTTACTAACACTAATATTACAATAAGAAAAGGAAAATATATGTAATTCATTGTGTTTTAAGACCCGTTTTTAAAATGTTATTAGTAATCAAATGGGTGTGTTAAATTGTTAATGTTTTGTTTTGGCTGCTCATCAGTCATCCATCACCTCATTTTAATTTGACAGTTGACATTATGAAAAATGAATTGTTCTTTACAACTGACCTTTTTCATATCGGTCTTCAGCCAGGTTTAGTATAAAATTCAGTACCAACAAGAAAAAATAAACAGAACAACCTTAGACGAGCCTTGTCTAGCAATTAATGTATTCAAATATAAATCACAAATTTTTACATACAATAAATAATATTTACATAAGGTTGTGAAACTGTTTTCTTGTGGCATATATGTGAACAGGTCCTGTTCTCTATGTATCAGAGTTAAAACCATCGAGCAATAAGACAAAAGAGGGAATGTAAAGGTAGTGGGGGTAAACATATTGATAGACAGGAAGTGCCATCTTGAGAGGCCACTTTAGACAAGGATAGACAGTCTCTTTCCTTGTTTAAGAAGTCAAATTTAGTTAGGTTATGTTATTGTTTGTCCCAACTGTCACATGAAATTTTATTTATATTGAAATATTTTACCAATTGTGTCACCTTTTAGACAATTATAGTTAATATTTAATTAAAACTTTCTCGTCTGAAAAATATTTTATAGCTATTGTTAATAAGTGTTGGAAAATTTAAATTTAGCGCCTTTGCATTTCCGGATATGTTCGCCATCAGAGGCCACTTTTTTGGTCTCCTTTTCATAACGATTAAATTCCCTCTTTTATCTTTTTGCTCGATGGTTAAAACACACCAGGAAAAGATGCATCGAGCAATAAGACAAAAGAGGGAATCTAATCCTTAGGAAAAGGAGACCAAAAAAGTGGCCTCTGATGGCGGACATATCCGGAAATGCGAATGCGCGAAATTTAAATTTTCCGACACTTATCAACAGTAGCTATATAATATTTTTCAGAATGTGTCTTAGACGAGAAACTTTTAATTAATTATTAATAATAAAAGTCTAAAATGCGACACAATTGTTAAAAAACTTCAATATAAATAAGATTTCATGTGACATTTCGGACAAACAATGACGTATAATATATAGACTCGGTGAACGCTTTAAAAAGTGTCCAAAACATGAATACCTTTGTTATTGTTTATTGTTTTGATACGAAGTTCATGATTTCTTACGAAGCATCACGAAGTTGATGTGTTTGAAAACATCATGGACGTATGAAAACATTTTCTCCATTTTGTGTGACAAGCAAATTTTATTTTAAATTGTTGAGAGTTATTTACTTACTATTTTAGTAAACTGCCATACTATTTTATCAAAATAATTATTTCTCTTATAGACGGGAACAAAAAGAAATCATAAATATTTAATTTTAATTAAAAAAATAATTATTGTCATTAACATATAAAAGAGCACGCCGCTGTTCTGATAAACATACCTTCAACCTTGAGCCGAGATCTTTCGGACACTCGATTCTATAGCGAGAATAGGGGACTGCGTAGTCTATATATTATACGTCATTGCGGACCATCGAGCAATAAGACAGAAGAGGGAATCTAATCCTTATGAAAAGGAGACCAAAAAAGTGGCCTCTGATGGCGGACATATCCGGAAATGCGAATGCGCGAAATTTAAATTTTCCGACACTTATCAACAGTAGCTATATAATATTTTTCAGAATGTGTCTTAGACGAGAAACTTTTAATTAATTATTAATAATAAAAGTCTAAAATGCGACACAATTGTTAAAAAACTTCAATATAAATAAGATTTCATGTGACATTTCGGACAAACAATGACGTATAATATATAGACTCGGTGAACGCTTTAAAAAGTGTCCAAAACATGAATACCTTTGTTATTGTTTATTGTTTTGATACGAAGTTCATGATTTCTTACGAAGCATCACGAAGTTGATGTGTTTGAAAACATCATGGACGTATGAAAACATTTTCTCCATTTTGTGTGACAAGCAAATTTTATTTTAAATTGTTGAGAGTTATTTACTTACTATTTTAGTAAACTGCCATACTATTTTATCAAAATAATTATTTCTCTTATAGACGGGAACAAAAAGAAATCATAAATATTTAATTTTAATTAAAAAAATAATTATTGTCATTAACATATAAAAGAGCACGCCGCTGTTCTGATAAACATACCTTCAACCTTGAGCCGAGATCTTTCGGACACTCGATTCTATAGCGAGAATAGGGGACTGCGTAGTCTATATATTATACGTCATTGCGGACCATCGAGCAATAAGACAGAAGAGGGAATCTAATCCTTATGAAAAGGAGACCAAAAAAGTGGCCTCTGATGGCGGACATATCCGGAAATGCGAATGCGCGAAATTTAAATTTTCCGACACTTATCAACAGTAGCTATATAATATTTTTCAGAATGTGTCTTAGACGAGAAACTTTTAATTAATTATTAATGATAAGAGTCTAAAATGCGACACAATTGTTAAAAAACTTCAATATAAATAAGATTTCATGTGACATTTGGGACAAACAATAACATAACCCAACTAAATTTGATGTCAAACAGAGGCAGGAGAGAGACTCTCTTTCCTTGTTTAATGTGGCCTCTAAAGATCGCACTTCCTGTCGTATTTTGTCCATGATTTTAATGTGTGTTATCAATGTTGAGTGTCAATGCTTTTATAAATAATCTCAACGACTATATCTTGAAAAAGGAATAAAACCATTCCGAAAGCTAGACACAAAGTCAAAAGAGTGTTTTTATTAACATCCGGCCAATTTTCTGACTGCAACCCTAATAAACTGTGTTGTTTGTTTATATCGACAGTCAGCTTAAGTCGAGCTCTGACCTCTCTCAGCACTCCTTTCCTTGGCTGTTAGTCTACAGTTATCCATCCCAAATATCTCATTAGCATCGGTTCTCTCTTCGCCTATTATTGTAACAGCTCTGTATCGGTTGAATTGTTACCTTGAGAATTGCATCCTTACTCTGGTTTTGTGATTATCATCTTGCGGTAATTAGCTTTCCTTCTCATATCTTCCTTTCGTAGTTTTTTCTACTGCATTTGCTATAGCTATCTCAATATGGTTCCAGGTTAAAGTATACATATATCATTATTTCCTTCTGGGGCGTCGATTTCTATCTGGTATTTATGTTTACGTTTCTCCACTTTCTAATATCTCTGTATTCCACCTTTTCCGTTCTTTTGATATTCTCTATTTTTTCTTATTAATCCTATTAAGGTAAATTGAAAAAATACTAGAGGCATTAATAGATTTTTTAATAAAAAACACTAGTAAATATAAAAACTTTTCTTAGCAGCCAATAAAAATAAACTTTTAATTGAAATAACAAAAGTATAACATTTAATTATATATTATAGTCTAATACATACTGCAATAATTTAAATAAACATTTAATTATTAAGACTGGTTGAATTACATTGGTTACAGTTGAAATCAGTTTTATTTATTTATCATATTTATATCTATCTGATTATTAAAAGAGATTGTGTATATTATTTTGGAATTTGTTGGGATACATGCCTGGTATAATATTATTTGCAAATATGTAATATTACGTTTCCTGATATTAATTCAGACTACTTGTTACCATATTTGATTTTTTAATTAATGCTAAAATATTTTTTTTTCAATTTAAGCGTAGTTAACAAATTAATATTCAATTATTGATTTTGTTAAAATGTATTGCAGTATTGAACATTTAACTGAAAATTGTCTTATTTTTTTTTATCTAACGTAGTAGACGCTATATAGAAGACCTCAAACCAATATTTTTGGATGATGAAGTACGAAGGTTTATTCGTCAAAAAAATCATTCACTTTCTTTTGGAGTTAACTTCAAACATTAAGGTAAATTTCTGCGGAAATCGATGATGATGCCCCTTTATCCACGAAAATCTGAGGCACTTTTCAAAATTAAATATTAATATAATTGCTGTTAATATTTGTTCAACAACCTCCATGTCTATGGTCTTACACACGTCTTTCCGCTCTTACTCCGTAGCTGTAAATACTTTAAAAATAAATCACTCCGTACAATTTCCAGATCGTATTATAGTACATAATGTAATTAGCAACGTTAGTGAGAATATGCAAACATTTGTGAAGCAAATGCATCATGAAATTTTGCAGAAGGTATAGGTATGTTGAGAATGCTAATAAGATTATTAGAACGCACTTTTATTGTTATAAACATACTGTTCATAACAACATTTTACAATAGGTTCTTTTGAGTCTTTTAATATACCTAATATACTTTTGTAAGTAATTTTCACCTCTTCAGTTTCTTCATCATCTACAGGCTTTAAAAGATTAAGTACAAAAATATATATTGTTGATGACGGCTTGTATAATAACATTAAATGTAGTAAATCATATATATTAAAACGTTTGGTTTTACTGAGTAACTCGTCCAAGTTTCTAGCGTAAACTAGATAAACAAAAGGACCCACATCAGAAATTGATCGTAGAAGAGAATCTACAACACTTTTCGCAAAATCTTCTTTTGACTCGTTCATACTTTTGAACAGCAGATTCAGCATAACGTGTTCATTGATTGTATCCTTAGCAACGAAGTTCTGTTTCCAATGTTGTATAAAATTATCAACAAATGATCGTTGATTTATATTATTTTGAAATTCTACGAAATTGTAACAGAATAAACAAATGTTTCCTTTGCTCAATTTAGCAAGCATTTGAAATATCATTTTATAATTAATTTCATTATCTTCTTCTCGATAGGCTAAACAATACAAGACGAAGGAATTGATATTGGACAAACGTTTATCACCTTCGGTGAAATATTTTGTAATTATATTTTTAACAAACGTTGACGACAGAGATTTTACAACTTCTTCGTCTAATGTTTGTGCAAGTAATTTGTCCAAAAAGTCGTAACTTTTCTTTTTGGCTAACATGAAACGTTCGATCATGTTCCAGCAAGTTTCAATATATCGAGAAGCATATTTCTTGGACACTTTCGTTTTTATAAAAGAAGAAAAAATCCCTCTATCATACTCTTCAAACATGTTCGTAAAGTTTATAAATAAATTTAATACATCTTCAAATTCTGTTTTAACGAAAAGTTTTAGTGCAAACAAGCATATGAATTTAAGAGTACAATAAGAGGTTGGTTTTATGATTTTGATTAATTTAACAACATAATTTTGCTCCAAAAATTGGTTACTTAGTATTAAGCTACATTCTTGCATTTGTGGATTTTGCTTAAACATACTTTCAATGTAAGAATAAAGAACTTTTTCAGGAGATCTTGCAAATAAACTGCAAAAAGAAGGTAGTGCAGCTTCCTGGAAATTTCCGTCACACGCATTTAATAACAAAGGTATGTATTTCTGTGGAAGCAAAACTTCTTTAAAAGAACATAGTATTTGCTTCTGAACTTTATTGAGGACAATCTCATCAGTATTTTCATGTTTAGTTAAAGATATTTTTAAGTGCTCGTTAAAAAATTTAGTAAATTCGTCCTCGTCTAGTAGTTGTATAAGAATCTTTAAAGCTGTTTCTTTTCTTGCATCTGTTGCTTCCGGCCAATCATTTATAAAATAATCACAGATCTTCTTATCAAGTTCCAAATGAGAATAATGCTTCATTTCCTTGCAAAATTCCATTGAGTACCCAATTTTGTTTATATATTTCAAAATAATTTTTGGGTGATGTACAACTAAGGATTTAAATATATATCTCAATTCCCATCCATTATCATCAACTTGGTCAATCAAGGAAGTTAGAATGTTTGTTTCTAATACTGAAAAACATTTCTTTGAAGTAAGAGACTCGATAAAAGACCATATACTATATATATTTGCAATATTTTTTAATACTTTCAATACTTTTTCTTCTGTTAAAAAAGTCAAAGCGAACTGTGGAAATTCCATGTTATAAGTTAATATCGACGATATAACTTGAAAGTCGCTATAGCTAAATTCTTCATCTTTTGCCAATATTGTTTCAATGACAGACACAAATTCTGGATAGTCCGATATATTAATACATTTTTCGGGATAATTTTTGCACAAATCAACCAAATCAGTTATTATACAAGCTTGAAAATCGTTGTAATAGACAGATGTTGATGGTACCTCTTTAAGACACGACACTAATTCTAGAAAGATTTCATATTTCAATTTAGAATTCTCGAAATTCCGTTTATAATTCCACGAGTTATCACATGCACGTTTCATAAACTCGATAGCTTCTAATTTGAAAGCATTACGATCATTTTTGTATGCGTATTCCAAAAATGCTACCTCTATATCAATATACTCTGAATAATGAACAACATCCTTTGCACGCATCAGAACAAGCTGTTGCTGTATAAAATTCCAGTGTTCTTTAGTAAACTCTTCAGTTTTAAAAGCCGTAAGTAAAAATTGTATTTGTCTCATATAAGCATGGGGTTCTTCATTTTTGTGTCTAGAAACTATATACTCCAAAACCTTATCCAAAGACAACAAATCATTGTTGTGGGCACATGTGCTAATCAAATGTTTTATTAAAGATTGCCTATTTCGCATATCAGAGCAGAGGTTTATCATTTCCTTGATAACTGGAATGGACTCAGAACTAGGATAGTATTGCAAAAAGTTGTCATCGGAACTGTTCTCATACTTGATTCTAGCCCATTGGTGTATTAATTCCTTACCTGGATTCAACTTTAAAATAGTCTCGTCAATAATTTCCAGAAAATTTTTAATAGTTTTGTGTGGAAAAACAATATTTAATGATTGGGTAAATAATTCCCATCTTGTTTTTCTGGGAACATATTTTAAGAGTTGAAAACATAAAGAATTTCCATTTAAATCTTCAAACTTATTTGGCATCAGATGTCTGCAAAATATTTGAAATTCTGACCCAAGACTTCCAACTAATTTTCTGGCATTCAGTATTTTACCAAATCTGTATGAATCACTATAAAGTTCTTCTTTAAGAACGGTAAGTAAACTGATACTGGCAGAAGCTGTTAATTTGTCGCAACAGATTTTTTCATTACGGTACAACTCTAGAAACAATTTTGGATATTTAAAAGCTAATAAAGTTATGACATTTTTTTCTTTATAAGGTTTTTTGAATATAGATTCCCAATGGTCCACGTATATGTTGAATAGCCGTTCGTTTTTATTCAACAGATAAATAACTTGATTTATGGTTAAGACAGTTTCATGTTCACTGAGTATCTTCTCAATTATAGTAGCAGAGCAGGCTTGTAGTACATTCGATGCAACGTAGAAACCATACCTGAAAAAAAATTTGATAAAGAAAGACATAGTAACAAAAGACAATACAACTATTTTATGACCAAGCATTAGAGATAATAGTACGATGATTATATTGAAAAACGCTTAGCTTACTATAGAAGCAATCTAAATTTGAAAGTTGAAGTATTTTATTATTCAACATACCCTCTTTTGAACAATTTCTTCAGAAAATCTAAAACGTCTTAACCCTTAACTGGTCCGGCGTCGTCTGACAGACGATTCAATGTTTTTAATTCTTTCTTATTGGCAATCGGCACCGCTGACAGGCAAGTCGTTTTATCTAATCCTTTAACTATTCGAGCTTGACAAGTGGGTGTATTTGAGAGAAGTTTCTGTCAGTTCCTAAAAAGTAGTGGCAACAGTTAGGTCGAGAGTAGTTGCTCAGACGACGTCGGACCGTTTGTGTTACTTTTTTGTATGTTGTGCATTTTTAGAAGTAATGGCCGGGCCATCACAACGGGTGCGTTTCGGCGATGACGACTATTAGGAAACTCTTTTAAAGCGGTACAATGAGAAATGTGATAGTGACAGTGGTGTAGAAGATATTTCGGAAGACCATAACATTGAATCTGAACGCGAGACATGGGAATTTTTGGGATCTGACGAGCCTGCAAATTGTGATGAATTAGAAGTTAGTGATGGTAACAAAAAGTATGTTTATGGTAAAAATCGACACAAATGGTTTACGTCAGAAGTTATCCCTTCATCTAAAACACATAATATAGTCATTAAAGCGCCCATTCTAAAACAAAGGCAAAAATGCTGAGCGACGCAGAAATACCCTTTTCTGTTTGGAATATATTGTTCAGTGATAACATTCTAGAACATATTGAGCAGAATACAAACATAAAATTACGAGCAATGCGTGAGAAATATTCTGCTAGTTCTATCCATCATACAATCCTGAAGACAGGAAGGAACGCAAAATAGACGATTCAACTGCAGCTATTTCATTTATATTCAATACTTTCATAGAAAATTGTCAAAGTGTATTTGGACTTGGTCAATCTGCTACAATTGATGAAATGCTTGTAAGTTTTCGAGGTATATGCCGGTTTAAAATGTGCATGCCTAACAATCCGGCTAAATACTGACTCAAAATACAGTGTCTTAGGGATGCACGTAATGGGTATTTGTATAATGCTTACATCTACAGCGGAAAAGACTCAGATGGATTTGGTATCAGTGACGAGTACAAAAAATTTCTAAAGCCTACACCAGCTATGTAGCGCTTAGCTGAACCGCTTTTTGGTAGCAACCGAAATATCACAGGTGATAATTGGTATTCTTCTATTCAATTAGTGGATGTTTTGTGGAAGAAAAATTTGACATGTCGGCACACTGAAAAAAAAAAATAAAGCTAAAATACCTCCATCTTTTCTGCCCAACAGAAACAGACCTGAAGGGTCAAAAATTTATGGATTTAGGGAAGAATGTACCGTAATTTTTCATGTAGGAAAAGTGGGAACGGCTACAGTACATATATCTTTAATGCATAATAGACGTTATAGTGATGCCTCTACTACGAAACCACAAATTACTTCTTATTATAATGAGAATAAGGGAGGTGTAGATTCCTTAGATGAGAAATGCTCCAAAAGCACCTCAAGTCGTCGAATTCGAAGATGGCCCTTAACAATTTATTTTTGGCAATTGGACATTTCTGTAGCAAATTAATATATTCTACATAAGTGCTATAAAACAATCCAGTAATCAAAGAAAGAAGTGTTTTTGCTTTGGAGTTGGCTATGCCAACTCCACGTTCCAACATTCCACGTCAATTGCGTATTATAATTAGCGAGATACCTGGAATTCAAGAGGAATAAGAGGACACTCAGACGGATGTTCTTATTTTAGAAAAACGCAAGATTTGTAGGTTAAGTCCGAGTAAAAACCGCAGGATGACAAAATACCTGAACGCACATAACTTTAGAACAACTGTACTAAATTAGATATTAATTTTTTTGTTGCGTTTTT